>JANRMT010062790.1:66047753-66143711 GCA_026402145.1 Polypterus bichir lapradei | reverse complement strand
TGTATATATACTTAATTTTTTTTAACTTAATTAGATACTTTGTATTCAACACAACACACGCTGGTGCATATGTAAACAAATTAGCTAGTTAGTTGTTGGCACCCAAACATAAATAAATAAAGCAGTTAAAGACTCTGAATTTAGTTGCTCAAGAGTAACAGAAGTAACTAAGGGTTCTGAATCTTAAAGTGTGTAAACTCCATTTGTGCAAAATATTTGTTGGAAAACATTGGCTTGTAAAACTTTAAGGATCTTGCTACAGCCACTACAGGAGTAGATATTGTTCACGTTTATAATATTTTTTTTTATAACAGATGCTTACTTAGGGTTACACCATTAAGTTGTATCATGGGACTAAAGCAACAGCCTGGTGGTGTAAGTTCCAGTGCCCTTGCTGCCATTACACTACCTACATTACTTACGTACCTACTACTTCCAAGTATCCTAAGACTAAGCTCCTAAGACTAAAGTAACCATTAAAATATTCAACGGCCTTGCATCCTCCTGCTTTGAGACATTTTGATAAGTTGGATCCCTACAAGACCCTGTAATTGAAGTAGCGACTTTAGTTGGATACAATTAAACTGCAATGCAAATAAACTGAGCATGTTGTTACATTTAAGGGAGACAGTTACAATGACAAAAAGTTAACCGTTGTTTTTCATCTCTCTTTATTCCTGTGTTGCTCCCTTCACCAAGTACAGGAGCTGCTCTGTAACTATTTCTGACATCCTGTCCCTCCTGTTGCTCACAACTGCATCAACTGGAAGCCATTTTTATTTTTCTTTGGACAGTAAAACACAAGTGAAGAGGTGTCTGTGAAAGCAAAAACAGATGGTGTTACTATCCTCTGCTTTATTTTAATAAGCTTTTCTTTTGGAATTTCTGGTTTATTCTTTCTTATTATTCCCAAGGTTGTGAGTTTTCTTTTCAATATTTACTCCCCTAAAGTTCTGGACTTCACACAAATGGGGTGCGAGCAATGTTATGACCACAGTCTGTCGGTTACATCCAAGGCAAAACTCTTAACCAGTTTCTTTTCAGGTGCACCACCCGGAGTGTTCCTGTATAGATATGTATAAATTTCTCAAAAATAGCTGGGTTTTGCATCAGAGGCTACCCATATTTGCATGCCCTGTCTTGCAGGCTTGCTGGGCATGTAGTAACACAGGGCATTTTCTTCCAAAGGATACCATACATTTGTCAAAAGTTACCTATGGCTATTTGTTTGTAGAATGGGCAGTTGCTGAACCCAGCTATCCCAAATA
Organism: Polypterus bichir lapradei; assembly: GCA_026402145.1. Classification (NCBI taxonomy): domain Eukaryota; kingdom Metazoa; phylum Chordata; class Cladistia; order Polypteriformes; family Polypteridae; genus Polypterus; species Polypterus bichir. The sequence goes on along the minus strand of JANRMT010062790.1, from coordinate 66,142,443 downwards.
TGCTCTATGGTTGCCAGCTTGTCATATTCCTTCTTATGTACTTTTGAATGTGTTAATCACATGTGCGCAACAGGAGAAGACATGGAATGGGAATATTGCCCTGCCAGTGCCAGTGTTCCAAAGACTACCTGATGCTTCATATTTGGACCTGTACACATTTGGCAGAATCATCAGCCCAGTGCAGGCTTGCAGAAGGTTCTCATCCAAACCTTTCCACTGTTCACCATGCGCCTGCCTTCCCCTATAAGTATTCCATCTCAGCTGTCATATTTTACACAGAAGGTAAGATCCTAATTCCTAATCCTAATTTATGTCTGTACCATGGCTGGCAGTGTCCCTCTTTTGAGGTGAAACAATTTTGATTGTATTTGAAGAATTACTTCCACCTTGTCTCCCAAGCTGCTGAGACAGACCATGACAATTTTCCAATGTCTGCTTTATGTGGCCAAGTAACAGGCTTTCCTTGAGATTGAGAAACTTAAGGAGGGCCAGCCTCAAGGGAATCACCATCATCAGAGGAGGAGAAGGGTCCTTTATAATGTCATTAGTCTCTGACACATCCTCCTAAATTTCACTGTCACCAAGGCAAACCTCCAGAAATGTGGAAGCAGTTAGAAGGAAGGAAAAATGTTAGGTTTGAATACACAGTGAGAGGTCTGAAAAACTGAGAGTACACCTTAAGATAAGAATATACGCTATCTACTTCCCAACCATGTTCAGAAGCCATTAAGAAGGCGAACAGAATGTTTGGTTATATAGCATGATGTGTAGAGTTCAAGTCCAAGGAGGTTATGCTCAAGGTTTATAACACACTGGTGGGGCCCCATCTGGAGTACTGTGTGCAGTTTTGGTCTCCAGGCTACCAAAAGGACATAACAGCACTGGAAAAGGTCCAGAGAAGAGCAACTAGGCCGATTTCATTCCCCCAAGCCCACTCTCAGGCTAAAGTAGCTGCAAATGATAGTAATTTTAGAATGGCTTTAAGAAAAAGTAATAGGATCAACAAGGACAATTTAATTTATCTTAAAATATTCACATCAAATGTATACACTTACTTTTCTCTTTGGTAACTGAAAAATAAATATTTAAAAAAATCAACATAATTAATGAAGGGTTGCATCTGCATACATCTGAAAAGTAGAACATTTCAGCCGTATAGCCATCATCAGTAGTATGAAGAAAAAAGAGCATGTGGTGAAGGAGTGAAACATGAAAGGAGGTGTGAAAAACTGCCATTAGAAAATAAGCTGGTCATTAAGACCTGGAGAGACATGTGATCCCAGGCTGAGCACAATTTCAACGTGTTCTGTTTTTCTTTGAAAAGTGTGTTTGAAGCCCCATGAAAGAACACAAATGGAGAAATCAGTGTGGCTATAATCAAGTGATATGAAGTGTTCTACAACAGGCTTTACAATGCCTTTGATTTTAACGGCTCAAATGTGCCCCCTAAAACACCCTGCTAGCCATCTCTTGTTTCTCCTACATAAATGGATAGATACTTCCTGCAATAAATGCAGAAAAAATTACTTTTAGACTAACATGGGGCCAATTTATCAACACTGAATTCACCTGGGGGACCAGTATACCTGTGGCCGGGAAAGCAGATTAGGATAAACAAACAGAAAAGGTTGGGATATCACCCTGGTAAACCCTTTTACAGTTTGTTACAATTGCTTTGGCACAAGTTTCAGAACTTCAAAACTCTGTAGCAGTGCTACTAAGTAAGAACTTCATCTCCCAGCAGTCCTTTCAGGGGCTGTTGGGGTCAAAGGTGGTCAAAGGAGGTTAAAAGGAGGGCAGGGGGCAAATAGAAGAAAAAAGTTTTGTTTGTTTTGGTGCGTTGTGTGTTACATTTATCAGTTGAATTGCCTGCTGTTAATTCTGCCATATATCATCATTGTGTCCTGGACTGTATTCGTTTGTTGGGGTCTGGATCGTCTGTCTACCTGTGCACTGAGGACTGTGTTGGAATTCATTGGTTTTCCGGAAGATTGGAGCGCTCCTGAACCATCCATCCGACTTCATCCTTTCAGTAACTACCGGTAGGACTGAGTTTTCTTTCACCCTTTCAACATACAGATCGCTGGACTTAACTTCATCACCTCTCATTTCATCCGGTTTGGTTTACATGGACTTTGCTGTGTGTTTATTGTGTTTATTTGTTAAATGTAATATTACCGAAGGGGTCAGGGGTGGTATTACTGTTTTCATTTAGTTCATTTAATTTCATTATATTCTTTATCGTTTAATGTTCCCAGCGTGCTTTATTTGGTCTCTGTAGTGTGTGTGTGTGTGTGTCGTTCCAAGGCTGGGGTTGTCCCTGGTAATCTTCCACTAAAATAAATAAATCACCGTCACATCGACGGTGTGAATCTTAGCGGCCCCTGACCGCTACAACTCTAGACCCAAAACTTAAAATGGTAACCACATGTTACATCGGCTGTCCAACGTTCAAAACGTTGCATTTTGCATTCATTTTGTTAAAGAAACCTTGCACTTCCAGAATCATGATGACACTTAGATCACCCACACAGGATACCGATAGTGTCACTGTGTAGTTGTTCATGCAACCATTAGATATTGTAGTAAAGATTATGTGATACATGTTTCATCATGATGCCACTGTAAAAGGACCATTAGAGAGAATATTACAGACGCAGTAGAATCATTGACCAAATCTGAAATGTATTGATGAATTACAACACTGCAAATCACAACATGGGTTCCCTTTACAGTAAATGAAAGTAACTATTAGGTAAAAAAAAAACTAGAGTACTACAAAAAAACAAAAATTCAGACTTCAGTGCTCCTAACCTGCCTTGCAAAAAGCAAAACAGAGGAGTACTGGTCTCATTTCCATCAACACTGTCGTGCGGATTTGGCCACAGGTTATCATCCATATCAAAATGAATGTTCTCTTTTACCAAACCTCATGGAAAGAACCTTTGGGCCTGCAACTGGCCTGCTGCAGTATCACTGCATGCGTTATTCATGGCCTGGGACCTCATGTATAAACGGTTCGTACTTTGCAGAAGGTTCTGATGATTGAGACCACAGTTGATCTTCTGAGGTTTGGTTGAATCATTCTAGCTGCCTCAGTCATTGTCATAACATGACTTATGGCAAAGCCTACAACCATTGCTCTTATTTTGTGGAACACACTTTGCTGTTTTGGCCTATGGCTTTGTCCTCAAATCACGTTCCCCAAAACCTCTCAAACTGGGCCTATGGCCACCTTTTTGGTGAGGCCCAAGCCCTCCTCTAATGCAAGACCCACAACCACCTCTCAGGTGTGTTGCTTGTTCCCGCCATTCCTTACCACTGCGTCTTCCTCGTCCTGCTTGACCACCTGCCTGCTCCATGTTAGCGTATCACTATGTTGCTGTGGATTCCACTTATTCATACTCATACCACAAGGTGAAGTCAATCATCAGTAACAAACTGGCGTCAGTGGATCTTATTTTCCTAACATTTTCATGATGTGAACATGGGAAATTGTTTATGGAAATTGTTTCCATAAAACTGTGCTTTAAGATGAATGCAACAGTTACTTATCATTTAGAGCAGCTGTATCAACTGATAGTTAGATCATTGTAATGAAATGAACAGACAGTCCTCTTGAATGCAATGTGTGAACTGCATTTTAAAATGGTAATACTTTGATGTTACGTTGTGTCATTCTGAACTGTAGATTTCAGTTCGATGAACAAATGATCTTTGGTTTATGTTGTGACACGTGAGTCACTGTCTTGCATCCGAGAGAAGACACTGAGTTCAAAGGCTTTGAGAAAACCAACTTTATTACAATCAAAACAGGAACAGTCAGGGGATTTATTCAAATGGGAGCTACCACTTCAATACACACAGACACAGAGAAGGAGCATAGATGGTGGAGGGTCAGTGGCTCGGTTAGAATGTTCTCCGCATCACTCATTGGGTGACAGACGTCTTAAACAGAGAGGCTGTAAACTTGCAGTTGCCTCGGTGATGGTCAACCAACAGTCGACAGATGAGTCAACTGCATTTCGGCATGCAGCACCCTTGGTGATCGCGTTTCAATGTGCACCACCATTCGGGAGGGTCTCAAAAAAGATCAGAAATATCACAATGTGTATTATATCCAAGCAATTGGAAAAAGTGATAGAGTTTTGAAATGATCATCAGTTGTGTTTTGGGTCTAGAGTTTTGAAAAATGACATCAAGGTTCTGAAACCAGTGCCGAAGTGATTGTAAAAATCTGTACTGTCAAGAACAAAAAGACAGTCATGAAACAGTTTAGAATAAATTGGCATTCACTCAATAGCGAGGCAACAAATTATCTGGAGCTCTGTCCTTATTGGTGGTCAGTTTGATGTCTGATGCCTTATTGCAGGAGGGGGCCAGCTTCATAGGACTAGACCAGAAGGAGCAGGGCCTTCACTGGGTGTCGGGTCGGGGTTAGGTATCCTCATTTGCAGTATTTTCCTGGCTGCTGAGGAAGAAGGAGAAGATAATGTTAGCATTAGCATCCCCTCTCATCCCACGGTGGAAGTGCTTATCTCACCAGAGCCAAGAAGGTGGTACCCAGCATGACACTATATGTTACATATTTGTGTATTTGGCTCTTGTTACAACTCAAAGTGCAGGTGGAAAACATGCCTCTCCTCTGTGAAGTGAGCTGCAGATAAGACGTTTTTGTAAGTTAGGTGGTTGATGGAAGAAGATCAAGGGAGGGTTATGAAAAAAGGCTCATGTGGAAGGATCATCTGCAAAACGGGGAAATTTTTGTTTAGTGAGATAAAAGTGTTAGAGTGGAAGGGGAGGATCAAGGGGATGCAGTTTTCATTACTGTAGTCCCACTTAAAGTGAATGTCAAGCGGTCTACTCCTGGCTTCTTTGAAGGACCTGTCCAAAACTCTCAAAAAAGATATAAAACGTTCGGAAGGTTATGTTCATTCTCTCAGCTCAAATGAGATGAAAACCTGCCCAGCTAATAACGTCTCGTTTAACACTCTCCATCAGCTTGTTAAAATAAAATGTGATGATTTTCAAATCATATTATAATCATCTATGTGAAACAGTAACGGGAAATAATCGAGCTTGTTATGAAGCGGACAATCATCATTCTGGAACTGCAGCTGCTATATTAAAAGCAATCTGATTTATTCACAGGTTTGTGCTCAGAGGGACTGTGATGACTTGTAAATGAAGTCTCCGGACACAGACCAGTGCTGTGAAACTCTGTGAGGAACGATGGTGTGTGGTGCCCCGTGCAATGGCACTGTTGCATAATTTCAGACTTGGGGAACGTGGAGCCATAACAAAATGACCAGGGGATGGTAGAACTGAGACACAGACAATGATGACTCTTCCAAAAAACAGAACTCTTGTTTATTCCAGATGTGCCAATAACTATTTACAGTAACGTCTTGCAAATATATACAGTTCAATGCAAGAACATTAACAAAAACAAGAAAAATAAATGCAGGTGCTATATACAATAATTACAGTGATGAGCCAAAGCAAAAAGTGATGAGAAAAAAATCTAAGAAAAATAAACAAAAAGTCTTTTCTTCCCCTTCTTCTTTTTCCACAGGCAGATCATGTAGGATGGACAGAAAAATAAAAACAAAAAAGTGAAAAAATGATGAACAATGATGAAAAAAATGAGCACCTTCAAACACAGATTTCTTCCATCCAAAATAATATGTGTAAATTCTCTTCTCTCTGCTCTACCAGCTCATCAGCAAAGAAGTGTCTGCAAACCCGAAGACCGGTCAAAAGATGACCTCTGGTGGTCTTAACTGTAGTATTATAATGCTAGCACTTCTTCCTAGCCAGTCACTATTTACATCTTCTTAGATCTCCCAATAGCGAATGACGCAGAGCCACGCACCCCACATCCTCCTCTGATCAGTTGCAGTGTCATTATTTTAAACCCTCCTTTCCCCGCATGCATGCATGAGTATGTGTCTGCTACTATGCCATGTCAACTGCTTGTTCACCTCTATAGGTAAATTATGCAGAGAACTTTCACCTGCTTTCTTTCTCTGCACACATATTCTCTCTGCTGGCAATCACAGTACAGTGGAACCTCGGTTCACAACCATAATTCGTTCCAAAACTCTGGTCGTAAACCGATTTGGTCATGAACCGAAGTAATTCCCCCCATAGGATTGTATGTAAATACAATTAATCCGTTCCAGACCGTACGAACTGTATGTAAATATATTTTTTTAAAGATTTTAAAGCAGAAATATAGTTAATTATACCATAGAATGCACAGTGTAATAGTAAACTAAATGTAAAAACATTGAACACTGAGAAAACCTTGAACAACAGAGAAAACTAACACTTCAAGAGTTTGTGCTATAGCGCTACGAACCGCTCGCTAAAAACACTTTTTTTTAATGAGTTTTAAGCACAGTGAAAAAAATGGTCATTGGAAAAATCCATAATTTAATAAACCACCAAGAAAAGTAGCATTGCAACACTGCACGCTACGAACCGATTGCTGTAAACAGAAGTGAAGTGGAGGTTAAAATCCAATAGTAAAAAGTCTTCATTAAATACAACGAGGTTAAAACAATGCTTGGATCTGTCTCTTTAAAAACAAGCCCGGTGCATTCTTTAACTGCTTTCTCGGCCTTATGCGTCCAGCTGTCTCTCTCTCTCTCTCGTTCTGTGTGTGTCTCTCGCGCGCGCATCTGTCTGTGTGTATCTCTTTCGCGTGCATCTGTGTGTGTGTATGTGTGTGTCTCTCTCTCTCAATGCACAGGGAGAGACTGAACACGTGCGGAAATCATCGGTGCGCACAAACCGAAAGGGAAACTGACTTGTTTGTATACCGAGTGTATAGTCTTGAACAGATGCAAAAGTTTGGCAAACTTTTTGGTTGTAAACCAATTTCTACGTGTTCCGAGACGTTCGTGAACCGAGGTTCCACTGTACTCTGTTATTTCCTTCCTGCACTGGCTTCAGGCACGCACTTTGCCGTGGAGCTGCTGTAATTTGAAAGTGTACCTGTGAATAACATAGTGACATTGGATACGCGCCTCAACATCGTGCCAGTTCAAACCCGGAGAGCCCTCTGAATCGCATTCCTTCAAACGGGGCACCAAATGCTGATTCGGCATTGTCACACCACCATGTTCTCACTCTGCTAAAAATCACGATAAGCTATAAATAGCTGTAATAACTGCTACTTTTCACATATGTCTGCTTATTTTATGCTGTTTTTATTTTAATTCTGTGTACTTTGTATATTTTCCTTTTTATGTCATCTACCAGAAAGCCTATAACGTATATTTGAGATGTGGAGTATCTCTAAATCTATATTGTGCCATCTCCATCTGTATGGTTTACCAATTGAGTATCATTTATATGTTGAAATTTTTGTGTTTTTCAAGGCTCGTTATATTGTTCAAACGTTTGTGTTGATTAATCCTTGCTGTACAGTATGTTGATTTTGATGGAAGTACCAATACAATAAACATATGTTTCATTTTATCGACTATTTACATTTTTATTCCTGTGAGTGGTTGTGTAGGTAGGGACCCCAGTGCACTGCTTTGCCCGTGGGTCTATAATGCTGTTAAGACGGCCTTGGACATCAGAGAGAGACTCCATTTCATCCGACCATCTACTGCACCTACAAGATGCACAAGACAACTACTTCTTTACCAATGTAAATGTTACTTCTATCCATATGCAAAGTATTATTTAAGCTTCCCAAATTTAAAGCAAGACTATATTAGCCAGACTTTGCTATTCACAATTTTCTATCATTTATTTCATATGGTTCATTTGATATTATTCTATTTTAATAAATACTGCTTTTCTTTTTAGTTTATATACTTTGCATATCTTGAGTGATTGAAGCAATAAAGCAAACACAGGACATCTGGTGTGGAGAGTTTGCCACTTTCTTTCCCACAGGGTTAGCAGACTGGCTGGAGACGTTTGCAACATGTATCTACCTGTATATCTACTGTATGTTCTTGTTAGAGATGACGCTCTATACGCCTTTAGGTCTAGGTGATATCTGTGTGTGTAGGTTATTCTTGGAAACCAAGACAACTCTTAGATTTAAGTTACAATGCCTTGAAACCCCCTTACTTTTCAGACATTTTGTTATTTTGCAGTCTTATTTTAAAACTGTTTAAATTAATTTTTTCCCCTTAAGAAACAGCACTCAATACTCCAAAATGACAAAGTGAAAAAAGATTTTTAGAAAAGGTTTTGTAACATTTTTAAAACTAAAAAACTGAAATATATTGACACAAGTATTCAAACTCCACTCAGTACTTATTTTAAGTCCCTTTGGCATATATATACATATATATATATATGTATATATATAGTAATGAAAAAGAAGCATATAAAACGGTTGTGGCCACCAGTGTATATTGTGATGGCAAAAAAAGAAGTCTTATTCAGATGGAAGCCTTATTCAAAATGATTGAATATGGTGGTGCACCCAGTTATCAATGCTGCGACCTGGAAGGGGTAGGCTCAAGAGGGTGGAAACCGGAAATGACGTCAGAGGTGGAAGCACCATCAGTCATCCCTTATGCAGAAGAAGGAATAGGAAAGACATAAGGCAACAGCGCCACCCTCTGGTTTGGAAAGCAACTACCATTACATTAACCCTGAAGCTGCCTCCAAAATGCATGTGTGTGACAACATAGTGCATGTATATATATATATATATATATATATATATATATATATATAAGATTACTTTTCCTTTGGTTCATTACTTCTTTGAACCTTGTGGAAACTCTGGTGAGTAAAAAAAAGAACAGAAAGCGTGCCAAGCACACTACATATGCTAGTGTTTGTAATATACTGTAATGAAATTTATTATATAAAGTATATTATTGTACGTCTGTAATAGAAATCAAATAATGTTTCACACCCGTCACAGTATATTGACGTTGGTGATACCTGTCCTGTATTTTCTAGGCTAAAGAAAGTGCTCTACATAATTGAAGTTAATTTATGTATGCTTCTTTCCTTATAACTGTAACTAGAGCAACTTTAAATATTTTAAGAATTGCTAGTAGAAATAGTCCTGCTGTGAACTGGCGCCCTGCCCCGCAACCCCATGCACCCTGGTTTGGATTAAGTGGGTTAGAAAATGATATGGCTGGTAGAAATAATTGTGTATTTTGAGTGAAGTGAAACTTAAACCCTAGAGTGACATTTCACTGTGTTGAATAATCAATCACATTATTGTTGAATGTACTGCAGATTGTTTTGGGTTTTTTTTCTGCGTATGGATTGATAACAAGTCAGTCTGATGGATTGGATTGCTGTGCAAAAAATCCTGCAAAAGGATTTTCTGGAAACAGATAAACAAGAATTCTGCTTTTCTACAACTGTCTCTGATTCCTGGGACCCTTGCATAAACTGATTTATTTTGAATTATATTTCCTCTTGCTTTAGAAGGACACATTGTATTTCAGTGTATACTATACATATACAAATGTTTACTTTATATATTTATTTTGCTGCACTTGAATGCTTGTAATTAACTTCTAAATAAACGTCACGTTTGATGCGTACTGGTCCCTCTTCCAGTGCTCCTCTAGTCAAATCTGGTATTAAATGGTAAATGCTGAGTGACAACGACACCACTGAGTGTGCCAGCTCATAGCCTTTCCCCAGATAGTGTGTGCTGAGTTCAAAGTAGCACCCTTTAAATGTGACACCACTGCTGCATTGTAGAGCAGGCTAAGTGCTGTGCCCCCTGACAGCTGCACTGGCACTGCACTCACATTTCTATTTATACAAGTTGTCCAGGTGTGGAAAATCTTCAATTTTTAAACTGCAATTAATTATTTTGCTCAAACTAACCAGAATGAACTGAATTTACAGAATTTTAATTTACAAGCATTGCAAGCATCCTTTTGTATCGTACTAGTAATTTATGCATTTGTTCCAGTCATTTTTTTTAAATTAATTTAAGACCTGAGAAAAGAGAAAGTACAGATGTCACAGAACCTGTTTTCATTAATTTATATCCTGGAAATGGGTGGACACTGTAGGGCTAGGAATTACAGAATTAGTTTACAGTTTGGGAAAGGAAGGAGTGTGGAGGTGCTTAAAAGATCAAACACTTTGACTAGAGTCATTTGTCATCAAGACAAGATAGCCAATCACATCTGTATAGTGTTGCATGTCCCAAAACCCCTTTGCATTTTAACATAAATAAAGAAAAGGAGAAAAACAATAATAGAAGTGCGACATAAGAAGTGTTATCAGAGGTAAAGAGATGTGAGACAATCTGACTTGGAAATCTAAAAGTGTAACCTTTTAACACCAATCGCAAAACCAAAAGCAGCTGAGGACTACATCCACATTTTTGATTTTTAGAACATTTCTCCTGTGTGGACACCCGGGGGCATTCCAGCTCCCCAAACACCCAACACATGGACATGGACACAAGGTAAAAACACAGAGAGTCTTTCATTGTGGGAAAACTCTTCTCAGCAAGCCTTTCCCACCACCACAGCCACAATTCCAATGAAGCACTTTATAGCACACAACTCTTTGTCTTCCTTTCTTCATCTCTCTCTCTCTCTCTCTCTCTCTCACTGCCTCCTCCACTCCTCCTCACAAATATTGTCCACCTTCCTCCTGACTCTGGCTCGTCCTTGTGAGGCAGGCAGCTCCTTTTATCTCCCACACAGGTGGGCTGCCATCTAACACTCTGGAAGATAATACCCTGTGCACACTCTCTCCCCCGGTCCTTCCACCTCGTCCCTTACAACTGTTTATATCCAGACTTTGCTATCAATTTTATTTTCTATTATATTTTGTTCTGCTTGGTATTGTTATACATTAATAGATTCCACATTGCTTTTGTATTTTCTATATCTTTCATCTAGGTTAGGAGCACACACTGATACAGCACATTGCCTTACCCACTGCATGAGAAACCAACTCAGAATCCCAGCTGACCTGAGTGCAGCCATGCAACGGGTGTCACCTCAGCAACACACTACTGTAGTTCAGATGAAATGAAACAGTGTGAGGTTTTAAATGGTGGTTGAAGTGCCAATTCTGCTAGATTCATATGGAGTGATTAAAATAATAAAAGGGTAGAAAGTGTGAGTTAGACATCTACTTTCTTATTCGCAAGGTTTATCAAGGCTATTGTGGTTGGTCCTCAATAACTAGAACAACTGCGGTTAAAATTTGGTTAGTAAGTAGGATATTTCAAAAAGAGTTGCACTTTTATATATGTCGCAACGACTCCCTCAAGTTTGTTAGCTGAACTGGCAATAGTGAATCTCTATATAGAGAATCTTATGCAGAATGATGTGGAGTGACTGGCAACTGGCACCACTCAAGAGTTTGTCAGTCTAGGATCTGTATATGTATGCATGCCTAGCCATGTCCTATGTGGAATATTGCAGAGTGACAGAGTGACCACGCGAGACTTTGTTTGGGTAGGATCACGATGTGTATGTGTTAATCTTCAGGGGTGAGAGCAGATGAACCCAATAAACATTCCTGGTAGATCTCACAACTGTCACGATAAAACACAAGTGTTTTTGAGACAAATCATTTAAAAATGCTTTGAACAAAACATACAATAATGCGCTCATAAATCCAAGATGCACTCACAAGAGTGCAATGGTACAACCATAATGTTCTAAAAAAATGAAAAAAAAAAAGACCAGGAAAGTCCATCAAATTAAAAACAAACATACAGCCTCCTTCCTCCTAACCATATCAGAGTGCTACATGTAAAAAAAGGACCAGTATGATTTGTGTTATATATTTAAACAACAGCAAAGACCATGCAGACCTGGGAAGCTAATTTATCATATCCTTAATAAATTATTGCTGAATTCCAAAACATTTTTTTGACCTGTCCCTCAAGGAAGTATTTTTTTTTCAATTTAAGACATCATTTTCCAATTGAGCCATGAGAGGTGGGTTAAGATTCAAACAATAAAGCAAAATGAGTCTTCATGTGAGCAGTGGTGCAGCGTGTGAGTTAACTGTTCTATTAACCTGAAACCCAGTAAGGCAGCGTTTAGTGTTTTTCTACTCACTTCACTTGTGAGGTTTGCTCAAGCTAGTACAAAGGATGAAGAAAGAATTCTAATGTGGGGATGTGAATGACCTAATTTGTAGGGGTAAATAACAACGTAATGGAGAAAATGTGTTCAGAAACTGTTGGATGAGTATAAAGATGACATTGAGCTGTGATGAGAAAGACCAGAACAAGAACAGGGAACATCATATTAAAGGAAAAAGACAGATTAAACTAGATATAAAGTCATGGAAGTTTCAATAGGGAAAATAAAACGGTGTCCAGTGTACTTTTGGGAATTGCCAGCGCAGCTCAAGACATGAAAATTTTAAACTGTGCTACAAACATCAAGTCAATAAATACTAACCTGGCACAGCTGGGTGATAGCTTATTTTGCTATAATGAGAACAGATTATTCTACTGTTATAAGAAAAAATATATAACAATGTACAATAGTATTTGAGCAAGGGGTGATAAAACAATTGCTATCTTTGGAATGCCATAACCATCTGGTAGCACAGCCTTTGAAGTATGTGAACAGTCCTCTTTAACACTGCACTAGCCACAATGGCCTTTTTAAAAGTCACCAAATTATGATGATGTTCTCAGGTGAAGATGTGCTTCACAAGACCATCAACAAGCAAAGTTACTAAGTGTACTGCTAGTGCAAAGAACTGAGCAGCTGGAAATGAGGAAGGACTAGGAGATGAAACATTAGTCAAAAATTAAAGCAATGTGGTAACCAGGAATTCAACATAAACTTATTGTTTAAACGCTAACAAAAACTTATAGTCAAAATGGGATCAAAGTCAGAACCACCCTAATTAACTTGCAAATGCTACTTTTAAATATCCACAATCTCGGATGCTAATGATTCTATCACACCCGTTTATAATGCATTGGGTCAGTGATGTCACAAGATGTGATTGCCAGGACTCCACCTCTTAACTAACAACCAGAAATTACATCTTGATGATGGGACAACCAAAATACACAAAACGAAACTGTTATAATAAAGTAAACTTAAACTCAGAAGTTTAATAGGAACAAAACACACATCCCAAATGACTGCTGACATTAAAACCTCTGAAACAAAAATAAAAGCCCCTGACGTTGTTTAACCTGTGTCTCTAAAAAATGACTGTTCCCCTTATCCAAAACATGAAATAACTATTTCCACAACAAAAAAGCAGATGTAGAAAAGAACTCAAAATCATGAAATTTTGATTCCTTTGAATTATTTTTTATATTTTTATTTTTTATCCCCTTTGACTGTGTACATCTAGACTCTTTGTTCTATGCTGTTCTTTAGTTCATTTTGATCAGAAATGTTCAGAGTTTAAAAAAAATGATCTATAAGGTAATGAACTAGTGTTTTAGGAATTCTCATGTGCTTTCAATTACTATGCAGGCACATACTGTTATGAAAAGGAACTTCATTAATTTTTTTTCTTTATTTCTCTTTAGCCCTATTCAGATGGGATTAGTTTTACACCAGGAGGAGGGGTAAAGTACTTTTTACCGGATGTAAAATGAAAGTCCTTGACACAAAAAGAGGTTTGGGGCAGCCACCCGTATATTTGAATAAGGCTGCAAAAATAGAGGTTTGGTAGCACAGAAGTGTACAGGTTGAGTCCAAAACAGAACTGAATTCAAAGTGGGAAGTTGTCTTGCTTTTAAGGCAGGTTGGCGGAAGTGAGGTCATTGGGGCCGGAACTGGAAGTGAGGTTATCGGGACCAGGCAGAATTTCTCGTGTCTGCTCTGCAGGGATAAAAGAGAAAGGTTTATTGCACGTCCCACCCCCTGGCCTGGTGTGGAATTACCTTCTTTTGTTCCTTCTAGCTGCCTCCCATGCACACATGTGTGACACGGAAAACCTTTGTAATTTTAGTCCCATCCAAATTGCTCATGTCAATAACTTTTTATAGACTGCACATACATGTCTCAGTAAAAATTACTGGGAACCCACTCCACTACAACATCTCCAGTTGAGAGCGAAAATGGGAGTGAAGGTGTTAGTGATGCAGGTCACGATAGCTCGCCGATTCCAGAAGATCACTTGAAACTAGAGATGGCTTTGCAGTCCACACATTCATCTAATCCTTGCGAGCTGGAAGCATCGGCTGTAGCGGCGTATGCCACTTCACCTGCGATGCATGAAAGACGAAACGATTTGTCCAAACTGAAGGAAATGATCGCAACATTGGCCATGGCCACGGCCATGGACACGAGTGAGCTCAAGTAAGACATTCAGAAAAATATGAAGAAAGAAATAAATGGCTTGCTCAAGACAACCGAGAAGCTATGGCTGGAGCTACAAAAGATGCGGCAGGAATATAAAGACTTGGAAAAACATATATATAATCGTTTTGATGTAGTCTTTAAAGATATGCTGAGAAAAATTGAGGAACACATTCAGGAAAATGTGTCTAAAATGAGAGAACTTGCCGATCAGCTGGAAGACGTTAAAGGTTAAGGTCTACCTGAGAATCATGAAAGTCCAAACCCAGTGAAATTCGTAGCCGAAGTATTCTCAAAAATAATTGGAGAGGACTTTAAATCAGATACCGAGATAGCGGCAGCTTATCGTATACGTGGATCAAAAACCTTTAGATCTAGGTCTTTAATTTTCCGCTTTGAGAGATTACAATTTAAGATTGATATAATGGCATTGATGTAATGGCACACAAACAAGAGATTATATTTAAAAAAAAACACATTCTTATTTTCCCTGATTTCTCACCATCAACAGCTGCTAAGCATGCAGCTTTTTACAACATTAAACAATGGTTACGGAAAACTGATATCAGATACAGCCTCTTGTGTCCTGCCAAACTGAAAGTAGAAATTCAAGACAAATATCACATCTTCTCTTCCACAGATGAAGCAGAAAAGGAATTAAGAAACCTGATCCTGACGCTTTTTTGAAATACGAAAGTGAGTTGTAGCCTGTCATGGTATGGCAAGAAGATATTACCTGCTGTCTGATCCGCTTGCAATGATACGGGTACCATAATTATACATCCTTTTCTCTTCTCGGACACTTTTTGTTTATGTTATTGTAGGCGTATGTGTGGAAGAAATTAAAGCAGGTTTTTTTTTTTTTGGTTTGTTTTTAACTATTCTAAAGGAGACTGTTTAACATCATACCCTTGGTTTATTGTTATTGCTATTATTGCATTAGGGTTTACTATGCTTATCCAGGGCCACTTTTTAACACCACTCCCTGGGTTTACTGTCTTAATATTTCAAGACTGTTGATGATTATATTTTATGCTTATAGTCTGTTAATGATTATATTTTATGTTTATAGTATTTAGAATTTATTGGCAATAGATATCTCTACTTTTTAATCCCCAAATGCCGCTGCTGCGGAGCTTGTTTTGTTTTGGACGTGCTCTGTCTCTAGGTATGTCAGAGGACCGGGACTTTGTGAAGTGGGGTCCAGCCTCACATGGGGAGGCAAAGTGGGGGGTAGAGGGGTGGAGAGAAAGCGAGCAAGCTATATCTAATCTATTATTTTAATCTTTATAATGATAACTACCAACGTAGCAATAAGCTGCACAGCAATATCTCATGGGAAAATTGGAAATTAAGATTAAAGCTGTCTCACTTCCATTTAAGACTACAAAATGACATCAAAAATTCAAAATCAATGTGTCCATGATGGGACAGTTAACTTTGTGAGCTGGAATGTTAAAGGCCTGAATTTACGAATTAAAGAGAAAGAAAGTATTCTCTCACCTAACATGTTTAAACGCTAAGATAGTATTTTTAGAGGAGATCCACTTACTAAGCAAGGATCAGTTCCGGCTGCAAAAAGACTGGACTAGCCAAATCTTCCATTCCAGCTTTACAAAGAAAACTAGAGGTGTGGGACTTCTCATACATGGAACAGTCTCATTTGTAGTATCAGAAATGGTATCTGATCCTGAAGAGAGATATGTGATTGTCATGGGCAATTTATTTAACTGTAAAGTGATTTTCATAAATGTTTATCCACCCAATGTTGATGATAGGGAATTCATGCAAAATGTATTTACATCCATTCCCAATGTGAACACTCATAAAATTATAATGGCTGGGGAATTTAATTATGTTTTAAATCCACACTTAGATAGGTCTCCTGTCACAGGGTGATGACATCTAACACCGCAAAGACAATTACACAGTTTTTAACTGACCACAACTTATCAGACCCCTGGAGATTTCTAAACCCAAACTCAAGAACATATTCCTTCTACTCAATAGTGCATCATTGCTACTCAAGACTTGATTTTTTCTTTATAGATAATAATTTATTGCCTACAATTAAATCTTGCAAGTACGACGATATTGTTATTTCCGATCATGCCCCTTTGATCTTGGAGCTAAAATCATTAGGCCACACACACTCATCTCGCTGATGGCGTCTTAACCCACTTCTATTAGCAGACGAGAACTATACAGAATTTATATCCAAACAAATCAGTTTCTTCCTAGAGACAAATACATCCTCAGAGGTCTCTGCAGGAATACTCTGGGAAACTCTAAAGGCCTTCTTAAGAGGACAGATTATTTCATATCTTTCCCACAGAAATAAATTAGAAATCAATAAGGTATCAGAGCTAACCAACCAAAATTACTAGAGTAGATGAAAAGCATGCCAGGTGTCCAAGTGAGGCTCTTCATAGGAAAAGGCAGGCACTGCATTCAGAGCTCAACCTCTTAACAACTAAAGAAACTGAACAACTCATTTTTAAATCAAGACATCATTATTATGAACACTGAGAGAAAGCTAATAAGCTCTTAGCTCAACAAATCCACAAGCAAGAGGTTCGCAATGCAATCCCAGCAATCACCAACACGAACGGAGATAAAATCATTGACCATAAAAATATAAAGCACACATTCAAAGACTACTATAAATCCTTATATTCTACTGAGTTTAAAGAAGACAACACACAATCTAATGCATTTCTAGATACATTACAGATACCAAAAATAGATACTTTTAGTGCAGAAGAACTGGATAAACCTTTGGCGCTGTCAGAATTACTAGATGCTATAAAGTCATTTCAAAGTGGGAAAGCAGCAGGCCCTGATGGCTACCCTGTTGAATTTTATAAGAAATTCTCCACTCAGCTAGCTCCCCTCTTATTAGCAACATTTACAGAAGCAAAACACAATCAAATTCTACCTCAGACTTTCCACCAAGCATTAATCATGGTCTTTCCTAAGCAAAATAAGGACTTATTACAATATGCATCATACAGACCAATTTTACTTCTGAATAATGATGTTAAGATACTCTCTAAAGTCTTAGCAAGAAGGATGGAAAAAGTGCTGTCTTCGGTAATATCACAAGATCAAACTGGATTTTTTAAAGGCCGACACTTTGCTTCAAATCTCCGACACCTGTTTAATGTAATATATTCACCAGCAAAGTCAAACACCCCAGAGATATTATTATCATTGGATGTAGAAAAAGCATTTGATATGATTGAATGGAACTACCTTTTTACTACATTAGAGAAATTTGGGTTTGGCCCGAATATTTGTGCATGGATCAAACTACTATATACCAATCCAGAAGCCTCAGTTTGTATTAACAACATTTGTTCAGACTACTTTAAACTACAACGTGGTACCAGACAAGGATGCCCCTGGCAGTTCACTGTCGAAATGCTTATCAGATAAAGGGGATTATCAGAGAAGGACTTGAACAGATAATTTCTCTATATGCAGATGATATGGTACTGTATATATCAGACCCACAAAATACTGTGCCTGCAGTCTTAACAGCACTTACAGAATTTCAAAAGATCTCTGGTCTCAGAATTAATTTGAATAAAAGTGTGCTCTTTCCAGTGAATTATCAAGCACACAATATTAGATTGGACACCTTCCCTTTTATCATCACAAATCAGTTTAAGTATCTAGGGGTAAATATCACAAGTAAATATAAAGCTCTTTATCAACAAAATTTTGCCATCTTTATGGAAAAAATTAAGCAAGACTTGCATAGATGGTCAACCCTTCATCTCATTTTAGCTGGAAGAATTAACATTGTTAAGATGAATATCCTTCCTAAGCTTCTCTTTTGATTTCAAAACATTCCAATATACATCAATAAATAATTTTTTAAGCAATTAAATTCAATCATAACCTAATTTATTTGGAACTCAAAACATCCACATATCCAAAGAGCGACCCTACAAAGACCTAAGGCAGAAGGTGGTATGGCTCTACCCAACTTTCCGTTTTATTACTGGGCAGCAAACATCCAAGCTTTAAAAACCTGGACACAAATAGATGAACATACACAGGCTTGGTCAGCAATAGAAATAAAATCCTGCAGTACTTCTTTATATTCCCTGCTTTCTGCCCCAATAAATGCAAGTTATTGCCAATATACTAATAACTCAATTGTGCTTCACTCACTCAGAATATTGGAACCAATGTAGAAAGAATTGTAAGATGGAGAATCTTTTATCTGTGGCACCTCTGCATGAGAACCACCTTTTTCAGCCATCGCAAACATATGCAGTTTTTAATATCTGGAAAACATTTGGGATTAAATTGCTTAGAGATCTTTATATAGACAACATCTTTGCATCCTATGAACAATTACATTCCAAAATTAACTTTCCAGCAGCACATTTCTTTCACTATCTTCAAATTAGAAACTTTGTCAAACAGAACCTGCCCGATTTTCCTCATCTCGCACCTTCCTCCATGCTGGAAAAAATATTGCTCAGTTTGAAGGACTCAGACAGCATTTCTGCAATGTATAAAATTATTTTACAGTTCCTCCCTTTCAAAGATCCAAGAGAACAATGGGAAAAGGATCTCTCACTCAACATATCAGAAAAGGAGTGGAAGGTAGCAATGTAGAGAATTCATTCAAGCTCCATATGCGCAAAGCATACAATTATTCAACTTAAAATTATATATCGAGCACATCTGTCTCGCTTAAAACTGTCCAAAATGTTTTCAGGGCAAGATCCAACCTGTGAACGCTGCAATCAAGTCCCAGCCTCACTGGGTCACATGTTTTGGGTCTGCACAAAATTAACACCATTCTGGACAAAAAATTTTAAGTGCCTTTCAAACAGCCTTGGTGTCACAATCCTTCCTAACCCATTAACAGCTGTGTTTGGTGTTCTTCCAGATGGGCTTAAAGTGGAGAAGGACAACCAAACTGTGATTGCCTTCACTACACTATTGGCACGCAGACTTATTTTGTTAAACTGGAATCCTAACTCTCCTCTTTTAAGTCAGTGAGTAACTGATGCTTTATACTATTTGAAATTGGAAAAAATTTAATTCTCAGTTAGAGGATCTGTGCAGAACTTTTTCAAAACCTGGCAGGATCTAATCGATAATATTTTAGAATAAGCTCTTAAAGCACTGAGGAAATAATTCTTTTCACATTTCTTTTTTTTTTTTAATCTGCCTATTAAACTCATCAATTTATGTATTTTGACCAGCTTTAAGTTTTACTCTGATGGCCATGCTCTCTCTCAGTGGTGAGGGTTGGGTTGTTTTGTTTTTTGTAAAAATTGATCTATCTGTATGGAATGATTATAATAAAATCAATAAAAAAATACTGTGGCATTTTCCTTCTATTAAATGTGCATAAAAAATAACTTCAGGTTAAATTAGTTTACATTAAATGAATATTTCAGTAAAATTCCGTTATTTGAGTTATCCAAATGCAGCTAAAGTTACAGAACTCCTCTGATAATAATTACCTAATTCAGTGCCTTAAGTGGAAAAAAGAACTGCGGTTGTACTTGATGTGCACGCTGAATAACTAGGGGTGTTACAACCCCTCGGAAGTCCATCAACATGCTGATATACACAATTTATATAGAAACGCATGTGGGTTTGGAGGTGCAAATGGGCACATTTTTCTTATAATAAGGGTTGCTAATGTGGTCCGAACTGCAGTGACGTAGCTAGAGTTCATGCCACTTGGGGCGGTGCTTCAATTTGCCGCCCTCCAACATATCTGAATATGTTAACCTATTTAAATAGAAAATTAAAATGACATGTAGAGAAAAATGAAGATAAATTTTGCATATTATTTATTCATATATAGAGAAAAAGCAATAGTTTTTCACATATAATTATTTATACGCATCAACTAGACAAGAATATAGTATAGACACACTGATAATCCGTGTTCTAATTATCAGTGTAGTGTACAAATGGTAGGTGGGGATGTTTTTTGCGCAGAGCAAGAACGCATTCGGATTGCTAATGAAACAAAATTATAAATTATAAATTAGTTGTTTATCTTCCTAGAAATTATTATCAGTGTAATCAGTGTAATGTTTATGTTTATTTTTGTTTTTGCCTCATAAATTTCAATTGCTGTGTCTGATGCCATCACAGAAGGAAAGTCTGAAAATTATTTTTGAAGCATTTGTGGATAAAAATCAGAGAATTTAACTTTTTTCATTAGTAAGTGATATTTTTCCAAACCCTGCTGCTTACACATGAATTGAACTGAGCCTTTTTGCCAATAATTCTGCCCCCAAAAATGTCCGCCTGAGGCGGACCACCCCCTCCGTTTGCCCCTAGCTACACCATTGCCAAACTGATGGTACACATCCATTAACTAAAGGGAACGTGAGAATGTTGGCACAGAGTAAAGCACTGTTGAGAAATCACTGACTTTACACCACCTTCTGGAGTAAAAACTAATTCTGTCTGAATTGAGCTTAAAAATTAGAGTGTTTCTCTGGTAATTATTACTTTAACTCACCTGGTGTAAAACTAATCCCGTCCGAATAAGCTTTTGGCTGAGAATAAAGTCAAAGGATTTTTTAGTTTTGTGCTCAGAGGCCTGGTTTTGGTGTTATTAGTTTACTAGCTGACGCCCGCCATAGCATACAGCGGTGTAAGAATAGGAACGGAAAACGGTGAGAAAGGAATTCCGAAATCAAGAAGAAAGAAATACTTCTTGAAAGACGTAGTTGTCAATAGGTGTTTGGTATTCCGAAAGAGGAATAGGATTCAAGAAAAGCAGCGTGGGGGTGTATGGTAGGCTGCAGGCAGCGTGGGGAAGGGTTTGGAAGAGGACGAATAGGAATCAAGAAATGTTGCGTCGGCTGTATGTGGGCGGGACCGGTTTTGAAGAGGAAGCAGGACAAACTGAGAAGCGGGGAACGCGGTAGTCCAAAGGAGGAATAGGAATCGAGAAAAGCAGCATGGGCATAGACATATATAGATAGACGCCGCATTCACTGTGTTGTGCAGTCGACACGATACATCAGCGCGTCCATCCTATTGCGAGTGGCAAAAGTGCCATTTAAACTAATACAGGTAGATGTGGAAACTGGATTTTCTGATGAAAAAACAGTAACGTTTAAAACAGTATCGTTTACTTACAACAGATTTTGGCGAATCATTTACATGCAATTATTCATATCAATTTATACACTAATAATGACAACTATTAAATAATAATAATTATTATTATTATTAAATACTTCCTCCCATAAAAGTAACATTTCTCGGACTGCCTTCTTCTGTCTCGGAAACATTTCTAGACTTCGTCCTGTTCTTACGCAACACAGTTCTGAAGTATTGGTTAATGCCTGAGTCACCTCACGTATAGATTACTGTAATGCTATTCTATCTGGCATCCTACAAAAACATATCCATCGCTTACAACTTATTCAAAATTCTGCTGCCAGGATATTTACCTGCTGTTATAAATCCACTGAACATTTTACACCTACTCTCACTCAACTTCACTGGCTCCCTGTTAACTATAGAATACAATACTAAATAATGCTCTGAACATTTAAAGCTCTCCACAAGCTCACTGATCTCCTACAGACTTACACTCCTCTTGCTCAGTCAGATCCTCATCTGCAGCTCTACTCTTTGTACCACACATCAGACTCAGTGCTATGGGAGCTTGAGCGTCTCTAATAGTGCTCCTCAACTCGGGAATTCTCTTCCCTCTCATATACATCAGCTCGATTCAATAACACATTTTAAAACTGCCCTCAAAATGTATCTTTTCAAACTGGCATACCAGTTGTGAATTTTGTACTGTTACTGCCAGTTATCTTTGTTTGTTTGCTAATTATTGCTTTTTGATTTATAATTCTCTTGTTTTAATTTTACTAATGTTGTTTAATTTTATTGTAAAGTGACCTTGAGTGCTAAGATTATAAAACAAGATTTTCTAATGGCCAAATATAACCAAAACAATTGTTCAGCCTTACCTATGAAATGTAATCCCCTGGGATCTGGTTTAGAGAATACAGCGATTTGTACAATCCCAAGCAGCACATGCGTGAGGCATCTTTATCCATTACTTCACTCCACAGCAGTGCCACTCACAATATGGCAGTAACATTGACGTACGATGCTGCTGGTCATGCGGCGTCTAGTAATTCTATGTCTATAGGCTTGGGGGTGTATGGGAGGTCACAGGCAGCATTGGGAAGGGTTTGGAAGAGGACGAATAGGAATCGAGAAATGCCGTGTTGGCTGCGTGTGGGCGAGACTGGTTTTGAAGAGGAAGCAGGACGAACCAGAAGAGAAATATATATAAGAGATATGGGCTGTTTTCATCTCCATTTTGGTTATTTACATTAAAGGCAGATTTGCCATACCGTTGTTATGGCAGCTCCACGCTGTCATGGGGATGTGTCGATAGAGGTAGTAAGCCACCAGTAATGACATTTACATATCCAAATTTGTGAATTCAAAAGTCCTTTTAGTCAATTGTTTCTGTGTTTCTAAAACCTGTTTTCCAATCGCTTTTTCCTCGTTTTAACTCATGCTTGGTTTGATTTATGACGTTCAATTTGGCTTTGGTAACAGTGCGGTAGATCTCCTGATTTTTGACTCTCTTTTGAATACTGACTTCTTCTTCTCTTCCAGTTACTTTTAAATATATTCTTGCTAGGGTTTCTAGCATAACACATGCATTAAAATTTTAAGAGCTGAAGCAGAACAGAATGTTTGTCGTGGTAGCCTCTCCAAACGTAATTTCAAATGAAGAGGAAAACCTCTGGTCTGGGCTACTGCTTTGACAGAGACTGGTCATCTTTGTTGTAATGATTTATTAAGTTTTCTTTACATGATTTTACATCTGCTTTGATGCTACCAATAGAAAGACAATAGCCCCATGTTATTAACAGTATATACTGTATGAGTTAATTAAAAATTGCAAAATATTTTTGCTTTAAATGCATCGATTAACTGTAGTGCTGCAAATCATTATATTGCTTCATTTTTATTGAAAAAAAATAGTTTTCAGTCCACACTTTAAAAATTAATGGTAAATTGTTATCCATTGATGTTAGACCCTTTTGTTCAAGCTGCCATGACTTGCACCTCATTTTATTTTATCTTATTCCATTAATAATATTAACATTTAGATGGTATATCTAATCATGGGAGCTATTTTGTGTGCTTGTTTGTATGGGTGTGGCCATTTTGTATATTTGGGTGCTTGGCAGCCACAATATTAAAGATGGCAGCACAGCTGACATAGTGTTCAAACTTTAAACAAGTCAAGGAATGCCTTTACAAGAGTCTTATTGTTTGAGCAAAATTAATTTAGCTCTGAATCTGGAATCAACTTTGAAAAGATTTAATAAAATGGAGTCTGGATTGTTTTGACAAATACATCCCAGAGTTTAAACTGTGTAAATGTTATGGTTGTTCTGTGTCTTTTCTTCCATTACGTTATCAAAAATAAATAGATCTATTTTGTAAAAATAGGCTTAGTACTTCTGTCTCATGGAGAATACATCATAGATCCAACACCTGGCACAAAAATTAATTAATCCCATCCGAATAGGGCTTTTACATGTGAATTCATTTTAAGGGTTTTAGCCTCTGATTCTGAAATCAGTTTTGTGATCAGAGTCCTGAGTTTGGTGTTGTTAGTTTATATATGCCATCTTCATCTCCATTTTGGTTATTTATGTTACTGCCAAGCTCCATGTCATGGGCCTATCTCATCTGAGGTTGTGAGACACCGGTAATGACACGACGAGTTAAAATATTGCATTTTCGGGCATTTGCTTATACAAATCTGCAGATTCAATGCACCTTTTTGTGAAGTGTTTCTGTGTTTCTAGTTTTCTAATAGCTTTTCTGCTCGTTTTTGACTCATGCATGGTTTGTGTTATGACTTTCGATTTGGCTTTGGTCACAGTGCATAACAATTGTTTAGTTACAATTACACCACAGATCTAATGCCAGGCACTTCCCTACCTGAATATGCTCTTAATAGACTGGCACAAATGGTTAAGGGGAGTGATATATGTGACATAAAATTATAAACAACAACAACAACATTTATTTATAGAACACATTTTCATACAAAAAGTAGCTCAAAGTGCTTCACATAATGAAAAAAAAGAAAAACAAAAGACAAAATAAGAAATTAAAATAAGACAACATTTGTTAACATAGAAAAGGAGTAAGGTCCGTTGGCCAGGGTGGACAGAAAAAACAAAAAAAAAAAACTCCAGACGGCTGGAGAAAAAAAAAAAAAATCTGCAGGGGTTCCAGGCCACGGGACCGCCCAGTCCCCTCTGGGCATTCTACCTAACATAACATATAAAATGAGTTAACATAGCCATCTAGCAGTCCTTTGAGAGCAAAAAAAAACAAAAAAAAAAACAAGTGATTTGTTTGGAAGCTACACATATTATCAGGAGCTGAATGAAAATTAATTATTGATTACCACTTATCTGTAATGTTATTTAAATAGAATACCTTTTACTTCGTGCACATGCATCCAGCCAAGAGTTATCAGTGAGGCCTGAAATTGGAAAAAAAAATGAAATGTGGATGAGACTGTCAATTTCATTAGTAATCTTAAAATATTTTACTGAATTTGGTAAGTATGTATGTTTCATTGAAGGGCCAGTTTAATTTCAGCATACACAATATGTCATTTTACTGTTTGATGCCATGTGCCTTTGCATATGAAAAAGTTTGGAAACCCCTTTTAATTCTTTGGATTTTCGTTTATCATTGGCCAAGCTTTCAAAGTAGCAACTTCTAGAAACAGTAATATTTCAGCAGTGACATTAAATTTATTGGATTAACTTAAAATATGCAATATGTATCATAACAAAATTAGACAGGTGCATTTATTTAATAAATACATAATCAGATGCGCTTGTGCTGGGAAGTTGCGCAGGTATGAGTGATTGTCTGCTATGACGGCTTGTCCCCTTGTTGGTGCAAGGCGGTCATCCACTCATGCGTTGCCTTGCCGGCACGTGCGAATGGTCTGATTGTCTCATTATTAGCCCGGAGCAGCAAAGGGGAGCACATGTTCAAGAAGGGAGAAATAATCAAAAGAAAAAGAGAACTAAAGGAAAACGGAGGGAGGTTAAGAGATGGAGAGTGATGGAGGTGAACAAGCCGGTGCTGGGGTGAACGAACAAATGAATGAATGCATGAATGAGTGAGTGAACACGAGAGAGAGAGAGAGAGAGAAGGCAGGCAACCTGGATGAGAGCCCCTGGAATTGAACATATAGCATATAGCCGGCGTTTGGGGTTAATGAAGTGGGTCATTCTGGCTGAGTGATTTCCTGGAGGCGGAGGGCCAGTGTTAGTAGTGACTCGCTGTGAGTCAGTGGGAGTCGAAGGTTCAGATAGGGATTCTCTCTGGAGCCATGGTCCAGGGAGGACCTGAGCCTGAGTCCTGCTGTGGAGCCATGGACTAGTTGGGACTTGGACTTGTAGTGTTGGTTGGCTGCACTTGCCGGTAAGATATCTTCTCTTTTGTGCGGTCCCTTCCAGGATAAACAGAGGAGGCACTGGGCATTTAACAGTAGACAGTATCCTGCCAGTTGTTTTAACTTTATTTTATAGGATTCTTTATTTATTTCATCATTTTAACCTCCACATCCCACCTATTTCTATGGATTATTTATTTGTTATGGACTTTTTGCACTGCACTTTTTGGGCACTTGTTTTGTTTGCGTGTGTGGTGTTTTTTTTTTTTTAATTTATTTTTTTTTTAATAAAAGCACTGAGCACCTTTTTTGCACCTTCCCCTTGCTTTGTGTGGTGTCCTCATTTGCCGGCTCAACCCTCGTAAATGTTATCGACATTGGGATCCGGTAGTATGGAGTCCACCCGCACCGTCACAATGTAATTTTAAGCACTTAACTGATGTCTTTATTTGTTTTCATACTGCATCGGTGGCTGGTGACAGATTGCTAAATCCTAGGTGACTACTTGTTTGGATGCCAAGCTGTTGCCCAGCTAATTGTTGGTTTATTTTTGATTTTCTCTTTGCTGGTTTAGTGTCTTGTAGGCTTTTATCATTGTATTAAGGAAACTATGTACTATAATACCCACATTATATAAGAATAATCCTGCACAGATATGAGCTACTGACATCGTGAGCTCTTTTTCTATGTTTCTCTTGCAGGTCCGTGAGAACTACAGTACATAAATTGAAACCCGTCCTGAAAATGCTACAGCAGTACTGTCAACCTGATCATGTGCAACACAATACTGACTCTCGATTCTGACCTTTACACCACTTTAATTTTTTTCACTTACAACAACTGAGACTTGATTTTCTTTTGGCAGACCTATGGGATTGAGAAGGCGTTCAACTGTGTGCTGCTTTCTTCTACTTTTAGACTGGGAATTTCAGCTCCTTTAGTTTTTTTTTTATTTTTCAGAAAAAGAACACTTCATTCATATTTTAACATTGTTTTTACACATATGTCTTAAAGTTCATGTGCAATAGCCCTACTTTTTATAGTTGTAGTTTAGACTATTTATATTGAATAAAAATAAAGTATTAATTCAAAAAGCAGATACATTTTCTTGATCTTGATTGAGCAGTCCAGTAGTGCTTAGTTTATACTGCATGTACAATTCTCTTTGTAAGTTAATCATGCTGATTATTCACCAAAGCAAAGTCATAAAAGAAAGATATTTCAGATTAAAGAAGTTTGTTTTTATGCAAAAGTTATATTCATGTCATGTTCATTTGGA
The DNA here is from genome assembly GCA_026402145.1 of Polypterus bichir lapradei. Taxonomy (NCBI): domain Eukaryota; kingdom Metazoa; phylum Chordata; class Cladistia; order Polypteriformes; family Polypteridae; genus Polypterus; species Polypterus bichir. The sequence goes on along the minus strand of JANRMT010062790.1, from coordinate 66,115,412 downwards.
TGATTTGTATTTGTTGAATCAAGAAAATATTAAGATTTGTGTTGCAAAAAGTACTGATAGGTGTTTGTATTGAGAGATGTGAGTGGGGTATGAATGTATTTATCTGCTGAAGCATTTATTTAGCTATGGACTTTTGCAATATTTTAGGAAATTTACTTAAAGTAAACAAAGATTAAGATCTATAAAAGCAGACCATAATGAAAACCATAAATTTAATTTGATTTGTAAAGTCTTTTATTATAGAGTGCTATGAAAAACTATTTGCCCTGTCTGTTTTGTTTATGCATCATTTTATATTACTTTTGTGAATGTTAACAGATCTTCAATAATAACCTAACATTAAAAAAACAGGACCCCATGAAAACAAACAGAAAATATTTTGATAATTATTTCTGATGAAATAATACTATAGGTAATGCTTTTTGTAAAGGAACAAATGTCCCTCTTGAACTTAATAACAGATCACATGTCACCTTCAGGAACAATTCACACTATAGAACACCACAGAACCCCTGAGTCTGATTTTTAAGACCAAAGAAAATGTAAAGTTTGTAAAGATCATTTTTTACTCATAAAGATTATATAATCATGTTTTCAAAGTAGAACTCTATGACGCTATAAAGCCATAGAGGGAAAGATGAAGAAGAACAAAGCAGAAATCTTAACTTTTTTAAATAGGTGAAAAGACTAACTAAACGTAGAAAACTGGAGATTGAAAAATGGAGCCAAAAAAGAAGAACAGGACAGTTAATTCCTCAGTGGTATTCCTGGGGCCTACTAGGGTTATAAATATAATTCAAATAATCTCCCCATTAGCCTTACCGTTGGAATGCCCAGAGGCCCCGCACCCTTAGGCACATTACAAAAGGGAAAAGGCTTCTTTAGAGAGCCAAACTTGCTGAATTCCTTGTCCAGGATGAATCTGCCAATGAAACAATTTGGGCACAAGCACACGGCAGTTTACCCCTCTTATAATATCAGTAAGGGAGGATGTATCATGGAGGATCATTGTGAAAGATGTAAAAAATGCTCTCTGCACACATTCATCTAAAAAAATATGCCCCTTTGACAGTATTTAGTCAAAAAATACACTTTCACTCATATCATGTCTTTCACCAGACTTGCAAAGTAAATATCAGGCAGTATTGGCTCCATTAGCTAGCTTATTGTAAAACAATGTGGGAAGATAATGACTGTTTTCACCTTCCATGATTCCCTGCAATGCTTTACTTCAGGGATCTTAAACTCCGGTCCTGGAGGGCCACAGTGGCGGCAGGTTTTCATTCTAACCCTTTTCTTAATTAGTGACCTGTTTTTGCTCCTAATTAACTTCTTTTGAATTCATTTTAATTGACTTGTTTTTTAAGATTTGTTCCCCGTAATTTCTTCATCGTTCCTCTGAATTGCTTCAGTTCCTTCCTTAAACAGAAATGAAATGTGAAGTGAGTGATCCAGCAGAAGACCAACTAAGTCAGGACCTCAAACTCCAAATTCACTCCGACCAGCTACTTAATTAAGTAAAGAGTCGTGTTGTTAATTAAACTCGTTCTTTAATTCCATGGCTTGTTGCTGCTCTCATGGTGCAATAGCAGACTTTTTCAAAATTGTTGATTTTTTTTTTACTTTTCTAAGAGCACTGTTAAAATGTTTTGTGGACCTGAGCAAATCGACTTTTCCTGAGAGCTCCATCCTTTTTATTTTCAGGCATTGTATGATAATCACAGTTTGCTGGTCATGTTTTGGCTCATTTTGTATATCATTATTGTTTGGCTGTGTGGTGTATGGCCGGCCATTCATCCCAGCCAATACCCCCAAGCCGCCAGGTGGAGCACTCCCTGCAGTATGGAGGTGCCCCGAAGACCAGCAGGGCATCATGGACATTGGAGTCTTTATGCACAGCCCTGCTGGATACCATGGGGGCCACTAGGAGACGCTGCAGGGAGGAAAGACGATTATTTGCCTTACGACCCGGAAGTATGTCCGAGTCACATGGACAAGGGGAATGACGTGCTTCCGGGGTGAAGAAAAGGACTTTTGATCTAACCTGGAAGTGATAGGAGATCACATGGACTGGGGATTGGAACACTTCCGGGTCAGGGAGGGTAAAAGGATTGTGGGAGCTCCCAGACGACGAGTTGTGATTTTTGTAATTTATTTAATGAATATTGTGGAGAGGAGGGTGCTTTGTGCACTGTGCAGAATAAATATAGTCTACTTTTGGACTTTTATCTGGTGTCTGGCGTCTTGGACAAGGGTTCAAGGGAGCGATAGCGCCCCCTATCTGTCACAGCTGCTAATTAAGGAAAAAGTAACAATTATTGGGTCTGAGTCTTCAACAACAAGTCAATTAAAATGAATTCAAAAGAAGTTAATTAGCAGTGAAAACTGCTCACTAATTACGAAAAGGGTTAGCATGAAAACCTGCAGCCACTGTGGCCCTCCAGGACTGGAGTTTGAGATCCCTGCCTAATTTTTTGCTGTGGTTTGATGAGAATAAAGTGAATGCGTTGACATGACATTTAAGAGTTAAATCCTCTTGAAGCAAGGTGCAGTAGCACAGATGAAGCAGTAAGATTTAAACTGAATCAATCTCATTATTAAAGCTTTAAAGATAAGAAAAAGGATGCTTTTGTTTGACTAAAGCAGTCAATTATAGTATCTGCCCTGCTACTGCTCTGTGCTGAATATAGCTGCAATCAACACAAGCGGCCTCAAACTGCTGCTGGCTTTAAGGTCAGATCTTATGCAACATCATCAGATGGTGGTTTGGTAATCAGAGCTCTCTTTCCCCCAGGACACAGCTCTTCAGCCTTGTGGCAGCTTAGGCTCAAAATGCAGTTATCAATCAGAATTGCATAAAATTGGCCGCACTTGTCATGCAGTGTTGCGTATTATTTGCATGAATGGCGGGTTAAGTGCTTTAACCAATGCTTCAGGGTAGCTTCATGTGAAGTATAGGAGATGATTGCAGTTACGTAAGCGTTTGCATAACACACTTGCTGTACCTTACACATCTAAATGGCAGCCTTCGTATAAATTCTGCCCTGAAATGTCAAAGGGAGACATTTCTTTAATTTTTAGCAATTGCAGTTGTCATATTTCCTCTCTGTTTAACATACCTTACCCTCCTGTGGGCATGAAATCAATAAACAGACAGACAACTGGTTGAGTCTTCAAATACCAATATTGTTTCATTCTAGCATTTTTGCAAAACAGAAAAGGTAGCGGGTCATTTTGCTGCTTCTCACAACTTGGATACATTCTTTCTGTGTTCAGTTTCCATTTTTGAGCTTTTGTCTGTTTGTGTTTCTTCTTCTCTTCCTTCCTACACTCAAAAACAAACTGGTGGGAAAAAGTGATGCAGCATTGAAGTCTGAGTGCACTAAAATTCCCCATATTTTGGACGCTAGAGGGCACTGTCGCTCCTCAACCCCGACACAGACACTGAAGACACAAGTTAAAAGCACCACACGTTTGTTTATTCTTTGTTATACTCTTCACAGTGCTTTTCCTAGCACTACAGCCACACGTAAATAAGCAATAGTACCCACACAATTATTCTTTCTTTCTCTCTCTCTCTCTTTCTTCCTCCACCATCCGGCTCCCAGACTGGGTTTAAGGTGGTCCTTTTTATATTGGCCAGCCCAGAAGTATCTCTGTCCTTCTCTCACGTGGCCTGCCAGCAGTTCCGGATTAGACTGTAATGGTTGTCTGGAATATGTGTGTGTGTCACTGTGAGTTTGCATGTTTCCCCATTCCTTATAATGGTGGAATGGCTGAATTTGTAAGGCTGACCAATGGTACATGGGGAAGGGAGCACCTGGCTTGGAGGGCCCAACAGACTGTATTGGGAGGAGCCAACGGTATGTAAATGGATGGCAGGAAAAACGAGAAGGGAAGCGTAGAGCCAAGAGAGAAGTGGACGCCATAGGAAAAGGCAAGAGGGAAAGCTATTCACCCCACATGGAAAACGTCAGGTGAGCCCGGGTTCATTTCAGCAGAAATTATTTTTCTTTTCTGGTGAATGAGGTGAAGGCATTCAGGAGAGGACCTGATGGGCCAGCACAAGGGACTGTTTAGCTGTACGTTTCCCAGAACAGGACGTATGGTTCGGCGCATCATTCCCCACCACAGACCATAGATGGTCATCCTTAACAATGAATATTTAAAGGACTCCAAACGCATTACATTTTTCTTTTTCTCTTTCTCATATTTATGTATTAGTAGCATATGTGGTTGAGTGTTTTTTGCCGTGATTTGTGTGGGGTGGGAAGTGCTGCAGTGTGATAATATGTATATGGGGGTTTTTGTTAAATGTGTGTAATTTCTTCTAATAATCATTTATTAACTTAACTCTGCATTCACTGGTGTGTCTCTGTTGGTCGCTGGCACCCCAGATTATTTCTTTCTTTTTTTTCTCCTCTTTGCTGCCTCTCTAGGACAGCAGCGCATATAATATTATTGTGCTGGCTCGAGGAGCGGTACAAGGCGAAAACCTTGTCTCACATAATTCCTCCACAGCACTCCCAGGGCTGAGATAAAGAACTCCAAGACCCATATTGCCCTATGGGAATCCGGGGCATCATTGTAATCCCAGGGAGCCGCCATCTAGCGTCTCGGAGGAGGTAGTGCCTTAAAGAAGCCGCCTTTCCCCATCCTTCCATATCCAGGGCGTCCTGGCTAGGTTGGGCTTCCGGACATCTCTTAGAATATAATCTGCCCAGCAGATATGGAAAGACATCATTAAAATAACATTCTGAGGTCATGGTTCTCTTTTGGAAAAGGGTGAGGAGGGAACAACTGCCCTTAATGGAGGAACTCAGGTATCTTGGGATCTTGTTCACTAATGAAGGAAAAAGGGAGCGTGAGATCAACAAGTGGACTGGAGTGGTGGGATGCTGTACTGGTGAAGACAAAGCTCTCAGTATACCATTTGATCCTTGTCCTCACCTATGGTTATAATCTGTGGGTAATGAGCGAAATAATGAGATCATACATACAAGTGGCAGAAATAAGGTTTCTTTGCTGGGTGGCTGGGCTAACACTCTTGGATGGGGTGAGAAGCTCAGTGAATCGAAAGAGCGTTAATGCTCCTCCACATCCAAAGAAGCCAGATGAGGTGATTTGGGCTCGTTGTAAGGATGCTCCACAGGCAGCTACCCCAGAGCTGATCTGGGCACATCCCACTGGGTGGAGAGCCGGTGGCAGGCCTAGGATACGCTGGATGGATTATATGTCTTGTAAGGCTTTGGAATGCCAGGGAATTCCCCAGGAAGAACTAGACCCTGTAGGTGGGAACAGGGACAACTGGAAAGATCTGCATGGCCTGTTGCCACCACAACTCTCACCAGGAAAAGCTGTTGAGAGAATGAGTGAGAGTGAGAGACTGCTTCTTAATCACCTTTAGGGCATTGGAAGTCATTAGATACTCAGCATATGACAAAATGAGTGGATGTAGAGGTGGTCCACTCCTACAAGTACTCGGGGTCCTAATTAATGACAGGTTAAACTGGTCGCAGAACACAGAGGAACTATATAAGAAAGGGAACAGCATGCTCTTTTCTTAGGAGACTGCATTCCTTTACTGTGGGAAGTGACATTCTTCACGTCTTCTACAACTCTGTGATGGCCAGTTCAGTTTTCTATGCTGTAGTATGCTGGACCAGTAGCATCACTTCAAGAGAGTCTCACCAAATTGACAAGCTAATTAAAAGGACAGGCTCAGTGATGGGTAAGGTCCTAGCTAGGATCTGTGATCACTTACTCACCTACCAGCAACTAGAGTGGTCTGGTTTTATGCATAAGATGTCTACCATCAAACGCATCCCGGGTCTTTGGGTTCTTATGGAGTGCAAACATGAATATAATTTCTTTGCAGCCTTTGTCAATTTTCGTAAAGCACTCGACTAAGTTGATTAACCTACATTGGTGCTTGAAAGTTTGTGAACCCTTTATAATTTTCTATATTTCTGCATAAATATGACCTAAAACGTCATCAGATTTTCACTCAAGTCCTAAAAGTAGATAAAGAGAAACCAGTTAAATAAATGAGACAAAAATATTATACTAGGTCATTTATTTATTGAGGGAAATGATCGAATATTACATATTTATGAGTAGCAAAAGTATGTGAACCTCTAGGATTAGCAGTTAGTTTTAAGGTGAAATTCGAGTCAGGTGTTTTCAATCAATGGGATGACAATCAGGTGTGAGTGGGCACCCTGTGTTATTTAAAGAACAGGGATCTATCAAAGTCTGCTCTTCACAACATGTTTGTGGAAGTGTATCATGGCACGAACAAAGGAGATTTCTGAGGACCTCAGAAAAAGAGTTGTTGATGCTCATCAGGTTGGAAAAGGTTACAAAACCATCTCTAAAGAGTTTGGACTCCACCAATCCACAGTCAGACAGATTGTGTACAAATGGAGGAAATTCAAGATCATTGTTACCCTCCCCAGGAGTGGCCGACCAACAAAGATCACTCCAAGAGCAAGGCTTGTAATAGTCAGCGAGGTCACAAAGGACCCCAGGGTAACTTCTAAGCAACTGAAGGCCTCTCTCACATTGACTAATGTTCATGTTCATGAGTCCACCATCAGGAGAACACTGAACAACAATGGTGTGCATGGCAGGGTTCCAAGGAGAAAGCCACTGCTCTCCAAAAAAACATTGCTGCTTGTCTGCAGTTTGCTAAAGATCACGTGAACAAACCAGAAGGCTATTGGAAGAATGTTTTGTGGACGGATGAGACCAAAATAGAACTTTTTGGTTTAAATGAAAAGCGTTATGTTTGGAGAAAGGAAAACACTGCATTCCAGCATAAGAACCTTATCCCATCTGTGAAACATGGTGGTGGTAGTATCATGGTTTGGGCCTGTTTTGCTGCATCTGGGCCAGGACGGCTTGCCTTCATTGACGGAATAATGAATTCTGAATTATATCAGAGAATTCTAAAGGAAAATGTCAGGACATCTGTCCATGAGCTGAATCTCAAGAGAAGGTGGGTCATGCAGCAAGACAACGACCCTAAGCACACAAGTCATTTTACCAAAGAATGGTTAAAGAAGAATAAAGTTAATGTTTTGGAATGGCCAAGTCAAAGTCCTGACCTTAATCCAATCGAAATGTTGTGGAAGGACCTGAAGCGAGCAGTTAATGTGAGGAAACCCACCAACATCCCCGAGTTGAAGCTGTTCTGTATGGAGGAATGGGCTAAAATTCCTCCAAGCCGGTGTGCAGGAATAATCAAAAGTTACCAGTAACATTTAGCTGCAGTTATTGCTGCAAAGGGGGGTCACACCAGATACTGAAAGCAAAGGTTCACATACTTTTGCCACTCACAAATATGTAATATTCGATCATTTTCCTTAATAAATAAATGACCAAGTATAATATTTTTGTCTCATTTGTTTAACTGGTTTCTCTTTATCTACTTTTAGGACTTGAGTGAAAATCTGATGATGTTTTAGGTTATATTTATTGCAGAAATATAGAAAATTCTAAAGGGTTCACAAACGTTCAAGCACCATTGTACCCTGTGGAACATCCTGAGACTTTTCAGGTTCCCCTCAAAGTTGCTGGATATCATGGCTGCCCTGTACACTGGTACTCTGAACGCTGCGTTTTTTCCAGTTGATTCTGGGGTTCGTCAGGGGTGTGTTCTTCCTCCTATTCTGTTCAATGCTTGCATGGACTGGGTGTTGGGCAGAGTCGTGGAGTACAGCAACTGTGGGGCAACTGTTGGTGAAGAAAGGGTAATTGATTTTGACTTTGCAGAAGATGCTGTGATCTTCATGAAGTCAATGGAGGCTCTGATTGGGGCTCTCGAGAGACTGAGCAAGGTGTCTGAGTGTTTAGGCTTGCAAGTGTTCTGGATAAAAACCAAGATCCAGGCCTTTAATGACCTCTTGGGCACAGCCATCAGTAGTGTGTTTGTCTGCGGAGAGAATGTCGACCACATTGAGAGGTTTACTTACCTAGGCAGTGACGTTTATATCTCTGGTGACTCTTCTTATGAAGTCAGTAGATGGATTGGGAGAGTATGGAGGATCATGAGGTCACTGGGAAGCGGTATGTGGCGCTTCTAATATCTCTACAAATGACGAAGGTCCAAGCCTTTAGAGTCCTGGTGCTTCCTGTCTTGCTATATGGTTGCAAGACATTGATGCTATCCAGTGACCTGAGACAAAGAGTGGACTCCTTCTGTACTGTGTCTCTTCAGAAAATCCCTGGGTATATGTCTGAATTAGTCACAGATACTGTAACTTTCTATCATTGGACTAAACAAAGAATGTGTGAATATTGGTATGGGAGTTTCCGTGAGTAGGCTCTGGGATGGGGTGTTATGTTGTATTTGGTTGTAAAATTTTTTACCCGTATGCTAGTGGATGCCATACTTGCTGTATATGCCAAACCCCTTCAGTTCATCATGTTCAGAATTCTTGTGGCAGTTCCACTTTGCATGATCATTCAGCCCCAGAGGGTGAATGTCACTATATTAAACTTAAAGGGCAAGGACATCCCTCTTTTCAGTCAACAGTGTGTTGTAGTGGCACACAACTTAAAACCACAAGACAGCTGCTTCACTGTGTGATCCTGAGTAAGCAACTCAACCCACTTGTGCTACAACTGTAAGAAATCTGATATGGCCAGCACATGACCTTGTTCGTATTTATAAGATGATTACAGTATATGTCGTAATTTTACCAAAAACTACTGAGTTTAAAAAATTTGAATTTTTAGAACTCAAAGCCCAAGCTTTGAACTGAAGTTTTACAGGTAATGTAGAAAAGTCTCTTTCAAAGTCCTGAATGCATATGCCAAGTTTTGTGAATGTCCGAGTAGTGGTTTTGCCGCTGTTGGTACTGTCTGTAAAAGTTTTGAACTTGTAAAAGCTCAAAGCTGCATAAAGGGAATTTTCCCAAAACCTGTTCCACTCTTAATATTAACAGGTGCAAGCTGTACACTAAATCCTTAAGAGACATGCAACCACAGAGAAAGATGTACTTTGAGTAGGTGTCAGTTCATTAGATGTTTTATATGAACTGGCCTTCCATTATTTAAATGAGCAGCTTCAGCACCAGCCACAGGGCAGCAAATAAAACGTGTGAGCCTGCTACACTCTCATAATCAAAAGTCTACTATGGCACACTAACCCTAACCCACCTAAGGATAGCAAGATAACTAGAGTAGCAATCAAACCAGCAAAAGTCCATTGGTGAATACTGATAGCACCATGCAATTATTTCCATACATCAAACTAATATCTCTTTAAAATTGAAAGAAGTTCAATATTTCTCTCAGCTCTGAACTCACACAACTCACTAGATGCAAAGGACACCCTTTTACAGTCCAGGGAAGTCTTATCTGAATTGTCTTCATAGAGGAGTTGCTGACCAAAACAAAACACTTTTCCAATTTGGAAATAAAGCCAAGTGGCACACCTATGCACAAAAAACAATGTGAAAAGGCCTTATATAGGCGCCCGACCTGGCACAAAGAGACAAATTTATGATCTTCAAAATACATAGCCCACCCTAATTCAGGAAGCACTTCCGGGTGTGGCTGCTTTCCAGCACACACAGGCTTGTTAAGCCATGCAGCTCCCCTTGGCCGTGGCCATGGAGTCCAACAAGGCTGACGTCCAAAGTCCCATGCCTGTGGCCCTGATGCAACCCAGGGGGGCTGCCACCAAGTGTTCCAGGGGAAGTAGTGTGCAGTCCATGCCAATTTCCCCGGACCAAGTGTTGAAGGGGAGTCCCGGCCGGGCATGGGCACCAGCCATCCATCACAACAGGCATGGAGATGTTGGACAACAGCAACAAGTGTTCTGGATGGATGAATCAAAAGTTTACACTTCTGACTGGAGGCACTTTGTCAGCACAAAAGCTGGAGAGCATTACATGAAAGAGTGTCTGCAGGCAACAGTGAAGCATGTTGGAGGTTCTCTGATGGTCTGGGGCCACATTTCTGTAAATGGAGTTGGTGATCTGATTGAAATTAATGGTGTCCTCCTATGCTGCCAGTCATCAAGGTGGTCTGGGATTACCTGGAGCAACAGAAGCAAGCCAAAGTTTGTGGAAGAACTGGGGGCAAGTTTTCCAAGGTGCTAGGAACAAACTACCAGCACAATAGTGTACCTAAAAGAAATTATGCACATTTAAAGGCAATGGGTGGTTAATTTGATTTTTTTACAGGTTACTGCTATTTATAGTACAATTTTTGATATTTAGAAGCATTCATTTCATTATTTTTGAATGCATCGGAATTAACTTATATGTACCTAAGACCTTTGCATGATATTGCACATCCTTCCAGCAATATTCAAAATATATTCTAGGGATATCTAGTCAGTCAATTTTATTCAGGGAAACAATTTATCCCCCCATATATGAAATAGAGAAATTGAGAAAGTTAAAATGTTTGTAAACAGTTGTACTGTATCTTGATCCTTTAATTTAAAAAGACATTGGTCAAGTAAGTCATAATAATATTTCACCAAGATGGCAGCCTTAAAAAAGCCTGGGAAATGTAGGTTCACACTGTGCATGACAAGCAGACTGATGCTGAAAATGATGGACAACTCGTTTAACTGAGAGAAAAATTGTACCAAAAATCGCCTGAGGTACAAAGAAAGCACATTTAGGAGTAGTTGAAAAATTCAGTATCAGAGAAATAAGTTTTCACAGATGAGTAGTATCAGTTATAAAGGCGAAAATTCCTAACCTCCGGACGATAGGATCACAAACACTGCCACACATTCACACCAGAAGGTGTCAGCCCATTTCATTGTGAAAGCAAATTAAGAACTTTAGGGGGCATCTCCAATGGTTTGCTGAGGTAAGCAATTCCACCCTGGGATGAGAGGGACTGCTGTGTCTTCTCTTCCTTTTCCCCCACAGCTCTAAGGGGCAAGTATCAGAAGATCCCTGAGCATTCCCCACCACAGATTAAAGAAGTCCTGTACATATTTTCTCTGCTGACCAGTAGTGGACATTTATTTAGGGACCTGACATAGAGATAGAGAGACAGAATTCCACTACTCAGCATAATTTGTATAAGAAGAAAGAATAGATAGTAGCTATTATTTGTGTTTTTTTTTTTTTGTTTGTTTTTTTGTTTTGTGGCCGATTAAAAGAGGATTAATGGGCTTGTACCTCAAACTTTGCACCTGTATCTGACCCATTGCTGTCAACAGAAAGTGTTGCACATTTCTTAAATAATGTCCCTCAATCATTATGTGTTTCACTTTAAGAACCCTAATGGACCAAGGCATGTACAGGCTACATCATTTTTGAGAACTGGATCATTTTAAGTGTGATGGACTGTGAACCAAATTAAAAAGTGCCAGACACCCCAAAACTAGGAGTCTTATCAGATAATGTTTCCCAACTTGCATGAAAAGATTTTGGGACTTTTGTTAACAAAAATTTACCCATTCTGGTTTTAGTTGTAGACAGAAGCACATCTCAGCTTCTCTATCTTTATCATCCTTTCTATGTTTATCTTCCCCACCTCTGGCTCACTCAAAGGTCTATAAAAAATATTAGAACAATCAGAGGTAAATATAAATATTGGGATTCAAATATAGACCTTGACATTTATCTTTGAGTAAAAATATTTTATTCTATCAATAAAATGTAGCTTGTGCATACAGGCCTCCTTATCCTAGCCTTTTTTTACATGATAATGAGGGCAATCACAGACATTTTGTTGATTTTTTTTGAGGGGCATGATTATTTAGTTTTACAGAAAAAACAACTTTTCTAAAACAATGGTTGTGGCTGGTGATTTTAAATTTAGATAATAAAAAGGCAATTTGAAGAAATGGTGGAGTACTGAAAATATTAAGGGACAATTATTAATAACTGCCTGACCTTCGATTTGAATATAGAACAAATCAGTAAGAAGGAACAAAAATGGCTGCTCTTTGTTTGAAAACTACCCTGATTTAAACAACAGACTCTCTCTCTGATCCTTAGCTGGCGACTGGAAGTGGTGGTTCACCACACAACCAATACATTGCTGTAGGTGCCATAGGGTTTTTGGATGTTGCTCAGGATACTTTTTTCATGCTTTGCGGTCTATGGCAACTGTCCTTGCCTGATTGAGGTCAAGGCGTTGGGTCTTAAAGTCTTGCAATACTAACTTGATCCAGGTTTTTTGGGTGGAATTCATTGTTTTTTACATTGGGTGGGGGAACCTCCTCCATAGAAGTTGATTTGGTATGTGGTCTGCGCCCAATCAGCAGACATTACTAAGCCATCTGAGCCTTGCTGCTCAATTTGCTTGTCTACAGTCGGTTGTTACACGCATGTTGTCGGGATAACTTTGTTTGGGGTACGATCACAAATTGAGATGTGGAGAATTTGTTGCAGGCATCACATTTGAAATGCCTTTGAGTTGGTTCAGGTACGAAGAGCAGAATTGGCAGGATGAGCATGCGGAAGAGACAAACTTTGGTGTTGTGAAAGAAAAATTAACTGCTTGCAAGCTACTAAGGGTTAATAGCTGACAAAGCCGTTTTGCTCTAACAGCAGGTTATTCATACAGGCGTCTATCATAAGACAGGGTGCAGTAAGCTGACCGAGGACAATTTCCAGTTTCTTTAGGAACACATCTATTTGACACAGGAAAGACGACCTTTCCTTCTTTAGGGTCAATCTGATTAGTGAAAAAAATAAAAACAGATGGCCTATTAGCGTTCTAAAACAAAATTCTTAAAAATAAAAATAATATTGTTTACTTAAGAAATAAGGGGAAGGGGAGGAAGAAGAAATGATAAAAAGCCAATAGAAAAAAATGTAACTGCTCTTCTGCCTTGCAACATTGAATCCACATACTCATCTGTGACTGAATAACAATTTAATTGACTGAACTTGTACTGTCTTCCTCAGGGGAGTTTTTTTTTACTTCCATAGTGTTTATGGTGATGTTGGTCTTCTTCCACAGGCACCGCCTGAGTGAATCAGATGCTGCAGTGGCCTGTCCAGTCCTACTGAAGATCTTCATGGTTGACAATTCTTTCTTCTAATAGACCAGTCACCCGAGGAACTTGAACTCCTGGACTTGTTTGATCTGTAGTCCCTTGAGGGACTAAACAGCAGACAACAGTAGTAACAACTTAGTCAAGTTTTTTACTGAATATACAGTTATTTTTCTTCTTATATGTTTTCCATAACTCTGACAAATTAGCAGTAAAATTCTAAAACTATTGTGGCTGACTCACTGAGCTAGTTAGAAAGAATTCTGTCAGTCGGTTGTCATCCTTTGATTCTAAAGTTTCAAATGTTGCCTTCAGGTTGTAAATTTAGATCTTCAAGACTCAAGAACAATATACTTAAGGACTCTTTTACTTCAAGAGTTATAAGGATTTTAAATTATAGTTGATATTTTGATATGGTAACTCTGATAAACACTAAACCATTACAATGTACTGATAGAATTTCTTATCTGTCGAAATCCTGGGTGTTTTATCTAAGTATAACAGTTCAATTATTAATTGTCTCTTAGTCTATTTAATTATTTCTGTTGAACATTGTGTTATTTTTGCACATTCCTGCTACAAACAAATTGTTCTACACATATGAGGAAGTCAACGTAACCCAACAGGCAATAAAGAAATATATACAGGCTAGTAGTAAACCATTTGCAGAAAAAAAAAAATCCTTTGCCACTAGAGCGCACCATTGGCCCATTTATGACATACAATCCTGTGGCCGAATTATTTCAGTGGGCTGATATTTTGGCTGTATGATTTCATGCATTTTTAGCAAATTAGCACCTGATTCTAAATGACAGACCTTGCTGTCTGAGGTCAAGCAAAGAGAAATTGTGCATTTATTCAGCTGATGCACTTAGATTTTAAAATAGCACAGCTATTCCCCCACCCGGTTTCACTTAAGTTAGCAGTGACCGTACTTGCATGAAAGGGATGCAAGCAGGAAAGCACTAAAAGTATTTAATAAAGTGTGACATCTATCCTCTCCTAGTGGACCTCGTGGCATTCAAAAAGTGAGAAATCACACACTACGGTAAATTAGTACTGCAAAGATGAGTAACTATCCAGAGGAGGGTTCTGTCTTATGCCTGATGATGTCAAGATATGCTTCGGCCCTGTGAACCTAAATTAGATTAAGTTTACCGGAAAATCAATTGATTCTGTTCATTCAAGGCACCCTAATGCTCTTGAATGATTGAACATAATAAAAACAGTGAAGATGGGTAACACAACCCCATTAAGAGGAATGGTAGCTACACTTTAGGAAAAGTGGGAAAGTATATGCTCAACAGAAAGGCATGACCTGCTGTCAGAGACAGCAAGAAAATGGTGAAAAGCAAGAGATAGCAAACATCTCTTCCAGTAGACTTATTTTCTGTTAAGAAAAAACCTGAATGCATGTTTCTTTGAGAAAGAAATTTTCTTTGTGTCTTGTGTAGTCATGCAAGATAAAACAACTGGACTTGAGAAATGTTGGGGAGCCAGAAGGATCACCCTGTTTAATAATAACTTGAGGTCTTAAACAAAAACAGTGCATGGTGGTGCTATACCAAAACATAAACTACCCACTGCTGGGAATTGATAGTGATCAGTTCTGGTTTGGAGCTCCATCTATCTTGAACATTAGTTCAAAATGCGATCCTGCCTTTAAAAAACTCTGGAAGGGGCAGAGTCAATTGCCCTCACTGGCCATCTTTTCCTGGCTGCGGGAATAGAAAGAGACGATACCATTAGCCGTTAGCAGGGTGGGACTGCTTACCTAACATGAGTCAGGAGGGTGATCCACACACATACATGCATGACATCTATCAAAAAAATGATTCTTCATAAATGTTGTCAGTGCTTCTGCTTCAACTATACAGTATGTCCTGGTGGTTTATTCCTGAGTCCCACAACTCTTTGCAGAAATAAGTGCTTTCTGGCTTCAGTTTTAAATGCTCTTCCCCTTAATTTCCACTGATGTCCTTCGAGTACATAATTCACCCTTAATATAAGACCTGGATTAATGGGCTATATGCATAGGGTAGTGCTGACGTACTTCTTGTGAAATCTCAGCACGTTCAGCCACTTCCTTTCTCCATACTGCAGTGGTGATTTTTAGTTAGTGGCAAAAATGTCAGTGAAAAAGAAGTTTAAGTTTCTGCGTATAGAGAGCTGTACAGCTGAATGTTGTTGTTCACCTTTACGTTCAGCATCCAGTAGGTACAAAAAGGTACTTAGTTTTCATACACTTCCCTCCGATGTGGAACCCCGATCTAAATGGATCATCGCTATCCAGAGAGGGAGCTTTACAGTTAATCATCATACCCGAGTTTGTAGCTGCATTTTAAAAAAGTGGATTTTCATGAGCAACAGTCTGAGACAGGGCAGTGACTGTTGAAGTAGGGAGCAGTTCCTGCATTGTTTGAGTGGAACAATTTCTCCGTTCCACTTTCCACTTTCAAGACCAGGGGCCTCATGTATAAACGGTGCGTACGTACAAAAATGTTCCATACGCCCGTTTCCACACTCACATCGCGATGTATAAAAGCTAAACTTGGCGTAAAGCCACACATATTTTCGCGCTAGCTCAATCCCTGGCTTATGCAAGTTCTCTGCTCGGTTTTGCAAACTGGCAGCATCCAGTGTCAATGCAGTTCTTTTGTACCAGTGTGGTTTCCCTTTCTTTTTTAGATTCACATCCCTGACGTGGCTTTATCATATACACTGAAATTAACCGTATATTGTTTTTTAGTTTAAGGCATCTATCTGATTGTAATTAACCTGTAACAATATAATGGTCTACGGAATGGCTAAACTATTTCAAATACTTAGCGTTGTTACTCTCACTGCACCACTTGGAGTATTTATATCACTGTATCTGAGAGTGGAATCACAGCTCTACAGCAGCTGATCGGAAAGAGAATTATCGGTATACAGGATCAAGCACACGCTGCCTCAGTTATGCGCACAATCTATTGAACTGCTCTCATACGACAAACGCTTCAGAGCCTTTCCTGTAGGGACATCGCTGTTCAAAAACTGTTTCATTCCAAGAACTATAAATGCACTCAATCAATTCAAGTGCTCCTTGTAGAACTGTTTGTACCTATAAGTACAATTACCTCACTGTAAATGTACGATACAGTTATAAACCTGAGCCACTTTATAAAGCGCGTATTTACATATGATGACAATATCACTTTTAAGATGAAATGCAGCAAAATATGTTTATTACATTATACAGATAAAATGTTAACATTTAAATAATCTATATTGTTAATAGTTAAACATGTGAGGACAAGGTGTCGCAGGGAGTTAGCTAGTTTAGGGATTGTTCCTGTTTTGCGCTGTATTCTTGCTGGGGCTGGTGCGACACTGGATGGATAGATGGATAGGATAATTAAACATGTACTACGAAGATATTTCAATGTTCCTTAAAAGTTTTGAAGAATCAGCTTTCTAAGCTTACAGATGGCTTAACATCTATTACAGAGCTGATTGTGTACTTGGAGAAAGAAAAGGAAGGACAGGAATTGGGGTTAATACATTTGAAAGAGACAGTACTGCTGCAATAATTTATTTCATCGAAGGTCGCGCACGGTGCAGCAAGCATCTTGCATGAGGCTGAAACAATCTCTAGATGGGGCGCCAACTCATCACTATCACTGCGCCACTGTGTCCCCATGTTTTAATACAAGCTTTAACTCCTATCATCATGAAAATTATATCAAGTATACATCTCAGTATTTAAATTATTCAGAGAGCTGTAATATCATGAATGTAATGGATTCTGTGTCCCGTCGGAGGAAGAGAAAGCCTGTTTAAGAAGCACGTAGTGATTCACACACATAGAGCACATAGAAGAACACATACAATACAAAGCATTTAACATGCTACTTTATTTACAATGGTATTTGAGAAACTAGTAAATTAAACGATTTTAAGATGAAGTTTATGATGTTCTGCTTTAATGACAAAATAAACTATGTGATTAGGGTGGAAATTTTGAGATTAAAGTTGACATTTTTAGCTGTTTTCCCACTGTGTCTCTATTTTTTTTTTCTTTTCTTTGTACCCTAATAAGCTTCCATATGACACTCAGATGGTGGGCTATGACTTGCCTTTTTACGGCGAGTTTGATATCTGACAACTTCTTTTTTATTTATGCATCTGGATTTTTTGTGCGTACGCACATTTCCACTTTTGTCTGTACGGCATGTTTTAGTGTGAATTCTAATCATGGCGTTATGCATAAGGCCCCAGGTGTTTGGGAGAGGAGAAAGCAACCAATGGAGGATAACACACCAGATGAGGAGGAGGATGAGGAGGGTGGTAATAAAATCCTCTAGGACAACAAATACGCTTTGGCTCCAGATCCAGCAGTTGTTGACTTGGCGCTTTATGAAAACATGTCTCTCAGAGAGGTGATCCTCCAGCTGAGGAAATAAATTGAGACATTTCCAATGAAGCAGCGGTTTGGCATTCACTGTTTTGCTGACTCAGACAGAGCTGTCTGGTTACAAGGTAAGATGTCCACCAGAATCATGCTGTTTTTGTGCTAAACTTACATACATATTCACCTGTCCATGAATAAAGTTTAACAATTGTAGGGTGGCACTGTGGCGCAGTGGTAGCGCTGATGGCTTGCAGTAAGGAGAACCTGAACCTGCAGGATAACTTCTGCACAAACTGTGAGGTTTTTGGCTTTTTCTCATTGATCTATATCACTGAGCCCTAGTGTTAACCTCTTCTTTCTCTGAATCCTTGTTTGAAACTGAATTTCACAAAGATGGTAAGAACATTGTAACAGTGATTGACACAGGTACATAATGTTACCTGTATCACTATGTTAACCTTGGCTTGTACACGTACATGTTAATACGTCTGGATCTTATCATTGTAATTGAGGATGTACCTTGAAACATATAGTCTGAAGCCCTGATCCTTTTTAGCTTCTGATGTTTTGTATGGTGTTTTAATAATGCAATTTAAGTCTTTTACCATAAATCTGGGCACATCTTGAAATGAACTTTCTCTTTCTTTTTTTTTCCTCTCTGGCACTGCCCTCCCTTATTTAAGGCTTTCATTATCTCTCTGAGTCAGGTGGTCCCACCAAAGCAGTCCATAGCTTGAAAAGCTCTTGCAACTGAATTTATGCATTATTATAAAACAATGAAAGGTACAAACAGACACTGACAGCAAATATATCCAACAATCGCTACACCCTGTTATGTAAATTCAAGGAGGGTGCCCTTAATTTTTCACACAACAATTGCTCAGCTATTGCAGAAAAAACAACAGAACTCTTTCTTGTCTTCATTTTTTGTGCTAAGGAGATAATAAACATTTAACTGGAGTTTCTTGCTGGGGAAAGCCTTGTGAAGACAGCAGCTATTTTAGAAAATTTAAACATTGCTCTCCCCAAGAGCCCCAGTGATTACATAAAAGGAAGGCATTAAAGCAGACTCTCTGATAATCTCATGAGGATGGAGCAATGATTTGAAGGAAATATATAATGTGACAAGAAGATAAGACAGCCTGTTCACAGATAAGAACCTACAGTACACTCTTTAGAGTGAGATCTGTAAGAATTAGGCTTTGTTTTGGATGGCATCTTCATACCCATTCTCCTGGGTATACTGCATATCATTATGCTCATGTAACACTTTTTAGTGAAAGTGAGTACAATTATGGGGGGGTTACACATGGATGCTGGAGGGACTGCTTCACACAAAAGCTTTATGCACATTAACATTCATAAAAAATTATTATCAGTGTCAGGTTTAATACAAACATGTCAAGCAGGAAATTCAGTGAAAGGCACACCTCCACTGTGTTATTGTGGAAAACTATTTTTCACAGCAGCAAATAATAAAATGTAACTGGTACCTACTTTAATATGTCTCTAGATAGCTAGAGATCTGCTAACACCCTGCCAGCTTCTTCAGAATTACATGACATGCTGACATTTGGCCCAACTTTGACTTCTATGAATGTCTTTTGTCAACGTGGTATGATTTTCTGGGTTACTCATCTTTTGAGAGCGAATGTTATTTATGTCCAGAACTTGTTCCTGCCTGTGTTGATTGCTGCTTGGATAGGCTGTGAAGTGATTTACGGATTATTGATAATTGATGTGTCAATTGATTTATGAAACAATCTGTGATATATATCTGACCAGTAGCTATTTTTGCATTCTGCTTTTGTGCTTGGATGCCAATACAGGGTTGTGAATGGCTGCTATTCGAGCATAAATTTTCTTTCAGCAAAGAAAAAAAGCAGAACTCTCAGTGACGCACCAATATGAACTGGCAATAGCTTTATTTCACCTTTGAATATTTTTAATTGTCTTTATAACATTACTTAACACCAACTTTGGGTTCTGTGGCTATTCCTACTCCTCTGGTCAGTGAGTACTTAGTGCTGCATTTCTATTCACTGTATTTTCTGCTACTGTGAGCAGGCTAGTGTTTAACTGTAATAAAAATCAGGATACAATGCAGCCTTTAACCAGACAAAGGGTCATTTATATTGAAAGATTTTTATTTCTCTGCTTCACAAATGATTTCAAATACTTTCTAATTTACAGCTCTGTCTATAATGCACAGTGGCATTTGAATTAGTGTAAACAATAAGTCATTACCTAAATGAAAGAATAATTGGTTTCTCTTTAATGTCGACTTATATCTGACTTCCTAACAGTCTGGTTTTTAGCCACAAAGTTGCGTCAGACTGCTTGAAAAGCATTCACAATGTAAAGAATACTAATAATCCCTCCTTCCATCCATCCATCCATTTTCCAGACCCACATAACCAGAGTCTACCCCAGCAAGCATCAGTTGCAAGGCAGGAATAATTCCTGGTAAATACTGTTGAAGAAATCTTCTAATAACAGTTATGTGTATATTCTTTCTTTCTAAGCTATTTTTCAAAGAAAAATGTATGACATTTGCTGTATTTACACATTTAAAAGACCCAATGGTATGATTTCGGGCAAAGATGTGCCCATCCAGGACACGCAGTCAGTCTGATTTAGTTTGGTCTCTGTCGTCCCTGGACTTGCATTAAAGACATAATTTTAGGACTGTCACTTAAATCAACGAGCAAGGTTTAATGTTAGCATCTGAATTCACATAGTGAGAACATTGAAGAGGCTGTTGACTGCACAACTGATTACATCAACTTCTGTATGGACATTGTAGTTCCAGTAAGAACAGTACGCTGCTATGCTAACAACAAGCCATGGATTACAAGTGACATCAAAGGCCTTTTGAACCAGAAGAAAAGGGCTTTTAAAGACGGTGATCAGCATGAGCTCAAGGGCGTGCAGAAGGAACTCCGAGTCCAGCTCAGGGAAACAAAAGAGCAGTACAGGAGAAAGCTGGAGCAGAAGTTGCAGAATAACAGCATGAAGGAAGTGTGGGATGGGATGAAGATTATCACTGGCTGCAGCTCGAAGCGGGGTGCCACCATCGAGACAGACGTGGAGAGAGCAAACCAAATGAACAACTTCTTTAATAGGTTTGATCACCCTAACCCACTCTCACCTGGGATACTGCATCCTCCAACCATCCTTCTGTTGATACCAGCATAGGTGAGGCATCCCCACCCACAATTACAGCAGCCCATGTGAGCAGAGAGCTGAGAAGACTTTGTGCCAGCAAAGCAGCAGGTCCAGATGGTGTATCGCCACGACTGCTGAAGGCCTGTGCGTTGGAACAGGGGAGTCCTCTACAGTGCATCTTCAACCTGAGCCTGGAACAGGGGAGAGTCCCGAGGCTTTGGAAAACATCTTGTATCACCCCAGTCCCAAAGGTATCATGTCCCAATGAGCTGAATGACTTCCGGCCTGACGCTCTGACGTCACATGTGATGAAGACCATGGAGCGGCTGCTGCTTCACCACCTGAGGCCACAGGTCCGTCACGCTCTCGACCCTCTACAGTTCGCATACCAGGAGAAGGTGGGAGTGGAGGATGCCATCATCTATATGCTACACTGATCCCTCTCCCACTAGGACAGAGGAGGTGGTGCTGTAAGAATTATGTTTTTGGACTTCTCTAGCGCCTTCAACACCATCCAACCTCTGCTCCTTAGAGACAAGCTGACTGAGATGGGAGTAGACTTACACCTGGTGGCATGGATCGTGGACTATCTTACAGACAGACCTCAATATGTGCGTCTTGGGAACTGCAGGTCTGACATTGTGGTCAGCAACACAGGAGCACTGCAGGGGACTGTACTTTCTCCGGTCCTGTTCAGTCTATATACATCAGACTTCCAATACGACTCGGAGTCCTGCCACGTGCAAAAGTTCGCTGACGACACTGCTATTGTGGGCTGCATCAGGAGTGGGCAGGAGGAGGAGTACAGGCAGCTAATCAAAGACTTTGTTAAATGGTGCGACTCAAACCACTTACACCTTAACACCAACAAGACCAAGGAGCTGGTGGTGGATTTTAGGAGGCCCAGGCCCCTCATGGACCCTGTGATCATCAGAGGAGACTGTGTGCAGAGGGTGCAGACCTATAAATATCTGGGAGTGCAGCTAGATGACAAATTGGACTGAACTGCCAATACTGATGCTCTGTGTAAGAAAGGTCAGAGCCGACTATACTTTCTTAGAAGGTTGGCGCTGCAGATGTTCTACCAGACGGTTGTGGCGAGTGCCCTCTTCTACGCGGTGGTGTGCTGGGGAGGCAGCATAAAGATGAAAGACGCCTCACGTCTGGACAAACTTGTTAAGAAGGCAGGCCCTATTGTAGGAGTAAAGTTGGACAGTTTAACATCTGTGGCAGAGTGACAGGCATTAAGCAAACTCCTGTCAATCATGAAGAATCCACTGCATCCACTGAACAGTGTCATCTCCAGGCAGAGGAGTAGCTTCAGTTGCAGACTTTTGTCACTGCCTTGCTCCACTGACAGACTGAGCAGATCGTTCCTCCCCCACATTATGAGACTCTTCAATTCCATCCGGGGGAGTAAATGCTAACATTTCTCAAAGTTATTGTCTGCTTTTACATGCATTTTTATTTCTATTTAATTTAATATTGTTTTTTTTTTTTGGCATCAGTATACTGTGGCTGGATTATGTGAATTTCCCTTTGGGATTAATAAAGTATCTATCTATCTATCTGTCTATCTATCATTAAACAGTGAATGTATGCACAAAGGTGTTTTGATTCACATTCTTTAATTATGGACTAACAGAATCTGCTTCTGTTAGAAAGTGAAATGATGACAGATTTTTTTTTTCAATGCTCTGAGGACTTCAGTGTATTTTCTTTTCTGAATAAAAAAGGAGAGGCTGCTGCTTTCTTCCAAGGGATGATTTTGAGTTTTATGATATTATAGAGTATTTTTAAAGTTGACTGGCTGAACGGTCTGGAACCTGACGAAATGAGATCCACATACACACAGGGCCAATTTAGAATTAAATCATGAAGAAAAAACTCATGGAGGCATAGGCAGAACATGCCAATGATCTGAACCACATATTCTGAAGCTGTGTAGATGCTGCCACTAAATATTGTCTGAAAATTTGTATACAGGTAAAGACTCATAATAAAATATAGTCATTTGCTGTTTTGATTACAGTTAATTAAGAACGATCTGTAAAGTTTCACTTTGGGCTTTTACGTGGACATTCAAAAATTCATTTTTTGTACAACACGTGATGAAATCACCCTGTAAACCCGTAAGGATCTATATTGAAATTCAACATATAAAAACTGCATGGTGACCAAGTGGTTAGCACTTCTGCTTTATGGATACAGTGTCCCGGGATCAAATCCTGGGCCCTGTTTTAGCTGTCTCACCAATGGAAAAAGCACTTTTATAAAAGAGGTGGGTGATATATTATGTAAGGTCTGAGCCATTGTGAATTACACACATTCTTCTGGTGTTATAGTAAGTTTTTCTGCAGGTATTTTGGTTCTTACATTTAATAATGTGAAAGTTAGTTTAATCACAGATTCTTAACTGTCACTGTTATAAAATGAGCAAAAGACTAAGTACTAAGGACCACAAACATATTTTACTAGGTGTACTTTCCATTTATCCATGAATTAATTGTACAAACTTGTTTTCTTCATTAAATGATTATGGGTCATCAGCTGCTTTGGTTGTAGGGCAGTTATCAATCTGTATGGAATGGCAGTCCATGACAGACACATTAAAAGATAGAAAATATTACATTGTGAAAGAGCATTTAATTTAACTTACAATTATATTGTATGATTTTGGATACTGGAGCATCACATGGAGGTCCCTTTCCTCTGCAGAATAGTAAAATACCAGTGCTTATCACCTACAGAAACTTACAGATGTCTTCTCCATCAAAGGCTGCATTAATAATGGAGAAGAGTCAGAGTACAGAGGTTTTGTGAAGGACCTCACTCATCTTGTGGTGCAGGGAGAACCTACTGCAAGACAAAAGAGCTGGTGGTGGACTTCCTGTGTGCCAAAGAGCCTCTGAGACCAGTCACCATTAAGGTGGAGGATGTGGAAGAGCTTCAGGTACCTGGGGGTTCACATAAACATCTAACTGGACTGATCTGACAACATAGTGGGGCTGTACGATACAGGCCAGAGTAGACTGTACTTGCTAAGGAGACTCAGGTCCTTTGATGTATGCTGCAATCTACTGGAAATGTTCTACCAGCCTATGGTAGCCAGTGTAGTGTTCTACGCTGCAGTCTCCTGGGGAAGTAACTTGAGCTCAAAAGAAGCACAATGTCTGAACAAATTTATCATGAAAGGCTGCTCCATCATAGCGTGAACCCTGGATACACTGGAAGCTGTTGTAGGAATGAGGATGATGGCAAAATTGGATACCATCATGAAAAATCCCTTCCATCCCCTCCAAAAGGCGCACTCTTGGAGCACTTTTAGCCACTGGCTTATTTCACCATGGTGTGCTAGGAAGCACCTCTTGGGGGTCTTCTCTGCATGCTGCTGCTAGGCAGTTCAATACTTCTTCCCAATATGCTCGTTAATTTCACGTTGGAATTTCTGTACAATGTACAATTATTATTGATTGATTGTATTATTTGTCCTGTGAGTCTTTACCTTTTTATGTTTCTGCTGCATTTAAATTTCCCCTTGGGATTAATAAAGTTGATCTAATCTAATCTAATGGCATGTCGATGTTAAACATTCTGGAGCACAGACCGAAATATCAAACTGATGTGTTTCACAGCTTCACAGTTAAGTAGACTGTGTACAGTTCATAAGGTGTGTACATCACTCACTATAGCTCATTATTTTTCATTGTAAGAAATATATATTAAAAACTTTATACAGAGGAATACATGGCCATTGCGGCATATTTACATTGATGCATTGATATTGTCAAATGAATAAATCTAGTGTAATAAGATGTATAAATTTAGAGATACATTAAAAGAATGAATATATTCACTCATCCATTTACTAACCCTCATCCAATTCATATATTGAAGAGAAGAAGTCAATTCAGCATCATCTAGTGCTAAGAACTAGCCCCGGATGGCATGGCAGTGTATCGCAAGGCACCCCGACTCATACGCCAGTGCTCATTCAAAGTCAGTAATTAACCAAACATGCACATGTGGGCAAATAACTGGAGTACTAGAGAAAAACAAAAGCAGTCATGGAGATAATGTGCAGACTTCACATCCAGATTAATCTCAAGGACTGGCAAAACTATCGAAAAGTGTGCTTCTCTCTGAAAATACACACAGGATGGATAAACAGAGTCTTAATTATTTACAGTCATTACAATTACACTCCTGTTTTAGGAAATAATCAAGGATTTTGAAAGTGGGATTACAAAGTACATACATTTTTAGAAGGTGCTCGTCAAAATCTCATTAAAAAGAAGAAGTTGGTAAATCTCACTGGCATTTTTCAACTGTATATTTACGGCAATTACCACAATACTCCGCTCTGATTTTATTTTCTTATCTCTGCAAATGTAATTACTCCTAACTTGTCTCATTACAGTATTTTCCTTGTCTTTAGGCTTAGTCACTAATTCATGGTGCAGCCACTCCAAAATAAAAAGAGAGAAAGATATAAGCGCCAGACATTATTGTGTTTTTCAAGTTCTGTTTTTAAATTGCCGGCAACACCAGACGACACAAACATGAATCAGGATTTCTTCTTGAAACTGTCATAGCACATTGTTGTCAAAGGATTATTGTGAACAAAAAAGAGAACCCGATGATAGTAATGTGAAGGAGAAAAAACATAATCATAAGGGAAAACTGGTAATGACAAGGAAACCGAATCAGAAGTCAAAGTCATAAAGAGATCATAAATCAAAAATGAGACCTGAACCTAGGGCCCACTTGTTAAAGAAGCTAACTATTGTAAGAACGCTTGAGGGCGCTGTTGCCCCATGAAATCCAACAGACAGACGTAGACACAGGGTAAAAGCAATAAGAAGATCTTTTCAATTCTTTTCTTCTTCTTTAACAGTGCCCAAAGCACCTCCACCACTAATACACAATCAACCAATACAACTTACACAATATTCTCCTCCACACTTCCCAGCCAGCTCTGTCATACTACCTCCCTACTCCGGCTCGCATGCTGGGTCTCCAACAGTTCTTTACATAGTCCTTGACCCGGAAGTGTTTCTGCTGTTCCGTCCCTGTGATTTGTCAGCACTTCCAGGTCAGATGGAAAATCCCAACTCTTTAATCAGCCTGGAAGTACTTTGGGGCCTCCTCATGGCTTCCAAGCACTTCCGGGCAGCAAGTGAAGCATGAGTCACCAAGTCCTTTCACAGCTCCCTCTGGCAGCACCCACGGCACCCAACAGGGCTGAGAAACCGGACTCCAAGTCCCAGGATCCCCTGCGGGAATCTGGGGCACCGCTACACTTCAGGGGAGCTGCCATCTAGCGTTTTGGGGGAGGCAGTGTCCTGAAAAAGCTGCCTTCCCCCATCCTTCATCAGCCGTCCACCACACTATGCTAGTTCAAGAAGTTTTATCCACTGAGGTATAATTTGATCACTGCCATACTTATAGTGATGACCATCATTACACAAAAGAACAGAAAATGAACTTTTTCTAATTGATAGAAAGACATAAAATAAACCAAAACACACATATAAAATGTATTAATTGTTACAGCAATCTGTAACCAATTTGGTGTGATCAGTTGCTGCCAGCAGTGAAAGTCCCATTTCCAAATCTTAGTGCTTTGGCTCTCCTGTGCCATAAATGGACAAATGTCAAGTTGTTGATCCTATTTTCTTGAAATTCTCCACTTTATTTACTCTGAAAACAATGTGTATGTTTAGATTCTTCATAGTTATTTACACTAGAGTAAAAATGACTGGTAAGTGAACAGTTAATAGGGGTCAGCAACACAAGCATTATTAAAAGGAGTATGAAACAAAAACCTAGGGCCCTTGCCATGGAACAATAGATTTGGTGTTATCAAGATCATGCAAGGAAAAAAAAAATTAAGAAATGAGATTTGTTACATAGGAAAACACACAAAGGAGGGCATATAAGGAAGAAGCTAAACAAAATGTCACCTGGGTCTTACTAAACTAACTACTTTGTTGAGGTACTGTAGCTACTCTGCTTCTTCATGCACCACTCTGCCTTTCTTTCTCGCCGTCACTCTTTGAATCAAGTTATTGGCATCCAAACAGTGTGGGTATTTTTATATCCAGATTATGCCACCTATGTACAGATCCCTCTAGTGTCCATGTTGGTATTGTTTTAATAATATAAAAATGCCTTCATGACAGAGAGCTACAGACAATCCCAAACGCAGCATGCATGTGAATCTACTTATTCTCTTATTAAGCAAAACCTGATTGACTGTTGACAAATTAATTAAAGCTTCTGTTTCAAGTTTGAACTGGGAATTTACTATTCAAGCAGGCTTTATTGTTGTACTAATCTAAAGATGAGCATAAAAAGATACTATTTAAATAAGTACTTTTCAAGGATAACAAAATAACAGGATAATGACTCATATGCAAGAAAACCAAGCAGGAATTTGATTTTCTTTCCAAAAGTATAACTAGCATGTGTGTCGTGTGGTACATTATTTTGTTTTCATTTTTCTCCTTTGTTATTCATTTTCACATTTCTCTTGTTGGTGACGTGTTTTTGTTTTTTGTCTTGTGTGTATAATTTTACCCATAGTCCATTATTATCCAAAGTAGTAAGTACTTAGCGGGTATTGCAGCTCTCAGGTGCTGTAATCATTTGACCTGCAGTTACCTGAGAGTCCTATATAGGACACATGCTGGGACATTAGCTAGCTAAAGCTGCTGTGTTCTTCAGCTACTGTGCTCTTCTTTGAGAAAGTTTTTGTAATCATTTGCAAATTTAGTTTGGGAATTGTTGTTACTTGTACAAGAGGATTCACTCCCGAAGAGGCCCTGAATATTCTGTAATAACTCCCACTAGGATGAAGCAATCTGAATGAAACAATGTGAAATGTGCTCGTCAGTATATGGAACTTCGAACAAGCTGGGATGCCCCTGCGTCAGAGTGATGAGGTAGGCACCGTCACAACATTTAACCTCATATGCAACTTCTGGGTGCATACCGCCCGTATCCCTTCACTCAGTCACTCAACTGCTTATGAGGATGGTGGTGTACAGTGTTGAGCAGTGCGTCTTCATGGTGCGAACCTATTGGGTCACCAATTTGTTTAAGCGAGATCAGAATCAACTGGATGATCGTGAGTTAACGGACGGTTACTTCCAGCAAGATGGAGCAAAGTGTCACACATTGGCAAGGAGCATGGCAGAAATTGAGTCCTTCTTCGGCAACAGGGTAATTCCAAAGGGGCTTTAGCCACTATGGTCGCTGGATCTGACACCACCAGACTTCTTCTTTTGGGGTATGCTCAAAGGAAAAGTCTATCAGAACAAGCCTCGCACTGTGGGAGATTTGAAGGAAAATATCCAAAGTGAAATTGGTGCTATTCCCCCCAAAACACTTGCTGATATGCTCAGGAACATGGAACGCCACGTCAAAATGTGTCTGGCAGAAAATGGAAATCACTTCCAGCAACACATGTAATGCAATCAATTAGACATAAGCCAAGGTATATAGCGTATTTTTTTGGTTCAGATTGCTTCATCCTAACAGGAGTTACAACAGAATATTCGAGGCCTCTTTCGAGTAAATGTCCCTTTATAACAATTTGGATTTTAGAATTTCTAAATTTGCACTTTAAGTTTGAAAGTATATGCTTTTTTGTTTTTGCATAATTATTTCAATCCTTTTAATATCTTCCTTTTCTGTTTCTTTTACTCTCCTTTCAGCTACACTGTTTGTTAATTAGTTTACTCTTCTTGTTCTGTTTTTTTCTGGTGGGGCTGGGAGCAGGAATGAACTGAAAGACTTTGCGTCACCAACCGGGTCATCTCGTTTATTGTCCAAAGACAAAGGAAAAAAAAAGAAACACTCTTTGGCGTGTACTTTCTGTTATGCAGGGTATCAGAACTAACATAATAAGGCTGTTGGGCTGGTTAGCCAAGATTTGAGTCACAGCGGTAGCAGAGCTCCGTCCGGGGGGTTGCTCATGCCAGAAATGATGCCTCCTTCTGGGAGGCTTGGGTTTTTATGGAAGCTGAAATGGAACTGGTGGGGTCAGTTGCCCTCACTGGGCAGTTTATTGACACAGTGGGGTAAGAAGGAGATGATAGTTTTACCGATAGCACCCCCTCTAATCCCAGCAGGTTATTGTATACATCGACAGAGCCTATGAGGAGGGCCTCCGATGTACATGTGTGACACTGAGTTAGTTGATTATTGAATTATATTGATACTTTTCAAATATTTAATCGTTGGCTTTATCTTGTTTAGATAATTGGTATTTTGTGTGTATTATCATCACTGATTTTTTTTTCTTAATTTATTGAATTAATTATTATTGAGTTGGAATGGTTTTTGGTGGTTTTGAGTTTTCCCATTTAGGGGTATAATTATAACATGTTGTCATTCTGGTGAGTTTTATAGAAGTTAATATGATTGTCAATGTAATGTCTGAACAGGACACAAACTGTGTTTCCTTTCAAACTGCTTTGAGATTAAAAGAAATTGTTTTTTGAAGTGAATGAAGATGCAAGGTTCTATTAAAAAAAAGGTTGTTAAATTGTTCAACAAAATCTATATGAAGCAAATCACATATAAATTTGAAATTTCAGAAAGAATACAATGATTGACCAACCAGTAATTTTGCCAAGCTAACTTCCAGGTGATAAAAAATATTCCATCTGATAAGTAAACAGCAATTATCTTGGTGCAGCTATCACAGATTCTGCTGACTTAAGTTATACTGCAGCAAAATTAACCTTAAAATTAGGAGTGTTATTTAACAAACATTTTAATTTTCTTCTATTTCATTCAAAAGTAGCCTGGTAAATATCATCAATGGCTGATTTATGTGGACAGAGAATCAATTCTTCAGTTTCATTTCTCTCTGATGCTGTTATAAATAAAGAAGCTGCTAGACAGTAGCTGCTGCATTGTTGTAAGCAAAATAAAAGCAGATTGTGACTGCAGTTTTAGTAGGGCTTTGTTTGTTGTGAAACAGCTCTTTTCTCAATTAAAGAGTCTAAAAATTATTGAGAAGGATTTTAGAATTACGTTGATCAGTAGATATATACAAAAATGTTATGTTTATGGAGAGATTATGCTATGAAAAATGTTGTGGCCGTCATACATTAACATGCATTGGTCGTAAGAATCTCAAGAAAATTATTTTTAAAGATAGTTGTCTGGGCAGTAAATGTCTCTTTGTTAACAAAACACTATTTATCTTTAGAATAAATACAACAAAACAGTGATATGATATAAAGCAACAAGAATATCTTATGTTTTTAAAACAAGTTAGTATTTCGTGTGGCTTCCCTTATAAAGCAGACCTGAAGCCATTGGCTTTGGCAGACTGCCCTACAGTGTATTTGGTTTCCCAAGTAGTCCTGTGGAAAACTGTTCCAAGATCTTGCAAGATTTCCCATAAGTCTTATTTAGACTTTAGCTGCTTTTTGTTGTTCCCCCTGTTCCAGTGATCCCACAACGTTTTAGTTATGTTTATGTCAGGGCTCCATCTGCTCACTTTCACTCCAAGCAGGTCTTAATTGTGTTTGTGGTTATAATGAAGTTTTTACGAGTATGTGATTTTCCAAAAGACAATGAATCAAAATCTGTTCATATTCCATAAAACCTTCTGCCACTGGTTGTTCCTCTATGCTTTCTCATCTTTTATCTGTTGCAGCCTTTCCTACTTGTTGCCTTTCTACAAGAATGTTTTTTTTATTGCTGCAAAACACCCTACAAGTTCAATTATTTTAAGACTTCTTTGCATGGTTTAAAGTACACATAATGTTGCTAGATGACTCTGTCAACACACTGCCACTTCATTGGATTTTGTTCTGCTCCTTAAGAAAGTGAACTTTCATTTCTGTTTATCAGATGCAAAAAGCTCCCTGGGGCTTCCACCACATTTTCTGTCTTTCGCTTTCCTATTTTCTTCAAAGTTTTGTAAAGCTTGAATCTCCCATTTTGAAAGGCTGTTTTGATTTTATTGCTGCTGCAAGAATCATCACACAAGCCACAAAATATGAATACATATCCCCAGTTTTTAAGTTCTTGCACTGGTTCCCAGTTAAGCTTAGGGCTGATTTCAAAATCCTCCTTTTTATATATAACACTTTAAAATGGCCAAGGCCCTGCTTACTTAGCTGAGCTTATCATTACTTACAAACCACAGCACACATTGAGATCTCGAGATACCGGCTTATTTAAGATTTCATGGATTAAAAAAATAACATTGGGCGGCTAATGATTTTGGCTACAATGTCCCAAAGCTGTAAAATGATCTGCCTGCTACAATAAGAGATGCTCCTTCAGTCTTAGCTATTAAATCCCAGCTAAAGACTCATTACTTTGGGCTAGCATACCCTGGCTAGTGCTGCTGATTAGCTGTGCATACTAGTCATTTGTACAGAAATATAAATATCATAATATTTTTAAACTGTTACTAACCCTCCTTTTTCCTGTATCTGGATGTAACACTGTGGATGTGCCACTGCTCTCCTGCCAGGCCGCTCTGCTGTGCATGGAAAAATCATCTCAGATAAAGGAGCATTGCAATCATCGGATGGAAAGATTCTCTCATCAGATTAGACGTCAGCACAGAATTCACTATAGAAAACTCAGGAGGGTGTAGGCGGACAGTGGGCTGTGGACTCCAGGACTGTGACTGTGCCCGACTTTGCCTTTGACTTCTTCTTTTACCATTTTAATCTCTACCTTAGTCAACTGGCCATAGTTCATCAATTAATTAATGGGCAGATATAGTTGATTTCCATTTATGTTTAATCAGTTTCTACCTTGTTCTTTGTGTGTTTTAACAAATCTACATTTATAGATGTACCAGTTCTTTATTTAGTAATTTGCATAATCTGCACTTGTATTTTAACTGAGAAATGCTCACAGCACTCCACCTGTGCTCAGTGAAGCGTGCTATACAAAAAGCAATTTGTATTGTATTGTGTTTAAAATGCTTCTTAGTCAATATATTTAAATGAACATAGCCGAATAAAAGAAGCTTTCTGTTAGTTTTCTTCAGTCTGCCATGTTGTATGTGGAGGCTCCACCAGATGGTGAAAAAAAGGAAGGCCATGCTTAAAACTAATTTATAATGATGGACTTTGTATTCTTTTTTATTTACTAGGTATTTTCCTCACCAATAATCTAACATTTTCTTTGTCTTTTTAACTGTTTCTGCACACTGCTTAGATGATAAGAACATCATGGCAATGTAAACCACCCTTTTCAGTGGTTGCTTCCTGTAGGACAGTGTCTCCCATCTTGTATTTATGATTGATGTTCTTTTCTCCTACATGCATAACTTTCCACTTTTATTCATTAAACTACGTGTTTGTCCAGTTCTAAAGTCTTTTTGCATTATTTTTGCTGCTTCCTAAGTATCTGCTATCCCTCCAGCTTTAGTGTTATCTATAAATTTCACAAGTTACTAAATAAATTAGTAAAAGTACCAGTCCAAGGACAGAGCCCTGAGGGACTCCACTGATGACCCCAGCCCACACAGTCATACTCCTCTTCTCTGTACTTTTTGTCTGCCGATGATTAACCAATGTGAGGTTCACTTTTGTGGGTTACCTTTGATGCCAACAGCTTCTAGTTTCAAAATGAATCTTTTGTTTGGGATATGATGATTGTTGGGATAACCTAAAACAGAAGTTGTGAATCTAAGCTTGGCGCTGAGTTCTGCTCTCAGTTTCTGATAGGAAGCTGACATTTACTATTTTTCGTTACATCAATTGCAAGGCCACAACTCAAATAGCCATCACACAACACTGCCTCCTGGTGAACCTTTAATGCACCTAAATAGCCCCAGGCTCCTTCACCCCAGCAGCGCAAACAGTAATGAATGACCGATGACTTGCTGAAACCCTTTGGGCCTATCATACCATGAACATCAGACAGTTGAGGAAAGTCACCTTTACTCAGTCTGTAATAGAATACATTCACCTTCTGCACTTCCATTTCTTTACTTTGTGTTTAAATGGGAGTATACAGTATGTGGCAGTGCCTTCATGTTACTTTGTAGTTACTGCCATGTTTGTTAAATTATTATAAATGTCAGAGGTTGTGCAACTGATTATTATTTCAGCAAGCGACCAGGCTGTTACTGCATCCTCCTTACATACCTTAATGGTGGCAGCCTAGCAAATTCACATCTTTACTGCAGTCAAACTGCAATGGTGTTCTTCAAATTTACAGGTTCTGAGCAACAATGCACCTCCAAAAATTTGCTTCATAAACAGCACAACTTCCTTGCCTTAAAGACTATTTTCAGTCTACTTCTAGTCCTTCATTTTGCAGTGATATCCTATAATTGTAACTATTTAAGGAGCAACCAGCATGAATCCTGTTACTAACCTAGTACTGGCCAGTTTTTAAAATTTCACTTTTTAGACTTTTCTGTTTCTCTTGGACATTCTTTGTACACATTCTGCAAGAATCAGAACAAAATTCTCACGTCTCTAGTGTAGTGTCAAAGAATCAAAGTGCACATTTTCCAAGCACCTTTAATGCAGTTCTTTGCAAATAAAGCACTGGGTTAGATGTCTGCCTCTGGCCTAACATCTGTTTGCTCTCTTTGTTGCACATAAGCAGGTCTATTGAATCACCATAGCCTGAGGCAGTCAGCTTGCAGCGCCATCTCTAGCCCTGTTTGATTATCACCAACTTGTATATAGCATACGTTATTTAGCTTTTAAACATTTGTTTTTACAGTTACTGTGCTATTTTAATGAGGTGTATGAAACAACACAAAGACCTGCTGTATTATGTGGTATACTAAAAGAACATACTGACATAAAAGCATCCATCCATCCAACCCACTATATCCTAACTACAGGGTCACGGGGGCCTGCTGGAGCCAATCCCAGCCAACACAGGGCGCAAGGTAGGAAACAAGTCCTGGGCAGGGCACACCAAGCACACACTAGGGACAATTTAGAATCGCCAATGCAACTAACCTGCATATCTTTGGACTGTGGGAGGAAACCGGAGCATGCAACATGCAAACTCCACGCAGGGTGGACCCGGGAAGCGAACCCGGGTCTCCTAACTGCGAGGCAGCAGCGCTACCCACTGCGCCACCTGACATAAAAGCACCTTAGGTTAAATGGTGACTTTAACTTTGCCCCAGACTGCGTGTGTGTGTGTGTATGCTCAGTGATGGACTGGTATTCTGTTCGCATCTAACACCTCACTGCTGGAATAGTCTTCAGCAAAAAAAAAAGAATGGAGGTTAAAGGAAAGAGAGTCTAAGAGGCACGAATGGAAGCCATGCTGTTTGGGGTGGAGGCAGGTAGTTGGTTGTGAGTCCCAGAGAGAGGAATGTGTGGCCAGCACTTGACAGGGATGACGTGGGTCAATCCTGCTAAGCACCACACAGAGCAGGAGTGACCCATGCGCTCAGAGTAGGCTTTGGCAGATGATGGAGAATGGCGGCAGGAGTAGCAGCAGGGCTCATTGGATCCCCTATGTAAGGTGCGGGAATGGCAGTGAGGGACACAAGCTGGGTTTTTGATGGTTAACTAAACCCCTTATGGGATAGGCAGAGGACAATGCATTGAGGCTTATGGCTGTTTTAAAAGAATACCTGGTTGCAGGGCCATTTCTGGGGATAGGCAGTCTAGACAAGCGCCCTCTTGTGGTCAGGGTGCATTAATGCAGCCCAATGTAGAGATTTCGATCTTTATTTTGTTTAGAAAAATTTGTCCGGACCTGAATACAAATAAATGCTTATGTTATGCTCCTCAGAAGCGCCTGCACTGTCTGTACTACGCACAGCACAATCTTTTGCCTAGAAACAGCTCTGAGCAATGTGACATTTTTTTAAACATTCAGACTCAAAGTAAATGTCCGATTATATTGCTCTATGTTATTTTTACATACTAGTGATGTTCGGTCTTAATGTCTAACGACATACACAGTCCAACAATAACACAAACAACAATAACGATGATAATGCCAATTATAATAATCCTCAAACTATAGCACAGAAGAGACAGACATGGCGAAATTTAATCAAATAATCAAAACAGCAGCAGGACTATAGCTCTTGAGTGAAATATTAAAAGCTGATTTAACTGAAACTATGTTAGTCTCCAAAATGGACAGATATTAAAACTTGTATTAAAACTTAGCAAATATTATCCTTTGTTACTCACCACTATTTGTGAGGTTTGCTCTGAGCAAGCTAAAGCAGTTGTGTGTTTTTTTGGATAGGCAGATTGCATCATTTGCATACAGTAAATGGGAATTGTGGGTAAAGATTCATATTCAAAAATAATAATTATAGACTCAATTTCACTGAATGTTGTCATTATAATAAGATTTCAATTTATTTTATTAGTTTTAAGGACATGTGTATGCTACAATAATGTCTTTGTCAAAATATATATATATTGTTAACAGGCTGAACGCACCCCCAAGGAAACGTGGTTGCTCCTCCGAAGCCCCCTCTTAAACGGTGATTCAGTGCGAAACAATATCTATACTAATAAAAGGCAAAGCCCTCACTGACTGACTCACTCACTCACTCATCACTAATTCTCCAACTTCCCGTGTAGGTAGAAGGCTGAAATTTGGCAGGCTTATTCCTTACAACTTACTTACAAAAGTTAAGCAGGTTTCATTTTGAAATTCTACGCGTAACGGTCATAACGGTCGACAAGGTCCGCCATGTTGAACTTTCTTATTTATGGCCCCATCTTCACGAAATTTGGTAGGTGGCTTCCCTGCACTAACCGAAACCAATGTACGTACTTATTTCGGTGGTATGACGCCACTGTCCACCGCCATATTGAACTTTCCAACGGTCTTTGTTACTTATGGGCCCATCAAGAAATTTGGTACGTGGGTTCCCAATGCTAACTGAATCCTACTTACGTACATATGTATGTCTATAGCCTGCAGCTCGGTCACCGTGTGAGGCGGCGTTGGGTCCCCCATTCCAGCGCCTCCCATGTTGTTGGCTGCCTGCCTACATAAGGCCGCCCGTCGCTCCGGTCTCTACATTCCCTTCCTTGCTTCACCACGGGATTCACATCTCCCTGCTGATAACTACAGCCTTTTTATTTAATCCATGGCTTCTCCACTGTTTTATTGTTTGTTTATTACGATTATAGTTATTGTGTAGGTATTTTAGACTTACTTTACATTGTTCAGGTACCCATTTCCTTTATCGTTCCAACCATACCTCTATTAACATGTCTATCGAGGTGATCACCATCGATCAAAGAACTGTCATTTACCGAGTGGTTTCCATGCCCGGAGATGGCACCTGCCTTTTCCATTCTCTTTGTTACATATTGCACGGCCATATCAGGCTCACTCTTGATATCTGGAGAAACATTGTGTCTTATGTATTGAATAATTCGGACAGGTTCAAGGTGTGGACTGATGACGGTACAGGAGATAATTATACTATACAGGAGCACTGTAAGAGTGAAATGCTTAAGCCCTTCACCTATGGTTCTGCATGTGAGTTGATGGCTGACGCTGAATTGTTCGGTTGTCGCTTTCAAGTGTACCGAAATGGCCAAATATTTTAGACCTTTCAACAACCGCCAATGCCTCTTAAACATCTTAGATTCACAGGTGACGATTTCAGTAGTGGACACTTTGATGTTTATGAATGTTTAAACTCTCAAAAGCTGGATGTGAAGTTATCGATGAAACCGGTTGTATGCTTACAACGCTTGACAGATGCCGAATGTCACTTCAACACAAGTCCTGCTAATACTGTCGTAATTGAAACAAACCATGAAACTCAAACCGATTATGACAGCAGCAATCCAAGCTGTGAGATTTGAAACAAGATTACTTTTCACATGGCCAACTGTATGTTGCATGTCAAGAGTTAGCTCAGCACACAGCTTGGTCATATTACAACCAGAGAGCTGAAATGACAATGTGGTATACAAAGAGATCCTTAACAAATAATTATTTGTATATTTTCCCTCCGTTTAAAAAGGTTTAATTTTCTTCTTAGTAAAAATTTTAAGGCAGTACTTCACCACTTGCGAAGCTCGGGTATTTTGCTAGTATATATACAGTATATATATATATATATTTTACATGTAGAATGTCACCATCGTCAAAAGGCATAAGTTTAGCTGGTGGTTTAAATAGATAACTATAAAAATTAAATCATAGGTTTAGTGTGTTTCTTTCTTAATTTTCTTTTAAAAAACGTTAAAAGCAATAAATAAAGACTACTAATGCAGCCCAGTTCCTGCTTAATTTCTGAAATTCCACTCATTAAGAGTGTATTTTTCTGAGATAGTCTTGCTATAACGCAACATTTTCTAATTGTGAATTCAAGGTCCTAAATTCTTTGCTGTCACCAGTCCAGTTTTCAGGGGCCTCATGTATAAACGGTGCATACGCACAAAAATGCCTGTTTCCACATTCAAATTGCGATATCTGAAAACTGAACTTGGCGTAAAACCATGCACATTCTCCCGCCAGCTCAAACCATTTGCAAACTGGTGGCAGCCACCATCAAAGCAGTGCTACTGTTCCTGTGCGGTTTTCCTTTATTTCTTAGATTCACATCCCTGACGCGGCTTTATCAAATACACTGACATTAACCGCATGTCATTTTTTAGTTTAAGGTATCTGATAGTTATCAACCTGTAACCATATAATGGTGCACGCAATGGCCAAACTATTCCAAATAATAACGTTGCTTTAGTGTTGTTACTCTCAGTGCACCACTGGGTATTTTAACCCAACGTATCTGACTGTGGAATCACAGCTCTACAGCAGCTGATCAGAAAGCTCTACCACAGATTGTGTCATGAGTGGAGAGAATTATTGGGGTACAGCTTCTAGCACACGCTACCTAAGCCATGCACACAGTGTATTTGAACATCTCCCATTTGGCAAAGGCTTCAGAGCCTTTCTTGCATGAACCTCGTGGTTCAGGAACAGTTTTTTCCCATGAGATATAAAAGCAAACAGTCCATCAAGAGCTCCTGGTAGAACTGTTTGAACATATTCTTTCTACTCACCAAAACATCATTGTTACTCAATGATTGATTACTTCTTTATAGACAATAACTTCTTGCCTATGATTAAATCTTGCAAATACGATGCTATTGCTATTCCTGACCATGCACCTATGATCTTGAAGCTAAAATTACTAAGCCCCATACACTCACCCCGCAGATGGCGCCTCAACCCGCTTCTATTAGCTGACGAGAATTGTACGGAATTTATATCCAAACAAATCAAATTCTTTCTAGAGACAAATACATCACCCGAAATCTCTGCAGGAATACTCTGGGAAACTCTTAAGGCCTTCTTAAGAGGACAGATTATCTCATATCTTTCCCACAGAAATAAATCCGAAGCCAAGAAAGTAGCAGAGATAAAAAGCGAAATTACTAAAATAAATGAAGAACACGCCAGACTACCAAGCGAGACTCTACATAGGAGGGGGCAGGCTCTACATTCAGAATTGAACCTCTTGACAACTAAAGAAACTGAACAACTAATCTACAAATCCAGACATCATTATTATGAACATGGAGAGAAAGCTAATAAGCTTTTAGCTCAACAAATTCACAAGCAAGAAGTGCGCAATGCAATCTCGGTAATCACCAACACGAACGGAGATTAAATCGTCGAACACAAAAATATAATGCACACTTTCAGAGACTACTATAAATCCTTATACTACTGTGTTTAAAGATGACAATACACAATCTAATACATTTCTGGGTACATTACAGATACCACAAATAGACGCTTTTAGTGCGGAGGAACTTGATAAACCTCTGCCGTTATCAGAATTACTAGATGCTATAAAATCACTCCAAGGTGGGAAAGCAGCAGGCCCTGATGGCTACCCTGCAGAATTTTACAAGAAATTCTCCGCTCAGCTAGCTCCCCTCCTATTAGCAAAATTTACAGAAGCCAGAGATAACCAATCTCTTCCTCAAACCTTTCGCCAAGCACTAATCACTGTTTTTCCAAAACAAAATAAGGACTTATCACAATGTGCATCATACAGACCAATTTCACTTCTGAATAACGATGTTAAAATACTCTCTAAAATCATAGCTAGAAGGATGGAGAAAGTGCTCCCCTCGGTAATATCACAAGAACAAACTGGATTTATTAGGGGCCGACACTTATCTTCAAATCTTCGACGCCTGTTTAATGTAATATACTCACCAACTAAATCAAACACCCCAGAAATATTATTATCATTGGATGCAGAAAAAGCATTCAACATGATTGAATGGAAATACCTTTTTACTACATTGGAGAAGTTTCGGTTTGGCCCGAACATTTGTGCATGGATTAAATTACTGTATACTAACCCAAAAGCTTCAGTTTGCATCAACAACATTTGCTCAGACTACTTTAAACTAGAACGTGGAACCGCTGCTGTTTGCGATTGCCATTGAACCACTGGCAATACATTGTCGAAATACTGATCAGATAAAGGGGAATTAGCAGAGAAGGACTGGAACAGAAAATCTCATTATATGCAGATGATATGGTATTGTATATATCGGACCCAGAAAATTCTGTGCCTGCAGTCTTAACAGCACTCACAGAATTTCAAAAGATTTCTGGTCTCAGAATTAATCTGAATAAAAGTGTACTCTTTCCAGTGAATTCTCAAGCATATAATATTAGATTAGAACCCTACCTTTTATCATTGCAGAACAGTTTAAATACCTAGGGGTAAACATCACAAGTAAACATAAAGTTCTATATCAACAAAACTTCGCCGTCTGCATGGAAAAATTTAAACAAGACTTGCATAGATGGCCAACCCTTCATCTCACTCTAGCTGGAAGAATTAACACTGTTAAGATGAATATTCTTTCTAAGCTCCTTTTTTATTTCAAAACATTCCAATATACATTTATAAATTATTTTTTAGGCAATTAGATTCAACAATAACCTCATTTATTTGGAATTCAAAACATCCACGCATCAAAAGAGCGACCCTACAAAGACAAAAGGCAGAAGGCGGCATGGCTCTACCTAACTTCCAGTTTTATTACTGGACAGCAAATATACAGGCGATAAGAACCTGGACACAAATAGAAGAACATACACAGGCATGGACCGCGATAGAAGTAAAATCTTGCAGTACTTCTTTGTATTCCTTGCTCTGTGCTCCAATAAATACACGTTGTCGGCAATATACAAACAACCCAATTGTGCTCCACTCATTTAAAATCTGGAACCAATGTAGAAAGCATTTTAAGACGGATAAGCTTCTATCTGTGGCACCTCTGCAAGAGAACCACCTCTTTCAACCTTCACAAACATATGCAGTTTTTAATATCTGGAAAAAATTTGGAATTAACTTGCTTAGAGAT
The DNA here is from genome assembly GCA_026402145.1 of Polypterus bichir lapradei. Lineage (NCBI taxonomy): Eukaryota > Metazoa > Chordata > Cladistia > Polypteriformes > Polypteridae > Polypterus > Polypterus bichir. The sequence goes on along the minus strand of JANRMT010062790.1, from coordinate 66,075,508 downwards.
CTTTATATAGACAACGTCTTTGCATCCTATGAACAATTACATTCCAAATTTAACATTCCAGCTACACATTTCTTTCACTATATTCAAATCAGGAACTTTGTTAAATAGAACCTTCCAGATTTTCCTCATCTTGCACCCTCATCCATGCTGGAAAAATATTGCTCAATCTCAAGGACTCCATCTTTACAATATATAAAATCATTTTACAATCCCTCCCTTTCAAAGATCCAAGAGGACACTGGGAAAAAGATCTCTCAATTAATATATCAGAAAAGGAGTGGAAAGTAGCAATGCAGAGAATTCACTCGAGCTCCATATGCGCAAAGCATACAATTATACAACTTAAAATTATTTATCGAGCACATCTGTCTCGACTAAAACTCTCCAAAATGTTTCCAGAACATGATCCAACCTGCGAACGCTGCAACCAAGTCCCAGCCTCACTGGGTCACATGTTCTGGGCCTGCACCAAATTAACATTATTCTGGACAAAAATTTTTAATTACCTTTCAGACTTAAACTCACAATCCCTCCTAACCCATTAACAGCTGTGTTTGGGGTTCTTCCAGAGGGGCTTAAAGTGGAGAAAGACAAACAAATTGTGATTGCATTCACTACACTTTTGGCACGCAGACTTATTCTGATAAACTGGAAGAACCCAAACTCTCCTCTTTTAAGTCAGTGGGAAACCGATGTGTTATATTATTTGAAATTAGAAAAAATCAAATACTCAATTAGAGGATCCGTACAGACTTTTTTCAAAACATGGCAGGATCTAATCAGTAATATTTTAAAATAAGTTCATGAAGCACAGAAAATTTATTAATTTAGGTATGTTTAAAAGCCATAAAAATTTTTACGCCGTTTGGCTTGCTCTCTCTCTCAAGGGTGGGGATCGATTTGTTCTTAACTCAATTTTTCTTTTTGTAAAAACTTGATTGCTTTGTATGGATTGCAATAAAATTAAAAAAAAAAAAAGAACTGTTTGTACTTATAAGTACAATTACCTCACTGTAAACTTGCATTACAGTTGTAATATTGCAGAACCAGAGCCACTTATGGCTATATGGTATATTTTTCATTGTTTTTTTATCATATTGTTATTATTACTATTATTATTATTATTGTTTTTGTTTTACCATTTTATAGAAAAATAAGTTTATGGCGGATTTGCATATTGAATCTCATTGTACCATACAATAACAATAAAGGAATTCAATTCAATTCAATAGAAGAGAGCGCATATTTACAGATGATGGCAATTTTGATTTCCAGGTTCCAGATGAAATGCAGTAAAGAATATATATTAGATTATACAGATACAATTTTAACTTCATTTAAATAATGTATAATGCTATTAAACGTGTGGACACGGTGGCTCAGTGGTAGTGATGAACTGGCGCCCTGTTCAGGGATTGTTCTTCCCTCGCCCTGTATGCGTGCTAGGATTGGCGCTACAAATAATTAAACATGTACTATGAATATATTTCAATGTTCCTTCAAAGTTTTGAAGAATCGGAGTTCTAAGTTTACATATAGCTTGACATCTGTTCAAGAGCTGATTGTGCACCGATTGGTTACTTGGAGAAAGAAAAAGAAGGACAGGAATTGGGGGTTAGTACATTTGAGAGAGACAGTACTGCTGTAATAAATTATTTCATCGAGGGTCACACACAGCGCAGCAAGCATCTTGCAGGAGGCAGGAACAATCTCTGGGCGGGGCGCCAGCTCTCTGCTACCATTGCACCACTGTGGCCCCATGTTTAATACATGCTGTAATTCATTTCATCATGAAAATGATATCAAGTATACATCCTAATATTTAAATTGTGCAGAGAGCTGTAATATCACGAATGTAATGTATTCTATGTCCTGTCGGCGTAAGAGAAAGCCCATTTAAGAAGCACATAATGATTCACAAACATAGAGCACATAGAAGAACACACAGAATACGAAGCATTTAACGTGCTACTTTAGTTTTGATGGGATTTGAGAAATTAGTAATTTAAAAGATTTTAAGGTTAAATTTATAACATTCTACTTTAATGACAAAATAAACTATGTTTATTAAAGTGGAAATTTCGAGATTAAAGTTGACATGTCAAGCTTTTTTTTTCCACTGTATCCCTATTTTTTTCTTTTCTCTGTACCATAATACACTTCCATATGACACTCAGACGGTGGGCTATGACTCGCCTTTTCACAGCGACTTTGATATCTGACAACTTCATTTTTATTAAGGGCACTGTGTGACTTTCTGAACTTCCTTCTGTTGTTTATACAACTGCTTAAACCAACAAATAGTATGTTTTTCCTTGCCTCCACTTGGCATTCACTGATATTCTTCTTTTTTCCCCATACTTTTGCCATTGTCTTTAAACAGAACGCTGAACTTAAGGGCTATTTATATTGATATGCATATTCAAAGAAGTGTAATTCTGGGAGGAGTCTGGGAGGGGTGGCAGGTGCATGCAAAAGTATTATATTTCATACTGACCGGGATTTATGTAGAGGAAGTGCGTGGAAGTTGACTTACGTACAGTTTTCTGCATCTGAATTTTTTTGTGCATATGCACATTTCTACTTTTGCCCGTACGCCATGTTTTAGTGTGAATTCTACGCATGGCGTTATGCATGAGGCCCCAGGTCTCAATGTACAGGTCTGGCAGTGAGGATTTCACTCAAACAAAGAGGGTGGTAGGCTGTTATTTAAAACTTCGTATAAGGCAGCAAAAATCCCACAATCCTCTGCCTAGTTGGATATTTAACCTTGTTTTAATGGATTATTTATTGACTTTTTAACTTCAGCACATCACTTGCATTTTATGGATTATGTATTTATTATTTTGGACTTATTTCCTAAATAAACCACTTAACAACTTTGCACCCCCTCTTACTAATTGTGTGTGTCCTTGTTTGAACTGCTCATCCTCAGAGATGTTATCAAAGACTTTGAGTTTAAGCGCCCAAGGACTGTAGAACCTACCCAGACCTTCGCATATACATAGTGTATAATTCAATTCTGTAATAAAACTGAGAACAGTGACCCAAGATGGGTGAATGGCTAATTGTGTTTTAAGTAAATTCATTTCCTTTTTGGTGATAACAAAGGATAATAACTTGACAATCAACTAACTGTACAAAATCCTAATCATCAAGTGTGAACAACTGAACTGTGCAAATAATAATAAGGGGCCTCTGTCCAATCAATGGACTAAATAGTACCTCTAAAAACTGGCAAGCTTACATTATTCTCACTTCTGCAAAGGTGCGTAGTATTTGAGGATCACGTGTTATTTATTCAAAAAGGATTATTGAAAATCCATTAATACTAAGTCTTTAACCATTACAATGATGTGAGACAACTCATCAGTCTGTCAGTTCTGGACCTTTTCTTGGTTACAATCAATAATCAGTACTACAGAATATACAGTTGATTTTTTTTTAATAAAAAAAGATGCAGATTAATTGAACTGCACTTGTTTGCACACAAAGGTTAAACTGATATCCAACCATTCATCCATTTTCCTAATTAGTTATTTGCACAGCAGGGTATATGAAGTCAAGGACTATACGTGAGTGAATGATTATGAGCTGTTCCGCTGCCATACTATACAGGTATTTGTATGAGTGCTTTGAACTCATCTCAAGCAACAGCATCCATTTACGAAACACTGAACTTTGTCTTCTCACAGCCTTTTAGGGTGGAGAAGAAGGCTTCAAAATTGTGATGCTGAGTTGGTTTCCCAAGACTGAAGTAAAAACCTTTCATTCAGTGAAGGGTAACAAAGGGGCATTGATTATGGAGTCTGACTGAGTTTCAGAAAATAAAAGGGAAGGTGCATGTATGATAGATATCTCCACAGAAGAAAACTGGCCTGGCAACTTGGACCATTTGCAGAATGTTGCCTATGTCTGAGGCCCGTTAATCTTAAACTAAAGTTATTTCCATTTCATAGTTTGGGGGGGGTTAAAGTTTGCATAATCCTATAAAAATGTGTGTGCATACATCTGATTACATGCATTATTGAGTATTTCTTACAGTGCCCATGGCAATAAGGCTGAACCGACAAACTCCAACTTCTAACATGTCCTGTGTGAATCCGTGGTGATGCTCAATGTGGGGGGGCTGCTATCTAGCATTGCAGGGGAGACAATGGCCTGCACAAACTGTTTCCTCTCTCATTCCACACCATGGGCGTCCCGGCCGGGTAAGGTTCTCAGTACAGCTCCAACTGTGTTGCCAGACCTCATGTAGCAAAATAAGGTGTGGCAAAAATGAATAACCAGTTTCTTAGTTTTGTTGATGTTACATTGAAGACAACTCTTTGCACCAAGAAACAAAGTTCTCCGTCTGGCTTCCATACTCTATTTCATCACCTTTATCAACACACCCAATAAGCACAGAATCATATGAGATTTTCACAAGTGACATGACCTGGTGTTATATTTGTAGTCTGAGGTGCACAGAGTGAAGAGAAAATGAGACAGGACTGTTTTTTGTAGTGCTCCAGTGTTTGTCAAATCTGTACCAGAAACACAGTCCTTGAGTCTCACAAACTGAGGTCTGTCAGACACATAGTCCATTCTCCAGGACACCATAGGCTTATCCAGCTGCATATCTCCAAGTTTACACCTTAACAGGGATAGCTGGATGGTACTGAAGGCACTGGAAAAATCAGAAAATATAATCCTTACAGGGCTGACAGCTTTGTCCAGGTGAAAATAATTCATCCCATCTTCCATTTTCTGTTTTCTACATTGTTTCTGCCTTTCTATGTCTGATATGGTCTGCTGCCCCAAAGAGGTTTTGGTCTTCCTGCATTAATGTATATTGTTGCTATTTCCCAACCTGGAAGACTATATCCCTCTGTTGGGATTTTCATTCAGGGTGTCCTCCTGACCTGTGCCATTTCTGTTCATTTCACTCTCTCATGCTTTGTCTCTTTCTATTATATATACAGTATTATACCAGAGAAAGAAAAACATATATATCCATTAAATCTTGTCAGCTAGTTTAGGTAATTTTCACTCTAATTATGAATTTGCATATGCAGAGTGAATGACAAATCACTTTATTTTCAGGTGTGACTTGAGCATTGTGTCAATACTTAACCTCATTTAAGAGCAATTATAAGAAACACAACAGATCATTACTGTCATTAAAATCAAATCAAAACAATAAAGTGAACGTTTGCTGATAGTCATCCAAAAATCTTTGACAATAAACTCAGCAGTGTTGCATTATCTATAGAGAAGATTTTTTCCACTTAGCCTATCATCTTTTCTTCTCAGTAATGACTCATAGGTTTCAACCAAATGAAATGATGAAGGTGAACTTTTCAGTGTTTGCTTTACTATAACACTTTTAAACAACATGTTAATGTTCTTGGATACCCCCCACCCCAGTAAGTTTGAATTTCCTTCACAACCATGTTAGCACTCAGCTGCAAATCTTTCACGTTGGATAAAGGTGTAGAAAGGCTGTGTGTTTTGCAAAAAGGTATTATGTGGGCTGTAATCCTTCAAAGTGTCTGCCTAACACAGCCAGTCTATCTCACTCACAAAAGCTAAAAACAGCCTAGGAGACAAAATACTGCTTGGATGCAATTTGGTGACCTAATTTCATTGTCTTCAAAGTAAAGAACGATGATGATTTGACTCTCCCTTAGTGTACATTTACAAAAACAAAATAATTGCTGTTGTGGAAAATACTTGATGAATAAAAAAAGGTCCTGGATCATTGTTATAAATGTAATCCATAGACGTCTTTTATTTACGCTAACTGTGAGAGAGAAACAAGGCTCTCCATAGCAAGTCTGCTTAGTCTTGAGAGAACATTCCCTGTGTGACAGATAGGGGGCGATATCGCTCCCTTGAACCCTTGTCCATGACTCCAGACACCAGGAAAAAGTCCAAAAGTTGACTTTATTTTTATGCCACAGTGCAAAAAGCACCCTCTCCTCCACTATACTCATATAACAAATCAATACTCAATAACAAACAATCCGCTACTCCCCGACGCGTTACCACCCTTCCACCCAGCTCAGCTCGCCGTCTGGGAGCTCCCACCATCCTTTTATACTCCCTAACCCGGAAGTGTTCTCAATCCCCAGTCCATGTGATTCTTTATCACTTCCGGGTCACATACAAGTCCTTTTCTTCACTCTGGAAGTACGCCACTTCTGTCGTTGCTCCTCCTATGATGCACTTCCGGGTTATAGGGCACATATGACTCTTCGGTCCTCCCTGCAGCTCCCTCTTGCGGCCCCTGTGGTATTCAGCAGGGCTGTGTATAAAAACTACATTGTCCATGATTCCCTGCTGGTCTTCAGGGCACCTCCATACTGCAGGGAGGGCTCCATCTGGCGGCCTGGGGGTATTGGCTGGGTTGACAAGCCGGCCATATACCACAGTACTCCTCCCCTAACGAAAAACCATGATTTGGAGCGTCCTGTCCCGTGAGGGACATCTTTCCCCAAGGTGATCCAAAGGTCGGACCTTGGCGATGCAGCTGATACTCCCGTGCAAACCTAGGAGGAACAGTGTAAGAATAAGTATTTTAATCCCCTGCCCTCCTAGGACAACCTCTCCACTTGTGGCCAGGCCTGCGGCATTCATAGCACAGCCGCGGTCCCCTTGGTAGTCGCTCTCTGTGGGACTTGAAGCACCTAGGTACTTCTGGCTCCGCTCCTTTCTCCACTGAGGAGAATTCCCCGGCTACCTTTGTGTTTTTATGGCCCTTTTCCAACTTGTCAGGAGACCCCGTTTTACTTTAGTGATCTCCCGTTTCCTCTGGTGCTTGAGATAAAGAGAGTCCCTTTACTGTCTGAACCCCTTTAGATTTATAAATGACCGGTGCCGTCGTCTTTAGGGCCCCCTCGCTCCGGGAGTCAGAACTATCCAGCTGCTCCGGATTGATCGGCCCTTCCCCCGACCACTCGGTCAACGATCCGGCCTCTCTTGTAGGGCACGCATTTGTCTGGCACCCGCTATTGATTAAACGTGGGCCCTTTTCACTCTGCGTCCCTATTTCTTTATATACGGTACGAATCTCGCTTACCTGTACCGCCGCATTTGTCATTATGGGAGGCTCCCCACCAAATCGCTGCATGTAGTTCCTCACCTTCTCCAACGGCACTTTGGCTGCTACTCCCAACTCCCCAACGATCCTCTCAATGTTTGTCAGGACCTGGAAGAAACTACTTACGGGCTCGATTAACTTCTTGAGTTCCCACAAGTCCAAAGAGTTAATTAATTTGACCGACGGTAGGCTTACTTCCTCCTTCTGCCTACTTACCGGTCGGGAGCCAATGAGCACGTCCGCTGTCGGCACGTGCTCTGACGGGTCTTGTGGAGGCTGCTGGGACTTGTAGTTTATTTTGGTCGAGGGCCGGGTCGCCTCCTTCGGCAGACTGCGGTCCAAGTCCGTTTCTTTGGATTTTAAGGCCCAAACAGCAGGACGTGGACCTCCTCCTTCCCAGAAGGCACCTGTGTCCCTCGTTGGCCGCCGACATGTGGAAGTCTTCTTCCATGTGTTCTGGCTCGAACAGAAGGGTGCCATCGTCTTCAGGACAGTCTCCTTTCTCCCGCGGAGCCTCCAGGTGATCATCTCCGAGGTACATGCACGGGACAAAGTGTGTTATTTTAAATGGATCATCCACGATATTCCCGGCATGTACCTCAGAGCATTCGTTGGTCCCTGGATGTTTCTCCAGACTTGTAAGGCCGCTCCGTGACTCCTCCCGAGCGTCGGCCATTGCAGACATGGCTCTCCCGCTGGCAATACCGCTCTGTTTGACATTCTTTCTTCCCATTCCGGACTTGGTGAAGGTAGGTTCTGGCGATGTTGTGGTGAGTCTGTATGCCGTCTTCTCAGGGTTCTCTGCCCACAGAAATTTTTGATACAGGTCCTCCGCAATAGACGCTAGAGTATCCTGCCGACTACGCCACTGTGACAGATAGGGGGCGCTATCGCTCCCTTGAACCCTTGTCCATGACTCCAGACACCAGGAAAAAGTTAAAAAGTTGACTTTATTTTTATGCCACCATGCACAAAGCACCCTCTCCTCCACTATACTCCTATAACAAATCAATACTCAATAACAAACAATCCTCCACTCCCAGACGCGTTGCCACCCTTCCACTCAGCTCAGCTCGCCATCTGGGTGCTCCCACCGTCCTATTATACTCCCTGACCCGGAAGTGTTCCCAATCCCCAGTCCATGTGATTCTTTATCACTTCCAGGTCATGTAAAAGTCCATTTCTTCACCCCGGAAGTACGTTACTTCTGTCGTCGCTCCTCCTATGACGCACTTCCGGGTTATAGGGCACATATGACTCTTCGGTCCTCCCTGCAGCTCCCTCTTGTGACCCCTGTGGTATCCAGCAGGGCTGTGTATAAAAACTACATTGTCCATGATTCCCTGCTGGTCTTCGGGGCACCTCCATACTGCAGGGAGGGCTCCATCTGGCGGCCTGGGGGTGTTAGCCGGGATGACAAGCCGGCCATATACCATACCTGTTATCAATTAGGTTAATTTACATGTAGTAGTTCATTTCAGTTTCACCAATGAGCACTTATTTAAATGAAACATTCTGCTCAATACTCCTCAGCCATTAAATAACATCCAAAGGTCCCAAAATAGTTAATCATTTAATGTCTTGTCTAAACATTTGTGTCAGAGAGGAACATTTTTTTGATTCTTGGGTAATCCCATTACTAATTGTTGTCATGGCTGTCTGCAGGATGTAGGTATTTGCTGTCTTGCAAAGGAGTCACCGCTTTGAAGTTTTGGCTGGTTGAGCATACAAACAATACAAAGTTGTCATAACAGACCTGGGGCCTCATGCATAACGCCGTGCGTAGAATTTGCACTATAGCATGACGTAAGCACAAAAGCTGAAATGTGCTTATGCACAGAAAAATCCAGATGCTGGAATCTGTGCGTACTCCAACTTCCGCGTTCTTCCGCTCCATAAATCCCGGTCAGCGTGAAAAGTAACGCTCGTGTACGCGCGTGCTCTCCCGCCCCAATTCCTCCCAGAATTATGCTGCTTTTAATATGCAAATCAATATAAATAGCCCTTAAGCTCAACGTTCTGTGAAAAGGCAATGGGAAAAGCACGGGGGAAAATATAAGAATTTTAGCGAATGCCAAGTGGAGGCAAAGGAAAAACATACAATTTGTTGATTTAAACAGTGGTATAATCAACAAAAGTAAGTTGATCGAGTGACATAGCGTGTCGGAGAAACTTGAACTTCACAAAGTCACACAGTGCCAAAATCAAAAAGAAGTCACATATCAAAGCCGCCGTGAAAGGGCGAGTTGTAGCCCACTGTCTGAGCTTATTAGGGTACAGACAAAAAAAAAATAGGCACACAGTGTGGAAAAAAGCATGAAATGTCAACTTTAATCTCGAAATATCCACTTTAATCATGTAGTTTATTTTGTCATTAAAGTAGAACATCATAAACTTAATCTTAAATTCATTTAATTTACTAGTTTCTCAAATGCCATCGTAACTAAAGTAGCATGTTAAATGCTTTGTTTTGTATTTGGTCTTCAATGTGCTCTATGTATGTGAATCACTACGTGCTTCCGTTCTTTCTCTTTCTCTGACAGGACACATAATCCATTATATTCGTGATATTACAGCTCTCTGAATAATTAAAATACTGAGATGTATACGTGATATCATTTTCATGATGATTGGAATGAAAGCATGTTATTAAACGTGGGAACATGATGGCGCAGTGATTGTTCATGTCTCACACAAGATGCTGCTGCTCCATGTGCGACCTTCGATGAAATAATTTATTGTAGCAGTACTGTCTCTTTCAAACATACTAACCTCCAATTCCTGTCCTTACTTTTCTTTCCCCAAATACCCAATCGCCACACAATCAGTTCTGTAATAGACGTTAAGCCATCTGTAAGCTTACGACGACGATTCTTCAAAACTTTTAAGGAACATTGAAATATTTTCATAGTACGTGTTTAATTATTCTATCCGTCTATCCTTCCAGTGTTGCGCCAGCATCAGCAAATATACAACACACAAGGCAGGAACAATATGTGAACTTGCTATCGCTGCAGCACCGTGTCCTCACATGTTTAATTATTCACAATACAGATTATTTAAATGAAGTTAAAGTATTATCTGTATAATATAATAAACATATTTTGCTGCATTTCATCTTAAAAATGATATTGTCATCATATATAAATACGCGCTTTATAAAGTGGCGCAGGTTGTGCAATATTATAATTGTAGTGCAAGTTTACAGTGGGGTATTGATTGAGTGCGTTTATAGTTCTTGGGATGAAACTGTTTCTGAACCGTGAAGTCCGTACAGGAAAGGCTTTGAAAGATTTTGCTGTGGCTTTGGCAGTGTGTGCTTGATACTGTATAGCGATAATTCTCTTTCCGATCAGCTGCTGCTGTGATTCCCCACTCAGATACAGTAATATAAATACTCTCAGTAGTGCAGCGAGAGTAATATGGAAAAAGATGATCCGCTGTGGCAACCCTTAAAGGGAGCAGCTGAAAGAAGAAAAAGATGAAGAAGAAGATGGTGCAGTGAGAGTAACAACGCTAAAGCAGTTATGGTTTTTGGAATACTATGGCTATTCCCTGGGCCATTATATTGTTACAGGTAATCTACAATCAGATGCATTACACTAATAAGCAATATGCGGTTAGTTTCAGTGTATTTATAAAACCACGTCAGAAATGTGGTTCTAAGAAATAAAGGGTAACCACACAGGAACAGTAGCACTGCTTTGACGCTGGGTGCCGCCAGTCTGCAAAACCGAGTGGAGAACTTGCGTATGACAGGGTATAAGGGAACCGTGGAAAAGGGCGTGGCTTTACGCCAAGTGTAGGTTTTATACATCGCAATTTAAACGTGGAAACGTTCTTACGCAACATTTCTGTGCGTATGCACCGTTTATGCATGAGGCCCCTGCTCCTTCCTTGGAGGATGTTTGTATTTACCTGACTTGGATATTACATGTCTGACAATATTGGTTTCTAATCAGCATATCTGTACTCATTCATGGTTGGTAACAATACATTTTGTTAACTTGTGTTTTTATTTTCATAGATGTTCCATTGTTTAAACCAATTGTCCAGGACTGACAAAAGCAGGGACTGAAGGAGATTTGAAATTCTGGGCAGGAGAAGGCAGAAAAGGGGGACTGTCCACTGAGAACGCTGCCAAGATACTCGCAGAGAGCACAGGGGCTCGCTGGCAGACTGGGGTACGTGGCTGGTGCGATGTGAGGGACACGGATGGCAGTACTTATCCCGAGGGAGGAAGAGACAGCTTCACAAGAGGACGGTTGTGGATCCAGCGAGAGTGGGAAGCTGAATGAAAGGACCAAGCAAAGCTGGCGGACAAGAAGTGAGGTGTGCCTAGGTCTCAGCAACACAAGGAGCCCAGAGTGGAAAAAAAAGACGAAGAGGAGAAGCTGACAGGGATTCAACGATTTGACAAAACTTCTGTTGGGAATTGATTGTCCGGTGAACAGAGTGCATCGGTGGACAGTTGGATAATTAATTGTTTGGGTAACAGTGCGCAAACTGGACTCTGCACCACTAAAGGTTGTATCCTCCAATTCTTGTTTTTAACGGACTTTTAGAGTGTGGACTGTGTGTTTTCCTTTTAAAAAAGGAAATTCGTTCCTGATATTTTTAGATTTTGTTATGTTCGTTTATCTTTTTAATGTACTTTATATTGTCTTTTGTAATAGAAGTTAGTGTTGCTTTTCCTGAAATTACTGTTGTGTCTTTCATTGTGTGTTTACTTACCACCCAACTTAAACAAACCTGTGCACTATTATCGGTAAATTCAAGACTTCCCAGTCTCTTAATAAAACTGGGTGGCATAGTCGGATATTTTAACGGTGTCTCGGTTAGATTACCTGTAAATGTGATCAGACACCTGTCACATTTGCATTGCAGAATAAGATTTATTATATGTAAATTGTTATTACAGGACAAAGCACAAAATTAAATGTTATATATCTTTTTGTTTCTTAATATAGTTGTGGTGGTACAAATTAAGTCAGGATGTCCTAGTATAATGGGCAGGCACTTTCAAACACTCTTTTCTTTTCACTTACATGGCGTTCAAGTATCAAATATCAAATAAGGATTAATGCAAAATAGTGTTTAAAGTGAAACATACCACTCTGAAAAGGCACTACATCACTAGTAGGTTCAGGTGATTCGTTTCTGACTGCACCGTGCCCAGTTGTGCAGCAGTTAAAAACGTCTTCTCTCCACATTCATTTGCCATAAGAACCTGGTGGAAAAACAGACGGACCTAAAAAGGTGCCATCATTACAAAACAGGAATGAATACCGAGAGAGAGAAACACATACAGAGGAAGAAGCTATCTTTTTGTAGGTGCTTAATCTGTTCTACCATCAATGTTCAGTCAGGCAGGCTTTTCATTTCTGTGTGTTTATTTTTCCTTTTTTCAGCTTCTCTCCTATAGAAATAAGCCCTGACTGGGTCCAAAAATCATTTTGTTTTCCTCCAGTCTTGTGTGTTGCTAATATCTGTTTTGTATTACTCTGTTAATATCCTGCATCATGTAGCCGAAGAATCCATACAGAGAAGTGGGGTAAACCTGCAAGCTAATGGCCATCATTGCTGTATATTTATAAAACTCTATCATTAATTATAGGTTTTCTATCTCTATATATTCACTTTTACAACATCATCCTATATGAACACTACCCAAATGTTTTAGCATTTTAGATTAAGTCTCACTACTTTATTAACTTTATTTGGCAAAGTTCTGTGCCTGAGCAAAGGAATGTGAATTTTTCAAAAATGTTTCTGCAACATTTCAGTCATCACTTCAATTGTACATATTTGGAAATTTACATCTGATGAACAAGAAAAATTGATTTTGATAGAACAAAGTTAGTATACAAATACATTACATGATAATTAAATAATTTGACGACTATGAGGTGTGCTTAGTTTTCTTGCAAAATATATAGTGCCTTCAGAAAAACATTCACAGCCCCTTTAAAGGTGAAACAAAAAGTGAGGGGGCACTATACATATGCAGTACACTAATGCACACTGGTAGCTTTTGCCCAGAGATTTTGTCACCTTTCAAGCGCAAGGTCGCCCACTGGGTCATCTATTTTTGGGATTGTTCAGACAGGAATCATTGCCAGATTTTCATTTCAGGGTCCCAGCTGACCTCTCCTATTGTCACTTTGGTTCTCTCTCGTCTGGAGGTGTACTGAAAGATTTAACTGTCCCTAATGACATTCTGGTGATTATCTTGCTCCTATTAACCTTTTTCCATCAGGACACTCCCTCGTAAGATATAAAAAAATAAGCTAATGATAATAGTCTTGGTAGCTATGAGCAATATGTCCATCCACTTCCAAATGTACTTATTCATTTCACGTTTATGGAACTTCAGTGCCTATCACAGTCGTATTGGATGCAAAATCCAGTCCATTACAGCACATCAGGTCATGCATGTGAGTCAGAGGGCCACCTTCCAGACTCAGCTGTGGTATACCACTGTCAAAATGAGAGAGGGTGCTGCCGCTAACATTGTCATCTGTTTCTTCCTCCACAGCTCCAAGAAGATACCTAGTGAGTGCAACTGACTCCACCCCTTCTGGTGCAATTCCTATAAAGCCGGCATTCCTGTAAGGGGGCCATCTCACTTTGAATCGAGCCCAACCAGTGCACCAACCTCCACAAAATGTCAAGACCCGCTCAATCAAGCAACATGTTTGATTGCAGCCTGTGTTTTCTGTTCTGCAGCACCATCGTGTGTTTGTTTTGTTTTGTTTTATTGAAAGTTGTAGCGGTCTGGTGCCATTAAGATTCACACCGTCGAAAAGATGGTGATTTATTTTTTTTTTTTTTGGAGATTTCAGGGATGCACACAGCCTTGACCCTCACACACTCACAAGCAGAGACAAAAAAGCCACTGGTAATAAAACAGCAAAAAGAAAGTATTAATAATAAATGAAAGCAATGATCCCACCAAAGTTCCCCTTACAGGGATGTACAATCAACATGAAAACAAACCACAACAATAACCACACACAGTAAAGTCCATGAAAAACGGCAACTGATGTAATGTAAAGATGAAGGTAAATAGTCCAGAGATCTGCACGTTGAAGGGGAAAGTAAAGATAGTCCTACCGGTAGTTCCTGAAATGGTCAAGTCGAGTGGACGGTTCAGGAGCGCTTCTTTCTTCACAGGATGGCCATAAATCTACATACAGTCTTCATGTAACAGGCAAAGAAAAGACAATCCAGACTCCGACCCAGAAACAATCAAGGACAAAAATGAGAAAGCACAGGTATCACAATTTGAAGGTAAACAGACAGGAACTTTAGACACAAAACACAAAATACTTCTCCCTTTTTTGGTAACACTAGTCCCCTTTTAAATGTCGCATCGGCCTCTTTGTTCCCAACAGCCCCTTCACCCTCAGCAGATGACCAATCAGAGCCACTGCAAGGACTGCTGGGAGTTGAAGTTTCAAGCACCGCAACAAAGAATTAAATGGGACAACCCGGTTGGTGTCCCAACATTTAATCTTGGACTTGGGTTTTACTACTCTTCCTTATATAAACCAAGCCAGTTCAGAATCACCAATTAATCTGCAAAGGAAGACCACTGTGGAGATAAACCCATTCTTGTATCAGTGAATGTTCTGATGCTGTCTATACGAGATTAATTCATGTATTGAGGAGCTGAGTGAATGATAGCACAACTAATGCTCTCAAATGATTCGGAGCTCCGAAATGTGATGTTTCTCCTACCCAGTTCAGTACATTCACGTACGTTTCTTGTTTGCTCTGCAAAATAAGCAATTAAAGACATTCAGCATTTTTCATGTAAATAAAAATCAATACCTACATATTGTAATAAACAGACAAAAGAACATAAAGGTTTGGGGTTTTTCCGGCCATACTGTACAGACTGCAAAAATAATAACTTTTCCAGGTCAGTGTTTCATACATCAGAGAACCGGCATATGGAGAGGGGGAACATTTATGGAGAGGGACTGGAAATTGAAGAGTAGGATGCTGGGAAGGAACCGAGGTGTTGTATGGGAGTCATGATGTCATCTTTGGTGGACCAGGGAAAATGTTGAAGTGGTGGCACGTGGCTTAGGGAAATCAGTGTGGACTACGGCGGCGTTGTTTCGGTTTTTCTGCGAAAGCAAAAGAAAGAGAGGTTAGTACCCTGCCTTCGCCCCCTGGCGTGATATGTTACACTGCTTATTGGGTCTGTACGCAGCTGCCAATGCGCGCGTGCATAACATGACCCTCCTCCCCCCCTCAGCCCAGACCCATCAGGTCGGGCGGCCTGAACCGAGAGGTCGTGAACCTGGGACAAAGCATCAGTGTTGGCCTGCATGTTGCCCCGCCGATAAGTGATGGCAAACTTATAAGGCTGAAGATCCAAGAACCACCTGGTAACCTGGGGGTTAGACTCTTTGTGAACAGCCATCCACTGGAGGGCGGCATGATCTGTCACTAGAGTAAACTCGCGGCCCAACAGGTAATATCTCAGATGGGTCACCGCCCACTTGATCGCCAAAGTTTCCCGCTCCACCGTTGCATACCTTGTCTCCCAATCCAACAGTTTCCGGCTCAGGTAACTCACGGGGTGTTCGACACAGTCGATGCTGTGGCTCAACACGGCGCCTAGACCTGTGTCCGAAGCATTGGTCTGGAGGATAAAAGGGAGAGAAAAATCCGGGGTCCTCAATATTGGTGCCGAAGTCAGGGCCATCTTCAGGTCACTGAATGCTTGTTCTGCTGAGGCATCCCATACCACATATAACAAGGCCCTCTTCTTTGTTAAATTCGTCAAGGGTGCTGCCCTCTCAGAAAAACGAGGTACAAACCGGCGGTAGTAACTCGCCAACCCCAGGAAAGCTTGCACCTGTCTCTTGGTAGTCGGACGGGGCCATTCAAGGATGTCTTTGACCTTTGACCATTGTGGTTTCACCATACCTCCCCCCACCAGGTAGCCTAAATACTTGGCCTTGCTAAATCCAAAATAACATTTTCGCGGATTGATGCGGAGGCCGGCCTTTGCTAGCATCAGGAGGACAGCGTAAACCCGCAATATATGTTCCTCCCAGGTGCTGGAATAGATGACCACGTCATCCAAGTAGGCGGCGCAATAGGACTTGTGGGGCTTTAGCACTCTGTCTACCAGACGCTGGAAGGTCGCCGGTGCTCCATGCAGCCCAAATGGGAGGACCTTATATTGCCAATGCCCGCTAGGGGTGCTGAAGGCTGTTTTTCTTTGGCGAATGCCGTTAAGGGAATCTGCCAGTATCCTTTCATCATGTCAAGGGTAGTCAAGTAGCGAGCTGTACCCAAGTGCTCAATGAGCTCATCCACCCGGGGCATAGGGTAGGCATCGAACTTGGAGACCTGGTTAAGATGCCTAAAGTCGTTACAGAACCTCCAAGAGCCGTCAGGCTTAGAAACGAGGACGACTGGACTGGACCAGGGACTGTGGCTTTCCTCTATGATATCCATATCCAGCATCCGCTGAATTTCCAGCTCCACCTCGGTCCTCTTTGCTTCTGGGAGGCGATAGGGCCGTTCCCGAACCACCACCCCCAGGTCTGTCACAATCTCGTGCTCAATCAGCGCGGTGCTACCTGCCATTTCGTTGGCTACTTCCGGGATAGACAGGATTGCATTTTCTAGCTCCTGTCTCTGGTGGGGTGGTCAAATCGGGGCCGAGATTAAGGACTGATTTTTCTGAGAACAGGGCGAGCTTGGCTTCCGTGCTAGGGCGGTCTTCCCGATCCCTCCACAGCTTTAGCAAGTTCACGTGATACATCCTCTCGCTCGGTTGGCGATTTGGCTGTTTCACCAGATAGTCGACGAGCCCCTTTCTCTCCTTGACCTTGTACAGACCCAGCCAATGGGCCAACAGTTTTGAATGGGAAGTAGTTATGAGCACCATCACACGGTCCCCCGGCTGGAACTCTCGGAGGGAGGTGTTCCGGTTGTAATTCCGTGCCTGCGCAGCTTGAGAATGTGTTCTTTCGGAATGGGCCGTAGCTTCCCCAATCTCTCGTGCAGTTGCGTGATGTACTCCAAAATATTGGTGGAGGGAAGAGCCTCCCCTTACCATCCTTCCCTGAGTATGTCCAAAATTCCCAGGGGCTGACATCTATACAAAAGCTCAAAGGGGGAAAAGCCCGTGGAGGCCTGTGGCACTTCCCGATAAGCAAAGAGGACTAGGGGTAAAAGTTGGTCCCAGTTCCTCCCGTCCGTGTCGACTACCTTGCAGAGCATCTGTTTAAGGGTTTGGTTAAAACGTTCCACTAACCCATCCGTCTGAGGGTGATAAACAGACGTTTTTAGATGCTTAATACGAAGTAACTTGGCAACCTCCCCGAACGTATCCGAAGTAAAGGGTGTACCTTGGTCCGTGATGATTTCCTTAGGTATTTTCACTCGTGAAAAAAGGGCTACCAGTCCCCGTGCAATATTTTTTGTAGTAGCGGAGTACAACGGAACCGCCTCTGGGTATCGAATGGCGTAATCTACCATGACCAAAATGTATTTATGGCCACAAGTCGAAGGCTCCAGGAGTCCTACTAGATCGATTCCGATCCTTTCGAAAGGGACATCAATAAGGGGAATCGGAACGAGAGGAGCACAGTCCCTCCTAGGAATCTGATGTAACTGACAGTCCAGACAGGACTGACAGAAACGGCGGACCTCCCCGTTAATTCTGGGCCAATTAAATCGGAGTTTTATTCTCTCGAGTGTCTTCTCAGCCCCGAGATGGGTGCCTAGGACTTGGGCGTGAGCTAGTCCGCAGCACTAACAACAGCTTCCGCACCTTGCCTTCATGATTCGACACTTGATACAACAGATCGTTTTCCAATACAAAGTAGGGACCTGGGAATGTTTGACTCATTGTCATTAACAGAAACGATTGCATTCCTGGCAAACTTCAGGGAATCATCGTTCCGCTGTTCTCTTTTAAATGAGGGCGGCGTGGACCTAAATTGACTATCCAGGCCACTGAAAGGGTCTTGTATAGCCGGGAACTTCTCATGTGAGCGACCTGAACCATCATTGGACTGAACTTCCGGGTCGAGGTCCGTCACCCGAAAGTCTTCCCCCTGGCTCTCTACGTCATCAACAGTCGCCGTGCTGCACAGCGTGGGAGCCGCGGGGACGTTGCCTTGCCCATCCATAGTTAGACCCAATGTGGCAATGGGAGTGTTATTTTCTCTACCACTTTTATTTTTAGACCAGTCTTGTTCTAAAATAACGGGATTGGGTGGTTCAGGTAACACCACAACCAACAACCGCCTCTGCTCACCCTTCCACGTTACATAACATTTAGCGGACCTGTATGATCTGGTCTCCCCATATAAACAGGTTATGTTCACACGTTGGTTTACCCACTGTCGCGGTAGTACAAAACAGCGAGCAACAATGGTAATGTTACTCCGGAGTCGAATAAAGCCATAACCGAATGTCCGTTCACCAAGACCACTCCTATATTTGGAACAGCCAGGGGATTAGGCAGAGCACAATACCTTTTTCTTTTAATCCAGCTGTAGTCCATCATCTCAACATTCTGGGGGCAGGCACCTAGAATGTGTCCAAGCTCGTTGCACTTGAAACGGTGGCGCCAGCACTCTTTCTTTGGGCTTAACTGGAGCGTCCGCAGTGCGACGGGAGGGCTCAGGATTAGCAACGCGCCCATGTCGGGCCCCGCGAGCGGACCTCTCCAGCCCCCTGTCTCAGTTCACCGCCAGTTGGCGCGCCAAGACCTCTAAAAGGCTTTTCATGTCACTAAAAGGATGTCGTCGGACCTGCTGGGCGAGATATTCCAGCATTGCGTTTACTAAGCCCTCACAGGCCATCTGTTCCGATTCCTGTCTAGCCTGGTTAATATCTGGCCTTAGCCAGCACCCCATCTTACTCCAGAACTCAAAGGCCTGGGCCCTAGGAGGGAGATCAGGGTCAAATCTCCATAGCCTCCATTCACTCGCCTGCTGTCCTGACATGATGCCGTAGCCGCTTAATATTTCTGCCCTCAAGAGGTCATAATCGGCGGCTTCCTTGACAGGGAGGTCATGATAAGCCCTCTGCGCGATTCCCTTCAGGTACGGCGCCAGTATGGAAGTCCATTCCGCCCACGCCCACTGGTTCCGGGTGGCAGTTTTCTCGAAAATCGAGAGATAGGACTCTATATCATCCGCTTCCGAAAGTGGCATGATAGGAGGGGGTGGAGGGCGCGCGGGCTCCGGTTTTACCGCTTCAGCTGTGGCGAGTCAGGTCCGGGTCTCCGCCAACTCTCGCTGTGTGGCTGCCTGCTCCTGCTGAAGTGCTTGTATTTGGTTCGCCATCGTCTGCAACACGGTGTTTCGGTCCTGTCCTTTGGTCATCTTTCCGGACAAAGTATCCTGCCGACTACGCCACTGTAATAAACAGACGAAAGAACATAAAGGTTTGGGTTTTTTTCGGCCCCGTATACTGTACAGATTGCAAAAATAATAACTTTTCCAGGTCAGTGTTTCATACATCAGAGTACAACAGACAACCGGCATATGGAGAGGGGGAACACTTATGGAGTGGGACCGGAAACTGAAGAGTAGGATGCTGGGAAGGAACCAAGGTGTTGTATGGGAGTCATGACGTCATCTTTGGTGGACCAGGGAAAATGCAGAAGTGGTGGCGCGTGGCTTAGGGAAATCTGTGTGGACTATGGCGGCGTTGCTTCTGTTTTTCTACGAAAGCAAAAGAAAGAGAGGTTAGTACCCTGCCTTCATCCCCTGGCGTGATATGTTACGCTGCTTATTGGGTCTGTATGCGGCTCCCTGTGTACGCGTGCGTGACAATATTAAAAGTTTATTTCATTGCTCACAGTAGTTTTGTTTTCTCTGAACTGTAAAGATCATAGAGTGTTAACATGGAATTTCCATCTGTCCCAAAGCATGTGAACAGAGCATGAGCTGCGCTTGCAAATTTCTGTCTCTGAAACATGCCAAAAAATGTAATTTAATTCAGCAAATACCTATTTAATAAAAACTGACTGAGTCGATATATGATTACTACCCTTAACAACTAGTCTTTAGTTTTTTGAACTCGATATTCCAGAAGTGGAAGGCTGTGAGGATTGTTTATAGGTACAGAATGGCAACTTGCAAACAGCTGAGGAACCTGCAAATTCCACATAAAGACATGTAATTGCGGACAATTTTAAATTGATAGGATGTAATGCTCCCTGAGCTGACATGATTATAATATGCACTGCCATCCTAGCGGCAGCAATGAGAAAGAAAAAAAATGAAGAAATGATCCGGTGCGCGAGCTACCAACACTGCTTCCTTACTACACCACCACAAGTGCAGAAACACACCAGTGAAGGTAGAGTTAAGTTAAAAAAAACGATTACCGTTACAAGGATCCAAGACTTTTGAATTCTTTGTATGATTTAAAACATTCATAAGAACTTGTGAAATGTTCTACTAAAATGATTTGATAGACAAACAACTCATGAGATGATTACAAGATTTTACATATGTTGTAGTGTTAAACACACGCTAAATATAAATGTGTGGACCGAGATGTAGCAACAGGACAGGCAAGGATGGCAACTGCCTGGGGTCCTGAATTGGAAATCTGCACCACCAGGTCAGCCACAGAGTGAGTGGGTAACAGTGAGACATGGGGTCTCAGAAATCAAAATGTACTCCCTCAGCAGTTCTGACTCTTCCTATCAATGTTGCATCTGGTGAGAGAAGTTGTTTCATCTTTAAAGCTGATTAAATCTTACTTGAGATCTACCATGTGCCAGGAGAGTGCAAAGTTAAAAGGGCAAAAGTCATGGCTACAATTGCTGCAGCTGAAGCCAACAAACAGCAATATTCAAAGATATAATTTTAAAAGCCATTTTGTGTTTTTTTAAATATCACGAAGGGGGTAAGTAGGAGGGCCCCATGGAGGTATTATGCCTAGGGCCTGCATAGTCCCTAGAATCACTTTTGTGTCTGGATTAACCAATACAATTGATTTGCAACATCCAGGGGCTTGTAGAGCTGCCTGCTGAAATGAAGCAGATCATGGATTGACAGAGCTGTTGGGCAGCAGGACTTCCCACAGTGCTGTGGTGTCAGCCCCATGCATGTTACACTCAAACTAAAATCATTTGTTGGGTATAAGAGATTGTTTTTACTATATGAAATCTTCTAATATGCTTTCTCTGCATTGATTACATAGTCACATTCACAAACTGTTCTCCAAGCAAACACCCATTTTTTGGAAAACCAGCTCTATTTCATGTAGATTCTTTTATACATTAAAACTTGATTATCAAATCACTCCCTCTGAATTACTTTCTCATTATTGAATTTTTCATTTTGCTACTACTGATGGCTTGTTTGATGGATCCTATCTGACTAGATTTGTATACGAGTCCCTGACGGGATTTATAATGTAAAAATACTGATCCTTTATTGCAATAATGCACCATAAAGTCAATTTAAAGGTTTTGACAACACAATATTATTTAATCCATGCACAGTCGCAGATGGTCACATATTGAAGACACTGGCTAATTGGCCAAGCATAATATTTACTTCTCCAAATATTCATCACAGCAGTTTATGTTTACTTGTTCCAGATTGGAGGATCTAGAAATGGCTCCATTTGAAGCATAAAGAGATTTCAGTACAACAACTGTGTGCTTATAAACAAGTTCCCCTGACACATCAACAATAATTTAATTACTTCAATTTGCCACCGTCCATCAGCATTTTCAGTTGGTTTATTTTATACTTGATAAAGATGCACACAGCAGAAGCTTTTTCTTTTGTTAAACACGTGCCATTAAAATTAACTGCTCGGCTTTCTGCCCAGGAACAGGCCTCAGCATTCATCATCAAAAACTTTCCCTCAGTTAACATGCCAGTGGCAATACAGCTGAGGATATAGCCTCTTGTATTTCTCAGTGGATATGCTTTCAATCATTTCCAGGAAGTAATTAAAATATTTAAAACAATGAAATACACGGTGGTATAACACCTTTTGAATTTTTAGACAGGAGAATTTCTCTTTCTGCAAGAGAAATGCATGCACATTTTCTGTAACTTTCAAAAATTAATTAGTAATTAATGACTACATCTGTATGCTAATTGGTAATTAAAATTAAATGCTAAATAAAATAAAAAATGAATGGTCAAATAAAGAAAAAGGACACTAATCAATGCAGCACATGCTTAGCTTTAAACACTGACAAAAGCAATTACATGATAAAGAAAAGGAAGCGTAAAAATGAATGAAAACAAACAAAATTTGATATTAGGAGTTACAAAACCAAAATAAATTATATTATGTCCACCTGGTTAATAAACTGTGGAAAGATTCAATTATGTTATTTATTCTTTATTGAAGGCAACAAGGTACCTAAAACTCTTTCATCAAAAGTTCAAGAAATATTTTAAAAATACAACTACATTAATCTAAAGTTTATCATTTTGCTATTACTTACCACTTGATTTTTTAAATCCTGATCCAACAACAACAATATTTATTTATATAGCACATTTTCATACAAATGATGTGGCTCAAAGTGCTTTACATGATGAAGACCTCCAGATGGCTGGAGAAAGAAAAAAACAAAATCTGCAGGGGTTCTGAGGCCATGAGACCACCCAGCCCCCTCTAGCCATTCTACCTAACATAAATGATCACAATCAGTCCTCATGGTATTCAGGGTTCACCAGGACAATCCATAGCACTTGATCTGATATCAAATAAATCAGTACAAAGCAGCTTGAAAAATGAAGGTTGAAGATGTAATTTCTTTGGGGTCGCAGAAAGAAGTACATCTAAAATTTTAAAACGTTCATCTTCTTCTTCTTTCTCCTCTTTATGTTTTCCCACTTCTGTGTGAGGACAATGTGCTTAATCAACCTTCTCCATACAGCTCAGTCCAGCTCCTCTTCACCAGTCAGGCCTCTTTTCCTTCAGATCTTCGTTTACTTTATCAATCCACCTTCACTTTGGCCTCCCTCGCTTTCTCTTCCCTTGTAATTCCATACTCATTACTCTTTTGCCCACTCATTCATTATATCTCCTCATCGCATGCCCATAAATGGCATTAGAGCAAGTTATTCTAAAATTACTGTTATGTTCATTCATACATTGATATCATCTGACTTTCAGCTCTAATTAATGCTTTGAAAGAGTTTGCTAATAAACTAAGACTTTTAAAAGGGTGTAAAAATACAGTACGACCTGTTTAAAACAGCCTAAGTAATAAGTCAAGTTATATAACTCACTCCAGAAAGAAGAGAAGAGGAGAAATATTATTTCATGACACATGCCAGATTAGTAATTGATTAAGGAAGTGGTACCCAATCTGTACAGTTACTGAGGAGTTGCCAGGTCGAACGAGAGGTACGGCATGCACACGCACACACACACACACAATTAAAATGGGAATAGGTGCGGATAAAGCCAGAGAAAAAGAGAGAAGCTGTACCAGTTACACCTCAAGAAACATAAATATCCTGTTGTGTTTTGAAGTCAAAAAAAGCTTTCATTATTAACACATTTATCTGTTTACTTAATTGATTCAGAAATTTAAAAATACCCAATTCGTGCTTGCTTTGAGAATGTGATGATGTGACTAATCAAGTGTTACTTGCAGCCTGTTTAACTTGTGGTGTTGAAATGATGGCTGGATGAAGCACCTTTTAATACAGTGCCATACATAACCCTAATAAATGAGCGGTGGCTTTCAATTTATCCTCTGATTAGAATGAACATGGCTAGTTGTGCATTCAACCACCCATCAATTTCAAAACCTAGTTATCCAATTTGAGATTGCTAAGAGTGGGATTGGCTATGTCAGTTGCCCTAGGCAGAAGGCGATGTTGAACAGGTTACCATCCTCACAGGCTCACACATGCCAGTTTGTGACTAGAGAGGTCAGTGGCAATACAAATTTTTAAATAAATAAATTGTGAAGCTTAAACTCTGCGGGTGTGTGTGTTACTGCAGTGCTGGGATGTTTGATGGGGTGACTGGGGCTGATCGTGTTTTGCATGTGAGATTGCAATTAATTCCAATTGCCTCATTGAATTCCCTTGGATTGTAATTGAGATGTTGAACCCACAGAGGAATAAGAAAGGAACAAGAGATGAAAACGGAGGTTAAAGAATGGAAAGAAGAATCAAAGATCAAGGATCTTTTATTGTCATTCCAACATTCATGTGTAGAAATGAGATCGCAGGACTGGGAGACACCAGTGTGCAGTAGAGTGGCGACACTCAGCCGGGTGGAGAGCCCTGAGGAGAAGCATATGGCCAGCGCTCAAAGGGGCTGAAGATGGTCGCTCCATCTCAGCATCTTGGAGGTAGCAGGAGTGACCCATTGCTCAAAAGACGTCCCTCATAAGGTCAGGGAATGTCAGCGGGAGTCAAAGGAGAGAGGCTCAATATGGTGCCCTGTCGGGAGCCTGTGAAGACTACAGGTGCCCAAGCCTGGATCTTAAAGGTTGGCTGTTCCTATTGGGAGGATGTCGCTTTTGACTGCAGGATTCCATCTGGGGTAAGCAGAGGAGATGCCATTTTGAAGAAGGATGCAGCAGGGCTTGTGAGTTTTTATATAACCATGTCCTGCCATATGTTTTAACTTCATTTTAATGGATTATTTATTTAGACTTTTTAACCTCCACATAGATCACTTTGATTTTATGGATTGTTTATGTTGTGACATGTCACTCCCTGTCATGAACCCCAAAACACGAGTCTTAGTACTTTAGCAAAACTAGCTTTATTCAGCTTGAAAACAGGAACAGCACCGTTATTTATTGTAGCGGGATCTACTGCTCTCCTATACAGAGACACAGCAATCAGGCAGGGTCATGGCCAAGTAATACTGTTCCTTGAATTTATAATGTTCCTTGCATCACCCATCGATGACAGGCACTTATAGCGTGACCGCGGTCGGCTTGGATTTGTTTTTGCGGCGTGCGGTTGCCCCGGCAACTGATAGGCTGTCTTCCATGGATGCAGAGATCATGCTTCGGGGTGGTCTTCGACGTGTTGTCCCATTGGGGGAGTCCCAAAAGAGTTTAGAAACCTTACAATGTATTGACGCACTGCACATTGGGCACTGTTTGATTTAAATAAAAACAGTTAAACGCTTTGCACCATCTCTTACTGACTGTGTGCATCCTCATTTGCCTGGCTAATTCTTGGTCTATGACTATCAATGGTCCCCGGTTCAAGCTGCCAGGGATCACGGAGCCAACCTGTACCATCACAGAGTCTACAAGACTGATAAAAGGAGCTGCTCCGTATGAGTACAAAAAGTAAGGCAAAGCTCTAACAATACAACATGTAATGCTTTAGGAGAAGCTATTAATCGCTGAAATACAGTTAGCACAGGCTGCTAAAATGGAGTACTTTATTGTTAAGATTGAATTACCAGATACTACATTACACTAACCCCTGAGGTCTGGTGATGTGAAGTGCATACACACCATTTTCAGTCTTTGTAGATAGATGTGGTATAGACTATTCTTCAAAAAATAACTGGAAAACCCTGGTTGTAATAAACAAAATTATAGGGTTTATTCATACAATAAGGATAACAGAAAATGAATATACGCAGGCATATACAGACACCACACAAACTTTGTTTTTTCTTTCCCTTTTTCCTGTAAAGAGTTAAAAATGTAGGAATTATATCTCCCCTTTTTAATTTTTGTCTAAAAAAGCATTATTTATTTAAGAGCAGCTTTTAAATACACTATAGAAAACATAATCGTTACCATAATCAAAACGCCTCAGAATTCCAATAATAACTGAGAAAACTCATCAAAGATGGTACCACAATCTTTTATGTCACCATCATATTAATAAGAGAAACAATGTAAAAGGATGCTTCAAAACTTCCAAAATGTAAATAAACAGTTCATTTGAGTGCCATAATTGTATATATTCATCACAATCTGCAGCTAAAGCCTTGTGTTCCATACTAAATAAAAAGAAGGAAATGGCAGTTTGTCCTACATGGAGTTACAATTCATTTGAGCAAATTGTATTCACTGTACTTTGCTATAAGTGATGGGACAGAAACACACATAGATGCAAAGATAATTTTGATCACTTTCTTAGTCAATAAGTCACTCTCGAGTGACTGTGTCTGTAACTATTCAAGATTACAGTTTGGTTTATCAAGAGATGTGACAAAAGTAGGTACTGAATCTGTGTTTTCAAGTGAGTGGTTCAACCAGAGGTTGATTTTGGTCATAATGATTTTTTGTGTTCATTTTATTATTGCCTTTGACATAAATAATAATTTACTTTTTGACAACAATACAATGCGTAAATATGTAAATCATGTCATAACAACGTTAACTGCAAGTAATATGATTTGACTAAGCTCATGAATTTAAAATGTCAATACAAACAAAGAATTATTCTCCTACAGCCCACAAGCATCTCATTTATAAAAAAAAACATGCTTTGGTGTTCATCAAATTTTAAGGTCCAAATATTATTCTCATGGGTCTCACAGCTTGTGAGTAAGTACTTTTATGAAATCTGGCAGTCCTGGTCTTGATTGATCTGAGCCATTTAACAAATGAAGGAGAGTGAACAGAAATTGGGATCGGGTGTGAAAGCTCAGGTGAGATTTAATGGCTGTACATTTCAGACGATTTTGGTTAACATTGCTGCAATAGGATGAAACTGTGGTTGAGGTGGGTTAGAAGAGAACAGCCATTCATCTATTAAATTTGTAATAGCAGGACCTTTAAAATAAATGACAGATTCAACTTCTTAAACTGATCATGAATATGTAAAGCCCAGAGTTTTGTATTGCTCTACTTTTTTGCTACTAAACAAGTGCTCTACATTTGTTGCTTTTTTACATGATTTTTGTATTTCTACTTTTAGTTTTTTTTTACTGATTCATTTCAGTTTTTGTGTTTCATACTCCACAATAAGAATTAATAGGCAGTACACCCTACATAAAAACAGTTACTGCTGTGTTAGATGTTATCCGTATTTTCCATTACTCTACATAAAAATGGCAAATAAGTAAAAGAGTTGTGTAACTTTAGAAGTTGCAGGGCTATCACATTTATCTGTGTCACCTTCTGTTTTTCTTTTCTTTATTTTTCCATCTAACCTACTGCTTAATTCAACAACATCTTGCAATACTCGTTATTTAAATACCTGTTTGAATTTGTCCTGTATTGGAAGATATCATTCGCCATTGCCTTTAAAGATAAGCATGTAAAAACTTCACAGTGTACTGTGTGTAGCAGTGAAGGTAATTTGAGGTAAATTGGCTCTGAAGGAAAAATGAAAGCTGTAGTTGTAAACATGTAGCCCCCTACAGAGATCTCAAATGTAGCCTAACATAGCAAAAATCTTTCTGGGCACATATATTTCATATTAAAAGATAAGCAGCCCCTTGTGAATTAATGAAGGAAAAAAATCTTATGCTCTGTTCCAGACATGAAGTACCAAGCTGTGTTAGATTTGTTGATGTAATTTATAGATTTGTGGTCTCTTTGGACAAACCAAGAAAAAAAAGACATACAAGTAACTTTGCCACAGTTGAGAACAAAGGACAGATTTTCCAAAATTTAAAGTGCACTGCTTTTATAGATAGATAGATAGATAGATAGATAGATAGATAGATAGATAGATAGATAGATAGA
>JANRMT010062790.1:65962640-66019346 GCA_026402145.1 Polypterus bichir lapradei | reverse complement strand
TATCTATCTATCTATCTATCTATCTATCTATCTATCTATCTATCTATCTATCTATTCAGGATTACCAAATCCTGTTTACTAGTGCTTTAAATGGAACCCACAGTGTAGCGTACTGGCTATGTAAAGAACAACAGGCGGACCAAAAATACTAGTAGCCAAATAGCCATCGTGTGTTACTTGGAAGAAACAGAAAACACCACAATAAACAAATATTTTTCCATTTCATTTATAAACAGCCAGATTCCATTACAATCTCACAAGAATAAATGAATGAATGACTGAAAGAATAAAATATTTCCCCACATATGCACTGTGGTTATTTTTATTTAATTGTAAAACAAAAAAGTCCAATAGTCAACAAAATAAGGAACATTTACAGTTCCTCATTGGTACAGAGACCAGCTCTTTCAATTTCTGCTTTTAGGAGTTGGATTTCCATTCTGACTTTAGTTTGTTGTAGTTGGGTAAGGAGGAGTTGTTCCTTTGCCAGAAGAATCTGCACTTCTGCTCTTTCAGTTTCTCTTGTAAGAAGCACCTCATATGCATCACCATCCAGGTTTGGAGAATGCTTATGCTTTCTTTTTAAAGGTTCTGTGACAACAGCTGGCTCTATCTGTGAGGATCCACCTTCTTCCTCAACCATTTGACTGAGATTGAGAACAAATATTTCCTCTTCATTAGGAGGACCAGGCCCATCCTCCTCTCTGTAACTGTGGGCTCACCATTGACTTCAACACCATCTATTCCATGCTGAGCTTCTGATTTGTCACCACCAACAATGTCAAGGACAATGTCAGTATACTCACCCCTCTTGAAAGGCTTGTTACCCGTTGTGGGGTTTTTGGCCTCAGCAAGGTCCTTTGTTGCCTTGGCTTTAAGGTTCTTCCATGTTAATATGACTTGTTTTGTGGTCCTTTTCCGACCAGCCCCTATAGCATTCACATTCTTGGTGATGTCCTCCCAAATTTTCTGTTTGCATATCTTGGTCACTTCTCTCTCCTTTAATGAACTGAAGTGTCCTACTATGGAGGAATAATGGCACCTAACACCCTCCAACAGTGCATGGTTTCCTGCCAATGTGAAATTAGGCCCTTTGGAGTCCATGGTTCCATCTCTTTTGTGTAGCTAACACTGATTTTATAGGTCCTGTGCTTGATTGGGGTAATTCAACACATGACAAACCAGTCAGCTCGTTGTTGCTTAATTGGTGTGTGACCAAATAAAATCACAAATTTCTTACACACCTTAGTCATAGGTTTATAGAGGCATTGGCATGGCAGGTGTTGTTCATCGCTACCACAGGGTGGGAAGGAGACAATACCGTGAAAGAATATATGCTGAGCGTGCCAAACCACTTGCGCAATACACTACAGAAGAACTATATGCCCGTTTTCGCTTTGGGAGGGATGATATCAAGTACATTGCAGACCTTGTCAGGCCAAAGTTACAGCACAAAACCAAAAGGAGTCATGCTCTGTCTGTGGAGGAACAGCGCGTAATTGCACTGCGCTTTTATGCCTCTGGGACTTTCTACCAGGTTGTTGGTGACAATATGGGAGTGGACAAATCATCTCTTAGTAATGTAGTGAAAGCTGTCTCAGTTGAATTGGCCAATCTGGTCAATGAATTTGTTTAATTTCCCAAGGATGACCAGATGGCGCAAACTAAGCGAAGTTTCTTTCTTTTGGGGAACATGCCTAATACTATTGGTGTTATTGAATGTACTCATGTGCACATTCAAGCGCCTCATGAAAGGGAGTGGCAGTATGTGAACTGAAAAGGGAGGCACAGCATTAATGTCCAACTTGTGTCCATCGCTGACCTCATCATCACAAACTGTGTTGTCAAGTGGCCAGGGTCTGTCCATGATGCACGTATCCTGAGGGAGAGCGCACTATACAGAACACTCCAGTCGAACCGACCAAATGGCATGATATTTGGTGACAGTGCTTATCCACTCCTACCATGGCTGATGACCCCTTTTCCAGTTGCAAACACACCTGAGCAGGCAGGCTTCAGCTCTGCACATTAAAAAACAAGATGCGCAATTGAGCGCTTAAATGGAGTCCTGAAGAGGCGCTTTGCATGCCTTAACTAAATGCGGGTGGAACCCAAGTTGGCATGCAATATAATACTAGCCTGTATTGTCCTGCATAACATTGCCACCAGGCGTTATGTTCCTCTTGATGACATATATGATGGACCTGACCCTGATGAAGTGCAGCCAGAGCAACATCCAATGTTCGCTCCAAATGAGGGCCAGACTGGACGTGTGATCAGGGATGCAATTGTAAGACATTACTTCTGACTGATGACTTGAGTAATAGTAATTGTCATTTTCATTAAAATACAATGGACAGTAGAGCTTTTTGAGCTTTGAGATTTTGTTTGAGTACTGATATTTCACAGGGATTGTTTTCCTTTGACTATACCATAAGGCTTCATGTCTTATTCCCTACTTTATTTACATTGCCACCGTCCTAGTTCAACAAACATCACCTGCAAACATAGCTTTTTTGATCAATTTTCAAGTTTTATTTTATTGTGTGACAGAAATCCACACTGAATCCACCTCTGTGTTGGGATCAGGATTATCCTGATTTTTGGGATCAAATGTGTCCCAATTCATACACAAACTTTTGAACAACACAAAAGACTGTTTGATCCTGATTAAAAATGAGATTGGATTAGGTGATCTGATCTGATTCCAGAATCCCTCTTTTCCTTTTGAACAACCCATTTTCAAGATTCAATCCAATCTGTTATCCCAAATCCCATTGGATTACTTTTGAACAACTGGGCCCTGGTTATCACCACACTGTACTGCATGCTTCTCTCGTTAAAGGTAAGGCATCCAACATTACTCCCCAACTTCCTAAACAGACATGTTAAAATAGAAAATGCTTATTTTTGCAAAGTTAATGTTCCTCTGAAATATTACATTTTTAATGCATTCCTTAGGGTTTATGAGAACAAAAATACTGTGCATTAAAAGCCTGTTTAATTTAATAAATGTCAACAGCTTGACTACTTTTTTCTCTCTTCTTTTTAATTAAGTGTGATTTTTCTAAATTATACCAAGACTAAAATTAACATGAAGCCAGCTATTATGAAAGTGAAAGGGTAGTTACTATGTACTTTAACTTTTCACCCTATGCTTGAGAGTTATACAGAAACTGCAAGAGAATTACAATTACATTTTATGCTTTTTATAGTGTTAACCTTAAAGTACAGGATTCTTAGCTGCCTGAGGCATTGGGGACTCAAGGTTTCTTTAATTATACAGTAGCATTCAAAGTAAAAGATTGTAAAAAGTGAAATAAAATGCATTTCTTGGCTTAAGTTGCAATTAAAGAGAAGCCACCTGCAACCTCAGAGCCGCCAGAATGAAGACAAAGCTGTTGTTTAATTGCATTGGGGAAAAAACTCTTGAAATGAGCCAATGGCAAGTTGTACTCTTATAATCACGGTGAAAAATTATTGTAATAGGACAAGCACTCAAATGTAACTTAATTTTTTAAAAATGGACACTGACCTTAATAGAGGAAAATATGCCTTCATTATTTAAAAATTTAAACGTTAGAGTTTTTACGAAGATTGGATGTAATTAAAATATTTTTAACAGTTGATAAATAAAGTCAAATATAGTTAAGCAGCTTAATTTTAAAATATAAAAACTAATTAGAATGATGGCTTTGTACTTTAAAAAAAGTAATGTTGACCGAGGGGGAGTCAAGCTAAAGTTAGAAAATGAGTATAAAATGACACCAGTACTAAAGAGTGTGAATATTGGACCACCACTGTGTAACGCGATCTCTGATGAGTGCTTTTGACCCTGACCTACGCTTTTCCTTACGTAATAATGCTTTGAAAAATGGCAGGGCAGCTGGAAACTTACTCCAAGGAAGAAGTGCAGTCAGTTTCTCACAAGCTAAAGGTGAGAATCCATCAGAAATCCATCGACAGATATCCAAGGTGTACGGTGAAGGCTGTATGTGTAAGGCTCAGCTTTACAACTGGGTTGAAGAATTCAAGAAAGCCGTCACTTTCGTACACGATGCCGACCAGCCTGAAAGAGGAAAGACTGCTGTGACGGTGGAAAACATTGAAGCCATGGACAATCTGATTTGAAAAAAATGCCATATCCACCTTTTTGGACCATTAAAAAAACATCTGGGTGGTTGTCGATTCAAGACAGATGACAATACGAGTGGCAGCAAGGACAAGACAAAACCTTTTATTCTGCTGGAATCCAGGCACTTCCAGACAGAAGGGTGGAGACTACATTGAAAAATGACATTATTAGTTTTGTTAAGGTTTGTTATATTTTCTAATAAATCCCATTTTCTGACTTTAGCTTGACTCCCCCTCGTATATAGTGTGAAAAACAAAATTTAAAGCAATAGTGTAAAAAGTGACCAAAATTGAGACCACTGATGTAAAGAATGGAGCTATTGTAAGACAAATCAGGTTATCAGTAAATGTTTTTAATGGATACTAAGCAGCCTGTCCATTGTTCCCCTAAAATCAAGGCACTATTAATAAAGGTCAGTGTTTTGCAAGGGATGGTATTTACGTGTAAAAGCAGGTTAACAGACTCCTGTGCTCAAAGAACTGTCCTAATTCCTTTAAAGTTTGAGTGAGTCTACTTATTCAGATTTATGTTTAGAACATTTACATGAGCTTCAATTGTATGGTTATGCATGTTCATGCCAGTCTCAGATACAATAATAACTTTATTGAAAACATCCTTCCATATATACATAACACCTAGAGTGCTCTCTACTGTTTCCTCTCAGTACAATCCCCTTTTTCTAAAGAAGATAACATTTCTGCATTCACAAACTGTGTTATAAAGTATTCATTTGTACATGAATAAACATAACATCAATGTCACTAACATTTAATTCCAATAAACATTTTAAATTATTGTAATCAGTGGTATGCTTTCAATTCACTGAACAAGATTCTAATTGTTTATACTGTATAGTGCTAATAAGAAATAAGCAATGCTAACTAGCACTCTTCAATGAATCTTTAAGATTTAATAATCATTCACTTTGGCCTTTTGACTCCAACTGTCAGAGGGACTGATGGTTTTAGCTCTGAGCTCTCATCTTCAGCTGGAGTGCCCAATTGTTTATTTTCAGCACTAGAATGAGTACTTAATAATCCTGCGCTATAAGAGCTCTCTGGGCCTGGGAATTCCCTAGATAGGATTTGTAGTAGGTGCCGTTGATTCCTGAATAGTGTGTTGTCATGCACAGTGAGTACTTTGTATGATCTTGGAGCTGTCTCTTTGAGAACCTTTGGAATTGGTCTCTATCTACCATTGCATCTGACTCGTAGTAGGTCCTCCTGCTCTAGTGGCCCCAAAGGTCCTGCTGTTTTGTGCTAAGAATGGTGGTATTTGTGCTGTCTCAGTGAGTGTTGCTCTGTATGTTGAAGAACTTTCTGTTCATGAGTAACTCAGCTGGTGATCGGTCACTTTCTAATGGTGGGGCTCTATACTTCAGGACAGTGAGGTAGGGTCCTCACCAGCCTCTGCTGCTTTCTTTAGTAGTCGTTTTACAATCTGTGCCCCTTTTTCAGCTAGTCCATTGGACTGAGGGTATAATGGGTTAGAGGTTCCATGTTCAAAATCTATACTGTTTTGCAAAGCCTTTGAACCCTTGGCTGCTGACCTGTGGTCCATTAACATTCACTAGAGTAACTGGGATTCCATGCCTTGCAAAGATAACGTTAGAATGTAAAATTATCTGCTTTGCAATGGTATCTGGCAACAATGCAAATTCTAGGTATTTTGAGTGGTAATCAATTATAATTTAATAGTCTTTCCCATTTAGCTGGAACAAATCTGCTCTCACCTTTCTCCCTGGCTCATTTGGTTGGTTATGAGCCAAAAATGCTTTTTTGGGCTGTCTGCACCTATTCTGTTGGCAAATGTCACATTGCTTTTTGAGTGTCTCAATGTCTCTTTTCATAAATGGCCAAAACATGAAATCGTCTTTTGCATTTCTCAATGCCTAGCTTAGCCATTTGTGGTCTCATTGTGGTAGATATGATTCCAGAGAACTCTAGACAGTTTATCTCGGAAGTGATGACCTAATTATCTGAATAGCATTTTGCCACTCTTTGCCACTCTCTGTTGCCTTTGCAATTGGCATCCATTTCTCTACAGACACACGGGGAACTGGGCTTATACACAGTTTATATGCATTTGTAACTCTTGTTCAATGTTTTGATCAGGTGTTTGCCTGAGTGAACTCCAAACTCAGATTATACTTTTGAAGATGAAGTAAATGGCATTGAATATGTGGTGGCATATCTTCAAAAGTCTTCTTCTAAATGGCTGTTAGTGCTTTATGGTCTGTTTCAAGTATAATTTCCCTGCCATAAACATATCCATGAAGCTTTTCACAGCCAAAAACTGCACCCAGTGTGTCTTTTTCAATTTGTGAATAATTTATTTCAGCTTCTGTCATCATTCATGAAGCATAAGCTGCAGGGAACCACTCTGCGCCATGCTGTTGAAGTAATACAGCTCCCAATCCGTGTTTAAATGCGTATGTTGACAGTTTTACTGGTGTAGAGGAAGCCCAGACACAGACAGACACTGAGACAGCCAGAAGTCCCAAAATACACACTATTTATTTTCCTGCTCTTTCTTTACAGCACACAATGCACAAAGTACCACAAATAGCTCTCCATCCTCTCTTTTCTCTTCTTCTTTGCCACCTCCACTCCTCTCCTCTCAAGCTCTGTCCTCTGCCTCGTGACTCCAGTTCCCTGAGTGGATTGAGGTGGCCTCCTTTGTACTGCACCCAGAAATGCTTCATGTAAAACCAGCTCCTCTTCTGGCTCTTCCGGGTATGGCGGAAGTGCTGCATGCCAAGGCTCCGGAGCTGCTCCAGGCGCCCACTGTTGGTGGCCACAGGCCCCAGCTGGGTTGACCTTCCAAGCCTGTGGCCCTGATACAACCCAGGGTGGCTGCCTTCTCGTGTCCCGGGGGAGGTACTGCTGATGATATGTCCTCTCCCCCCTGGTCCTCTCCTTTAGAAGGGTGTCTCAACCGGGCACACACTGGTTAGTCTGTATCAAAAAAGTTTAGCACTGGCTCTTAGATGAGACTGATTTTTAGCATATCCCATTATTTGGCATGCTCATGTTTCCACTGCAATTCATGTTTTTTTTCTAATAAGCTACGAGAAGCCTTTGTACTGACTGAAAGACATTGAATAAACTTTCCCATATAATTCATTAAACCTAGAGCCCTATGCAATTCAGTTTTGTCTCTAGACACCAGTATTTCAACTATGGCCCTCATCCTTTCACATTCAGGCTGTGTACCTTGTGCTGACAATTTATCATCAAGGTACATGATCACATTCACACCAAATTCACATTCATTTTTGCTTGTTTCGTTTTATAGCCTTTCATCGTGTTCTGTTTGAGTTTTTTCCCAATCAACTATGTTATCAAGAAAGACTCCTACACATTCCATACCTTCAAGTAATTGTTGTACTGTTCTCAAACTGAGTGTATTTCAAAAGGCAAATGGAGGAAGCAGTGTCTTCCAAATGGTGTGTTGGAAGTACATAATTTGGTGCTGTCTTCGTCCAAGACAATTTGCTAGAAACCTGATGATGTGTCTAGTTTAGGGAATAAGCAAGCACCTGCCTTTGCAATCTGTAGTCTGTTTTAATTCATTTCTTCAGGTCTCTCAGATCTATGCAGTCTCATATCACCATTCTTTTTCTCTACTATCTACCCATTCTGTTGTCTCCACTATTTTTCTCACTATGCCTTTCTTAATTAAAGATTGTAACTCTGACTTCGGTCTTACTTTGAGAGCTACTGGAACTTTAATTGAATTTACTATTGACCTGGTAAGGCAAAAATGCCTTTAAATATGTCACTGTATTTGCCCACTATCTCTTGTATATTTGCAACTTTTGGATGAGTTTTGAGGTGTCACTTGAGTGCTGTCAGTTATATTGAATCTTTTTATAACCCCCAGTTTCTTGCAAGTTTTCAGGCTCAGTATTGACAGCATTGACTGAATGTCCATTTCTCAATAGGGTGACGCTACACACTCCTTTAATAGGAATTGGCTCATTGTTGTAAGCACTTATATTTATCTTTTCCTGTTTAATTTTTGGCTTTCTGCACAATCTATTAAAGTCTTTTATTGGCAGTATATTCACCTGCGCACCTCTGTTTAATTTCAAAGGTATTGATTTTCTGTTAATATTTAAATGTGCTATTTACTCGTCCTTCTTGCTCCCCTCCTCAGTCACAGCCTCTACCTCACTGGTGCTGTTGCTTTGTTCTAAAGCTTGTACTGTTCTCTTGGACAAACAGCACTTTGAAAAGTGATTTTTCTTTCAGCATTTATCACCACACTTTGCCATAAGCTGGATATTGTTTTGCTGCATGCTTGGTCCCACATTGGATGCAATCCCTGGTGTCTATTTTCTGGTTAATTTTGTGTAACTTATCCTTACTAACCCCTTTTGCACTGCCACCTCATACTCCCCACCACAGTCAAACATTTTTAGCTGCGTATTCGTGCTTTCTGAGGCCTGGCACATTTGAATTGCCTTTTCAAGACTCAGTTCAGTTTTTCTGCATAGTTTCATTCTCCCTCGTTTGTGTAAAACACCAATGACAATCTGATCTCCTATTGCTGAGTCACACAGTGTGCCAGAGATACTGTACAGGACTGACTTTTTAAGCGCAAGTCTGTTCTTTATTGCTCTTTCGATTATGTCTCTTTTAGCGTTCTGTTGCAAAAAACATAACCTTCATTCATTTATTTTTTTCTTGGCATGCAATATTGCTCAAACTTTGTCATAACTGCCATGTACTTATTTCTGTCCTCCTCTGAAAATTCAGATATGTTGTAGATGTCCCTCATTGCTTGGCCCACCAATGTATGAAGCAGTGCAATCTTTTGACATTCATTTCTTTCATCCAGACCTACCGCCATCATATAAAGCTCAATGCTTTGCTAATTGATTTCCACTCAATTTTAACTCGTCAGGCTTTGGATGCTAGCTACACTCATTTCTATTTTTCTTGTTTTTAACACCTGGTACAAGTACACTGTTATGCACACTCACGTCAGTCTCAGATGCAATAATAACTTTACTGAAAATGTCCTTCCAAACATAAATAACAGTTAGAATGCTTTCTACTGTTTCCTACCAGTACATAATAACCATATTATTCACAGAAACCTGACTTCTAAAATGCCATGTAAACCCTTATTCTGATTAGAGAAATCGGGTTATTAGCCTCTGAGAAACCTGATTAACAGAAGTAGATAATTCTGTGAATAATCCAGTTATGTGGCCCTGTAAACTTATAACCAAGTTACTGTTAAGGATTTTGTAGTCTGTGCATGCCTGTTGCACTCTGTTGCAGTGGGCCCACATATCGGGTTCTGTGTGTGTGTACGTATGTCCTGTTGAGTGATTGTTAAATGTGAATAACAACACTGGTTGCATCGATTCCTGTTTGTGAATTGGGGTTTGTACCTTGTGAATAAAGCACAAAGATACTCATAAAGGGTTTGGGGTTTTGAGCCCTGTATACTGTAACACAAAAAGGTCTTTCTCTCCAGATAAAAAAATGCATGAAAAACATAAGACAAAATAGAGGGTTTGGAGGGACATTATAAAGGGGCAGACCGGAAATAAGACGTGATGGTTGCTGGGAAGGCGTGGTGGTATATGGGAGTTTGACGTCATCATAGGGGGACCAGAGAGAAGAAAGGAACCCGGAAGTGCAGTCCTTTGTTTACTCCAGGTTGGTTTATGGCGGCGTCGCTTCGTCTTTTCTACGGAAAACAAGAGAGAGAGAAATTAGTACGCTGCCTTTGTCCCCTGGCCGGCTTTACCGCGGTGCGTGTCGGGTCCTTCAACTGCTCCCGATGCGCTCGTGAGTGACATGACGCCCCCCTCAGCCCAGACCCATCGGGTCGGGAGGACCGAACCGAGAGGTCGTGGACCCGGGAGAGAGCATCAGCATTGGCCTGCAGGCCACCCCGGCGATAAGTGACAGTAAACTTGTAGGGCTGCAAGTCCAAAAACCACCTCGTGACCCGGGGATTCAACTCCTGATGCAGAGCCATCCACTGGAGAGCGGCATGGTCCGTTACCAAGGTGAACTCTCGACCCAGGAGGTAATACCGCAGATATGTTACCACCCACTTAATGGCCAAGGCCTCCCGCTGGACCGCCACATATCTGGTCTCCCGGTCCAGCAGTTTCCGGCTTAGGTACATGACGGGGTGTTCGACACCATCGATGCTCTGGCTCAACACGGCGCCGAGACCTGTGTCCGAAGTATCGGTCTGGAGGAGAAAAGGACGAGAAAGTCAGGTGTTCTTAAAACAGGTGCCGAGCTAAGGGCCGTTTTTAAGTCACTGAATGCTCGTTCCGCCTTGTTATTCCACACCACATGAAAAGGGGCTCGCTTCTTTGTCAATTCTGTCAAGGGTGCTGCCCTCTCGGAAAACCGAGGTACAAACCAGCGATAATACCCCGCTAATCCCAGGAAGGCTTGCACCTGCTTCTTGACCACCGGACAGGGCTATTCCAGGATGTCTTTCACTTTAGTACACTGTAGCTTCACCAGCCCTCCCCCTACCAGGTAACCCAAATACTTGGCCTCGCTCAATCCGAACTAACACTTCCGGGGATTGATGCGGAGGCCGGCTTTCGCTAGCGTCAGGAGGACGGCTTAAACCTGCAATACATGCTCCTCCCAGGTGCCAGAAAAAATGACCACGTCATCCAGGTAGGCGGCACAATAGGACTGGTGGGGCCGTAACACTCTGTCTACCAGATGCTGGAAGGTCGCTGGTGCCCCGTGCAATCCAAATGGGAGGACCTTGTATTGCCTGTGTCCACTAGGGGTGCTGAAAGCTGTTTTCTCCTTTGTGGATGCCGTTAAGGGAATTTGCCAGTACCCTTTGGTCATGTCCAGGGTAGTCAGATAACGGGCCGTCCCCAGCCTTTCGAGTAACTCATCTATCCGGGGCATGGGGTAGGCGTCGAACTTGGAGACCTGATTGAGACATCTGAAATCATTACAGAATCTCCAGGAGCGAATCGGCTTAGAAACGGCTTTCCTCAATAATGTCCAGATCCAACATCCGTTGTACCTCTAGCTCCACCTCTGTGCATTTCGCTTCCGGGAGGCGATAGGGCCGTTCCCTGACTACCACTCCCGGGTCTGTCACTATGTCATGCTGAATCAGCACGGTCCGTCCTAGAGCCTCACTGACCACTTCCGGGACTGACCGGATAGCTCCAAGGAGCTCCTGTCACTGGTGGGGACTCAAATTGGGGCCAAGGTTAAGAACGTCTTTTTCCGAAAAAAGGGAGAGGGTCGGCCCGGGGAGGGGCGGTTCTTCTCTGTCCCTCCAGGGTTTCAACAGGTTCACGTGGTAGACGCTCTCGCTCAGACGACGATTCGGCTGAAGCACCAAATAGTCCATGAGCCCTTTCCTCTCTTTTACCTCGTACGGACCTTGCCAATGGGCCAACAGTTTGGAGTGGGAAGTGGGCACGAGCACCATTATGTGGTCCCACGGCTGGAACTCCCGTAAGGATGAGTTTCTGTTGTAATTGCGGGCCTGCGCTGCTTGAGCCTTAGATATGTGTTCCTTTAGGAGGGGCCTGATTTTCGTTAGCCTATCGCGTAACTGCGCGATATGTTCTAGGATATTAGTGGAGGAAAGTGCCTCTTCTTCCCAGCCCTCTTTCAATACATCCAAAATACACCGGGGTTGGCATCCATATAGAAGTTCAAAAGGGGAAAAGCCGGTGGAGGCTTGAGGCACCTCCTGATAAGCGAAAAGCACCAAGGGTAAAAGTTGGTCCCAGTTCCGACCGTCCGCGCTGACTACCTTGCGGAGCATCTGTTTCAGGGTCTGATTAACACATTCCACCAGCCCATCAGTCTGGGGGTGGTAAACAGACGTCCTGAGATGCTTAATGCGGAGCAACTTGGCTACCTCCCTGAACGTATCTGAAGTGAAGGGTTTACCTTGGTCCATGAGGACTTCTTTAGGTATACCCAACCAGGCAAAGAGGGCTACGAGTTCCCGTGCAATGTTTTTCGAATTGGCAGCTCGCAGGGGAACTACTTCAGGATATCGAGTTGCATAATCGGCCATCACCAGAATGTACTTGTGGCCTCGTGTTGAAGGTTCCAGGGGTCCCACTAGATCGATCCCGATCCGTTCTAATGGCACTTCGATGAGGGGAATTGGGATGAGAGGAGCATGGTCCCTTCGGGGAGTCTGGCGCAACTGGCAGACTGGGCAGGACTGACAGAAGCGCCGGACATCCTCGTTAATCCCAGACCAATAAAACCGGAGCTTTAGCCTCTCCAGTGTTTTTTCGGCCCCGAGGTGGGCGCCTAGGAGGTGGACATGTGCTAGTTCACACACTTGCCGCCGTTAGGTCCATAGGACTAGCAACAACTTCCGTACCTCACCTTCATGTTCCGCAACTTGATACAGCAATTCGTTGTCCATTACAAAGTGGGGTCCCGGTGGCGTGGAATCAACTAATGATATGTCGTTCACGGATACTATCGCATTCCGGGCAAACTTCAGGGAATCATCATTCCACTGTTCTCTTTTAAATGAAGCCGGCGTGAAGCAGAATTGGTACTCGACGCTGGCTAGGGGGTCGGGAGACACGTCTGCTCGTGATGGATCCTCATCCGGTTGTAATTCCGGATTTTGGTCCGTCGGCGAGGACGGTTCTCCTACGTCATCAACAGTCGCCGAAGTGCACGGTGTGGGAGCAGCTGGGAGGGGACCTTGTCCCTCCATGATCAGACCCAACCTGGCTTCCAGAGTGGTGACTGTTCCACCGCGTTTACTTTCCGACCAGTCATGTCCTAATGTAACCGGAAAGGGGGGTTCGGGCAACACCGCGACAAACATTTTTTTAGGTTCCCCTTTCCAAGTTAAGTAGCAGTAAGCGGACCTATATGACCTGGTCTTCCCATGTATGCAAGTGACCCTGGAGTTCAGAGCAGCCCACTGCCGCGTTAAAACATAACGGCGAGCAACAATGGTAATGTTGCTCCTGGAGTCAAACAATGCCAGCACCGAGTGCCCATTAATTAACACCATTCCCGTACTTTTAACCGCCAGGGGGTTAGACAGAGTACCTCTCACCCCGGGTCCAGCTGCAGTCCATGGGGTCATGGTTCAGGGGACAGGAGCTGACGTTGTGCCCCACCTCACCACACTTGAAACAGCGCGGCGAGGAGGGGGCTCTGTCGCGTGGTTTAGCTGGAGCCTCCGGACCGTGGCGGGTGGCCTCTGGCATGGCCACTCATCCCTGTCGGACCCCGCGAGCCGGCTTCTCTGCCTCCCCAAGTCAGTTTACTGCCAGCTGGCGCTCGAGTACCTCCAGAAGGCTGTCCATGTTCTTGAACGGATGTCTCCGGACCTGCTGGGCGAGATAATCCGGCATGGCATAAATAAAATCCTCGCAGGCCTGGTTGATGTCTGGCCATAGCCAGTGCCCGATCTTTCCCCAAAACTCGAAGGCTTGCTCCCGAGGCGGGCCATTGGGGTCAATTTGCCAGTGTCGCCACTCCCTCGCCTGCTGGTCGGAGGTTACGCCGTAGCGCTTGAAGATCTCAGCCTTCAGGAGTGTGTACTGGGCGGCTTCCTCCTCAGGGAGATCGTGATAGGCCCGCAAATAGCGGCCCACTCCGCACGCGGCCACTGATTCCGGGTGGCCATCCTCTCAAAGATCGCGAGGTACAACTCTATGTCGTCCGCCTCGGATAGTGGAAGAATAGGAGGAGGCAGCAGCCGCGTGGGTTCAGGCTTTACCAGTCTGTAAGCTCCGCCTTCGTGGTGGCGTGATCCACCTTGAGTGCTTGTAGCTTGGTGGCCAAGGTGTTCAGCACCGTGTTCAAGTCATGCCCTTCAGTCATTTTTCTCGGGTATTTCTTTATCCTGCCGACTACGCCACTGTGAATAAAGCACAAA
The DNA here is from genome assembly GCA_026402145.1 of Polypterus bichir lapradei. Lineage (NCBI taxonomy): Eukaryota > Metazoa > Chordata > Cladistia > Polypteriformes > Polypteridae > Polypterus > Polypterus bichir. Next base: position 66,005,311 of record JANRMT010062790.1, on the reverse strand, counting down.
GATACTCATAAAGGGTTTGGGGTTTTCAGCCCCGTATACTGTAACACAAAAAGGTCTTTCTCTCCAGACAAAAAATGCATGAAAAACATAAGACAAAATGGAAGGTTTGGAGGGACATTATAAAGGGGCGGACCGGAAATCAGACATGATGGTTGCTGGGAAGGCGTGGTGGTGTATGGGAGTTTGACGTCATCATAGGGGGACCAGAGGGAAGAAAGGAACCCGGAAGTGCAGTCCTTTGTTTACTCTGGGTTGGTTTATGGCGGCGTCGCTTCGTCTTTTCTACGGAACAAGAGAGAGAGAGGTTAGTACGCTGCCTTCGTCCCCTGGCCGGCTTTACCGCGGTGCACGTCGGGTCCTTCAACTGCTCCCGATGCGCTCATGCGTGACAACCTTTAAACAGGTTTGCACTGATACGGAGGGGCTTGTGGGATTTGTAGTTTGTGATTTGTATGCACTGTACCAATAAAGCTGGAAGGAAGGATATGGTGGGACTTATTGATTGTACCGTTTTCCGATTGACTCCATTGTCAGCAGCACCTAAACCTTTTATTAACTGGGCATTCATAAAGGAGAAGGATGTTGCTTGGCCGCTGGATTTAAGGATGGTGGTGATTTCTTTTTCTTCCCAATCCAGTCCACCGATGCTCTTTGAGAAGATGTGCACCTCTGAAGACTATTCTACTGGACTCTTGTGGTAGGACTGTATTCACCATCTAAGTTCCGTGAAGCAGTTTATTAAAAAGGAGTATTCCACCACATCTTTCCATCCTTTAATCATTGCTTATGTTTGCAGAACCACTTTCATCACCTACAGTAAAAACTTTTTCCAGGACTGTAAACGTATGGGGGTTTGTTAATGGTGATTGTTTAGTACTTTTGCCATTATTTTTCTTTTCCGTGTTTGTAAGTAGTTATTATAGTAAATAAGGAATATTTATATATTTGTGTGTTGGATGTGTTTAATCTATATGGGCATTTTCTTTAACAAAGACTTCTGCAAAAGTGCACTACATTACTACTCTAATAACTAATCTCAATGAACGTAAAAAATCTAGGCAGCGCGGCATAAACTCTAATAATTTAGTTACAATTACTACTTTAGATGAACAATGTATTAAAACTATAAAAACAGATTATAGATTAAATAAAAAATACACACAGAGCGGCGCTAACAAAAATAACTTAGTTTCTGTTCCAAATGCCAATAACGCACATAGAAATCAGCTATGCTCCTTCGAAACATTAAATATGGCACTATTAAATGTTAGAGCATTAACCAACAAGACGATTTTCATCAACAATCTTATTAGTGATAGAAAAGTTGATTTTATTGCACAAGAGTGAAACATGGCTTAGCTCTGATGGCGCGGCTGTTTTAATCGAATCTGCTCCTCCGAATTACAGTTTTACTCATGCGGATCGTCAAGGTAAGAAAGGTGGTGGCTTAGCAAACATTTACTTGAGTCGGTTAAAGTGTAAAGATGTCATTTTTGGTAAATTCAAGTCCTTTTAGTATCTTGCCATTGTTATTCATGAAGATGCTTACTTTCTAGTATTATCCGTGTATAGACCTCCTAAATTGAATGCGTCTTTCTTTGAGAAATTTTCAGACTTAATGTCAATTATAATTACGAACTATGACACACTCTTAATAGTCGGCAGCTTTAACTTTCATATCGATAAACAGTGTGACCAAAAAGTAAAAGAATTCATGAACCTCCTGGACTCTTTTGATTTGAGACAGCTCGTTAATCAGCCTACACATAAAGAAGGTCATACGTTAGACTTAGTAATTACCAAAGGAATAAAAGTTGATGTAAAGCAGATCATTGATATTGGTCTATCAGACCATTTTCTTTTACTATTTAATATAGAAATATTGATAGAAAACACTCATGAGAAGCATATTGTTAAAAAACGCTTCTTTGATTCATTAGCAGCTTTAAAACTTACAAACATTCTAAGCAATCAGTCCGTTTATAGTGCTAACTATAATAGCGAGGATAATGTAAATGGTAAGGTGGAAAAATTTAATACAAAGGTGAGAGCTGCTGTTGACATAGTTGCACCTGAAAAGACAGTTAAAAAATCTTCTAGCATTGTTATACCATGGAAGATCCAAAAAGTGTCGGATTTAAAGAGAACATGCCGTAGAGCTGAGCATAAATAGAGAAAAACTAAACTAACTATCCACTATGAGATATTGAAGGTTAAAATAACAGAATACAATAACACAGTCCGTCTTGAGAGGCGCTGCTATTTCTCTAAGATTATAAATAACAATGCTAGTAATCCCAGAATCGTATTCTCTACAATTGATCATCTGCTAAAGCCAGGTAACACAAAGGAATGCCTCCAAAATACTTCCAGTGAAATCTGTGAGGCTATTGCTGTATTTTTCAATCAAAAAATTAATGATATTAGAAATAATATATCTCCCCAACACTGTGAATCCTCCTAAGCCCCAGTACTCCATTAAAAACAAATTAAATTCTTTCACCAGGATAAATTTACCTGATTTAAATAGAATAATTTCTCAAATGAGACCCTCCACCTGCGTCTTTGACCCAGTACCAACAAGTTTCTTCAAAGAAGTATCGGGTGTGCTAATCAATGGTATTCTTGACGCAGTAAACTCGTCATTAGATACGGGGGTCTTCCCAGACTGTCTTAAGACTGCCGTAGTTAAACCCCTACTCAAGAAAAATAATCTTCACCCCTCTGCTTTTGAAAATTTTAGACCCATTTCTAACCTGCCTTTTTTAAGTAAAATTCTAGAGAAGGCAGTCATTATGCAGCTAAATGACCACCTCAATAAACATGCTATTCTTGATAAATTTCAGTCAGGTTTTAGAACAAATCACAGTACAGAAACTGCACTCGTTAAAGTAGTCAATGTCCTGTGTGTTAATGCAGACAGAGGTCATTTATCTGTTCTCATCCTCTTAGATCTGAGTGCCGCATTTGACACCATTGATCACAACATTCTTAGAAACCGCCTTAGTCAATGGGTGGGCCTCTCTGGTAGTGTCTTAAATTGGTTTGAATCCTACCTGGCAGGTAGAAAATCTTTGTTAGTTGTGGTAATTACAACTCAAAGACACATGATATTCTATATGGTGTTCCACAAGGCTCTATCCTGGGTCCGCTGCTCTTTTCAATCTACATGCTTCCGTTAGGTCAGATTATCTCGGGGCATAACGTGAGTTACCACAGCTATGCTGATGACACACAGCTGTATTTATCAATAGCACCTGATGACCCTGACTCTGTTGTTTCACTAACACAATGTATTATTTGTGTTTCTAAATGGATGAATAGTACTTTTCTCAAGCTAAATAAAGAGAAAACAGAAATTTTATTGATTGGCAATAATGGATATAATGAGGTTATTAGAAATAAACTTGATGCATTAGGATTGAAAGTCAAGATGGAGGTAAAGAATTTAGGGGTAACTGTTGACTGTAACCTGAATTTTAAATCGCATATTAATCAGATCACTAGGACAGCATTTTTTCACTTAAGAAACATAGCAAAAGTTAGACCTCTTATATAATTGAAAGATGCTGAGAAATTAGTTCACACTTTTGTTTTCAGTCAACTAGATAACTGCAATGCAATCCTCTTAGGACTACCCAAATAAGACATAAATTGTTTGCAACTAGTGCAGAATGCAGCTGCTACAATCTTAACAAGGAAAAGAAAATCCGAACATATCTCTCCAGTTTTGATGTCACTACACTGGTTACCTGTGTCATTCAGAATTGACTTTAAAATACTGCTTATGGTTTACAAAGCCTTAAATAATCTCGCTCCATCTTATATTTCAGAATATCTGACACCTTATATTCCAAATCGTAACCTTAGATCTTCAAATGAGTGTCTGCTTAGAATTCCAAGACCTAAACTTAAAAGAAGTGGTGAGGTGGCCTTCTGCTGTTATGCACCTAAAATCTGGAATAACCTGCCAATAGGAATTCGCCAGGCTGATACGGTGGAGCACTTTAAAAAACTGCTAAAAACACATTACTTTAGCATGGCTTTCCCATAACTTCATTTTAATTTAAGCCTGATACTCTGTATATTCAATTTATTATCATAACTATTCATGGTGGCTCTAAAATCCATACTAACCCCTACTGTCTCTTCTGTTTCTTTTCCCAGTTTTCTGTGGTGGTGACCTGCGTCACCACTACCTAATCAAAGCACCATGATGTTCCTACATCGATGGATTAAAAGCCGGAAGTCCTCATGACCATCATCATCAAGTCCTTCCATGAGAACCCTAAATACAAAGAGGACTGTTTTCATTTATGTTAGATAGAATGTCCAGAGGGGGATGGGTGGTCTCATGGTCTGGAACCCCTGCAGATTTTATTTTTTTCTCTCCAGCCGTCTGGAGTTTTTTTTGTTTTTTCTGTCCTCCCTGGCCATCGGACTTTACTCTTATTCTATGTTAATTAGTGTTGTCTTATTTTAATTCGTACTTTGTCTTTTTTTCTCTTTTCTTCATCATGTAAAGCACTTTGAGCTACATTATTTGTATGAAAATGTGCTATATAAATAAATGTTGTTGTTGTTCCTGGGGTGTATTTGGGTGGCAGGGTGGAAATACAGGGTTTAGGTGTTGGTCTGAATCTATCAATCCCTCATTTTAAAAATGTAAAAGCTTCTTTGCTACGTAAATCTGGTGGCAACCTCCACGCTTGCTAGAAGTCGGGGGGTGCACTACATTGTTAACCTGCCCATGTATTTGCTTTGCACATGCTTTCAAGAGAGGTCTAACTGTAGCCCCTAATAGGTATAACGTAGGTCATGGGACGGAAGGCCCAGAACATCATGGAAATGCCACAAATGCCTTCTGGTTCAGAGAACTCTTTCACAACAATAATTTTAACTATAGTATAACTGGACATTCAATGGCCATTTCATGGCTGACGTTGTGGGGTTTTACGTGGCTGACCTAATAGGTGCTATTACACTCTGTTGACACCTACCAACTATGGTTAGAAGTGTCCACAAAACACATTTCCAGAGGCAAATGTTTGGATAATTGCATTATTCTTTCTCCTGGTTGAAATAATCTGTCTAAATATTTCTGAAATTGCTAAATTTATGTTAAGGATGAGAACGTACAGTGCTAAATGCAGCAACAGATAATCTCGAGTGCAGTAGGATAACACTTTAAAGGTAACATGCATTATGTAGTCTCGTTACTTCTTAAAGTAAAAAGTGACCTAACGCAATACTTATCTTTTTGAAGTAAAAATACCCGTGTTATTATTATTCCAACAGCACTGAGTGTAAGACAAGAAGTACACGTTCCAGGTCTTTTGCAGGGCTCAGTCGCACAGCCAAGCAGAAAAGTGTTTGCTGAGTCGAACCCTATGAATAAAGCTTCAATTTGTTTAAATATATTTATAAAATTCAAGAAAATTATAACATGCTTATCATGCTGATGATGAGATGTAACAGTTTTTTTGCACAGTTTAATGATGTTGGAGTGTTTTGCGAAAGGAGAACTCCAGAAGATTACTTGGCGCATGTAAACACAGATTACAGGTATTAACAAACCAGTTCTCTGCCTTAATTGGGGTGTTCCCCTTAACTTGATTATGTGTGTGCATAAACACACTGATTATTGATTGTATTATAGGAATAGTGAACAGTGTTTTACCTGTCCTGATCATTATTTTAAATAACATCCTTGAAGTCCACTGCTTTCCAAGTAGGTTTAAATGATTTAGTGTCACTTGCCTAAGAAGAAAGCTAAATAAATTTTGATAGAATAGCAAATTGGTAATTATCCATACACATACTTATACCGTATCATGCTTATGAATCAATTTACAGTTACAGTATTCACGCTAGGTAGAATTTACAATTTACAGACAACTCAACACCATATATTTAAGTGTGAGGGAAAAGTGAATTATCTGGAGAAAACCAATATACAGTAATCCCTCCTCGATCGCGGGGGTTGCGTTCCAGACCCCCCCGCGATAGGTGAAAATCCGGGAAGTAGAAACCATATGTTTGTATGGTTATTTTTATATATTTTAAGCCCTTATAAACTCTCCCGCACTGTTTATAAATATTCCCCGTAGAGTTATACAGCATAATCCCTTTGTATTCTCTTAGATATTAGGTAAGATTCATTGAAATTATGTATATAAACACACTGTTTATATACAGTAAAACCTAAATATTATTTTAAAGATATTGAGTGTCTCCGATATCACATATGTTACAGCCATTACGATAGACAGATCACCAGCAATAAATACGTACAATGCAAGAAAAATAGTATACAGTAAATGTGTGTACAGTGACACTAAACGTACGTAAATGTACTAAGCACTGTAAGAAGAAAATTAATTATGGTTACTCACCAACAATGACACGATGACTTGTCCGATAACAATGAGTTTAATTTTACTGCACAACAAAGGAGAGCGTTACAGCCCTTGTAAAGGAGCCACTTCAGGCGATTGTGTAGCACTGCCGTTGTTCTTCTTCTGGCAGTCTTCAATCCAAGTCCCTAAAGCAGATTCCAACCAGACTACTGCCTTATTACATCCACTTACAACTCGTTTTGCACCCTGGTTAAAAGGACACTGCAGCCGTAGATCTTATATTCCTTTCCTACTTTTTAAATAAAAAGAATCGTAGCCTTCAACAAATCCAAAACGTTTACCTTTTCGGCAATCATTAACATCTTCTTCTTGTGCTTGGGCACGGCCCCTGAAGCAGTAGCAGATTGTTTTGGAGCCATAATGAAGGGCTTGACTATGCACAAAGATAAACACTAAAGAGCACAACTCTTTACACAGCGAAACACGTTGATGCTGAATGAGCGAGACGAGACTTCTTGGTTAACACTGCATTCAGCACGCAGGAGCTCAACTGCGTGCTCTGATTGGTTAGCTTCTCAGTCAGGAGAACTTAACTGCGTGCTCTGATTGGTTAGCTTCTCAGCCATCCGCCAATAGCGTCCCTTGTATGAAATCAACTGGGCAAACCAACTGAGGAAGCATATACAGGAAGTAAAAAGACACATTGTCCGCAGAACCCGCGAAGCAGCGAAAAATCCGCGTTATATATTTAGTTATGCTTTCATATAAAATCCGCGATAGAGTGAAGCCGCGAAAGTCGAAGCGCGATATAGCGAGGGATTACTGTATACATGAAGAGAAAAACCGAAAACTACATGTAGTGGGCAGTGCAATGTTAACAGCAAACTGTAACATATTATAAAACAAACATAACATTCTCAGGCCTGCTTAATTCAGTTTAGAGTCATAAAGTGCTGGTTTCTGCAGCATCAGGCACAGGGCAGTAGCCAGACCTTGGTAGTGTGACAGTCTGTCACAGCACCCATACATGTGCAGATTCCATTTAGGGGATATGAAAGGAAAATGGGAAGACCAGCACAACAACGGGAAGAATGAGGAAAAGTCACACAGACCATGATGGCCAGGAGTGGGATTTGAACCTGGAAAAATTAAACTGTGGCGTAGCAACACTGACCTCTGTACCATTGTGCCACGGTCAGGCAGGATATAAACAGCATATGAATAGCACAGCCATGGAGTACATTTAATAGTCCTATAACAGTTAATGATATACTTCAATTATTTTGTACTAGCAAAATACACGCGCTTCGCAGCGGCGAAGTACTGCATTAAAATTTTTATTAAGAAGAAAATTAAACCTTTTTAAACTGAGGGAAAGTATGCCAATAATTATTTGTTAAGGATCTCTTTGTATACCACATTGTGAGTTCGGCCCTCCGGTTGTAATATGACCAAGCTGTGCGCTGAGCTTACTCTTGAGCATGCAACTTACAGTTGGCCATGTGAACAGTAATCTTGTTTCAAATCTCACAGCTTGGATTGCTGCTGTCATAATCGGTTTGAGTTTCATGGTTTGTTTCAATTACGACAGTATTTGCAGGACTTGTGTTGAAGTGACATTCGGTATCTGTCAAGCGTTGTAAGCATACAACTGGTTTCATCGATAACTTCACATCCAGCTTTTGAGAGTTTAAACATTCATAAACATCAAAGTGTCCACTACTCAAATCGTCACCTGTGAATCTAAGATGTTTAAGAGGCATTGGCGGTTGTCGAAAGGTGTAAAATATTTGGCCATTTCGGTACACTTGAAAGCGACAACCGAACAATTCAGCAGCAGCCATCAACTCACATGCAGAACCATAGGTGAAGGGCTTAAGCATTTCACTCTTATAGTGCTCCTGTGTAGTATAATTTTTTCCTGTACTGTCATCAGTCCACTCCTTGATCCTGTCCCAGTCATTCAATACATAAGACACAAAGTTCCTCCGGATATCAAGAGTGAGCCTGATATGGCCGTGCAATATGTAACAAAGAGAATGGAAAGGTAGGTGCCATCTCCGGGCATGGAAACCACTCGGTAAGTGACAGTTCTTTGATCGATGGTGATCATCTCGATAGACATGGTAATAGGGGTTGGAATGATAAAGGAAATGGGTACCTGAGCAATGTAAAGTAAGTCTAAAATACCTACACAATAACTATAATCATAATAAACGAACAATAAAACAGCGGAGAAGCCGTGGATTAAATAAAAAGGCTGTAGTTATCAGTAGGGAGAACTGAATCCCGTGGCGAAGCAAGGAAGGGAATGTAGAGACCGGAGCGACGGACGGCCTTATATAGGCAGGCAGCCAACAACGTGGGAGGCGTTGGGATGGGGGACCCAACGCCGCCTCACATGGTGACCGAGCTGCAGGCTATGGACGTATATATGTACGTAAGTAGGATTCAGTTAGCGTTGGGAACCCGTGTACCAAATTTCTTGAAGATGGGCCCATACGTAACAAAGACTGTTGAAAAGTTCAATATGGCGGCCGACGGTGGCATCATGCCACCGAAATAAGTATGTACATTGGTTTCGGTTAGTGCAGGGAAGCCGCCTACCAAATTTTGTGAAGATGGGGCCATAAATAAGAAAGTTCAACATGGCGGACTTTGTCAACCGTTATGACCGTTACGCGTAGAATTTCGAAATTAAACCTGCTCAACGTTTGTAAGTAAGCTGTAAGGAATGAGCCTGCCAAATTTCAGCCTTCTACCTACACAGGAAGTTGGAGAATTAGTGATGAGTGAGTGAGTGAGTGAGTCAGTGAGGGCTTTGCCTTTTATTAGTATAGATAATTGCAAGTTTAATTTGTTTATATATTTGTGACCACCAGGGGGTGCTGCAGCTCCCCAAGCACCTGATACAGACAAGCTCAGACACAAGTCACAGCAAACAAAAGCATTTATTATGTGGGAATCCCTTCCAACAAGCATTTCCCACTACAGCCACAGTTATAAAGCACAATGGCAATAAAGCAATCTGTATCTCTCTGTCTTCTCTACCTCTGTCTCCTCGGCTCCTCACGCAAGCCTCTTCTCCTTCCTAGCAACTCTGGCTTCTTTTATGTAACACCTGGGAGTACTTCCGGTGTCCTGTAAGCATGGTCCGGAAGCACTTCCAGGTGAGGTGGTAGCCTGACAAAGTACAGCTCCCCACTCACTGCAGCACCCCCAGAACCCAAAAACGCTGAGCCAATAAACTCCAATTCCCAGTGTGCCCTGTGGGAGTCCTGGTGTTATATGAACCTAGCAGGGATGCCACCTAATGATCAGGGGGAGATAATGCCCTGTGCACGCTCTCTCTTCCAGTCCTTCCACAATGAGGGCATTCCAACCAGGCAAAGGTACCAGCCATCCCTCACAATATATATCATGTAATTTTCTAGTCTGCTTAATCCAGACCTGGGTTGCTGAGAAGGATGGAGCCTATCCCAGATAACATAGGGCACAAGGCAGAAACAAACTCTGGACAAGGCGCCAGTAATAATAACATAACAATAATACATTTTATTTATATAACACCATTCCAATGCTCAAGGTGCTTTCCATCTCAAGGTGTACACTCACACACATCCACACACCAAACACACAGTAGGGCCAATTTACCTATCCTCCATGTCTTTAAACATTGGGAGAAAACTGGAGTACCCATTGGAAACCCACATAGACACGGGGACCACATGCAGATTCCATGCAGGTCTCCTTACTGTGAGAGTCATGTTCTCCTAATATTTGTAATACATACCTAAAAAGAAAATTTCTGTCTACATCTTTTTGTTAATAAAACCACTCAGTGCCAGAGGGTTAAGCTACCTCAAGAACGTGAAAACTCAGAAATCTTTGAAAACACATGAAGATGAAAGTTATCATTATCAAAATGTGTGTACTACTCTGTGGACTGTTTGTTACTGTATTTTTAAATGCAATGTAGATACTTCAATATTGCACATGATTATCTGTGGTATCCCTAAATCCAGTGTAAAAGATGAAGCAGTAGACAACAAAAAGGTTTGGGGTTTTCCGGCCCCGTATATTGTAGACTCTCTACAATTGAAAACAGGTCAAAATATATAAACAAAAGAGTTCATATGCGCGACGCCGTTGTGAGGCGTCGGCGGCCATTTTATAGGGGAGGAGCCGGAAGTGGAGGAATGCTGGGAAGGGACCATGAGGGAGGATGGGACTGCTGACGTCAGGAAAGATGACGGAGGAAGGGCGGAAGTGGACGTAGTGCGGGCAGGCTAAGATGGCGGAGCGTCTTTTTTCCTGGAAGACAAAGGAGAAAGGTTAGTACCCCGCCATTCCCTGCCGGCGAACGTCTTTCGAAGTGGTTTAAGGTCCGTCCGCGGCCTCCTAGTCGCGCGTGCGTGACACGACCCGCCCCCTTAGCCCAAGACCGTCAGGTCGGGCGGACCGAGAGGTCGTGGATGCGAGAGAGGACAACAGCATTGGCCTGAAGGCCGCTGCGACGATAAGTGACCGTGAACTTATAGGGCTGTAAGTCCAGAAACCACCTGGTGACCCGCGGATTCGACTCCTTGTGCAGGGACATCCACTGAAGCGCAGCGTGATCAGTCACCAGAGTGAACTCGCGACCCAACAGGTAGTACCGGAGATAAGTCACGGCCCACTTAATAGCCAGGGCTTCCCTCTCCACCGCCGTGTACCGGGCCTCTCGGTCCAGCAGTTTCCGACTCAGGTACATCACGGGGTGTTCGACACCATCGACGCTTTGGCTCAACACGGCACCCAGGCCTGTGTCCGAAGCGTCGGTCTGGAGGATAAACGGCAGCCCAAAATCAGGGGTCCTTAAAACAGGTGTCAAAGTTAGGGCCTTTTTCAAGTCACTGAATACGCGTTCCGCCTTCCATACCACATGCAGGGGAGCGCCCTTCTTTGTTAAATTAGTCAAGGGTGCTGCCCTTTCGGAGAAACGGGGTACGAACCGGCGGCCCCAAGAAAGCCTGCACCTGTCTCTTGGTATTCGGATGGGGCCATTCCAGGATGTCTTTAACTTTGGAACACTGGGGTCTCACCTGTCCTCGTCCCACCAGGTAGCCTAAATACTTGGCCTCCTTTAAGCCAAAGAAACACTTACGGGGGTTAATGCAGAGGCCGGCTTTAGCCAGTGTCGCGAGGACAGCCGAGACCTGCAATAGATACTCCTTCCAGGTGCCGGAATAGATGACGACGTCATCCAGGTAGGCGGCACTATAGGACTGGTGGGGCTTCAGCACTCTATCCACCAGACGTTGAAAGGTCGCTGGGGCCCCGTGCAGCCCAAATGGAAGGACCTTGTATTGCCAATGTCCACTAGGGGTGCTAAAGGCCGTTTTCTCTTTCGCAGATGCCGTTAAGGGAATTTGCCAATACCCTTTCGTCATATCAAGCGTAGTCAAGTATCGAGCCGCACCCAGCCGCTTGAGTAGGTCGTCAATGCGGGGCATCGGGTAGGCGTCGAACTTGGAGGCCTGGTTCAGACGTCTAAAGTCATTACAGAACCTCCAGGAGCCGTCCGGCTTGGAAACGAGGACGATAGGACTGGACCATGGGCTATAGCTTTCCTCAATAATGTCCATATCCAACATCCGTTGCACCTCCAGTTCCACTTCGGCGCGTTTTGCCTCCGGGAGTCTATAGGGCCTCTCCTGGACGATTACCCCAGGATCCGTGACTATGTCGTGGGCAATCAGCGAGGTCCAGCCCGGAGACTCGCTCACTACTTCGGGGATGGCTTGGATAGCCTGGGTTATCTCTGTAAGGGAGTCAGCTCATCACCGAGGATAAGGGCAGACGTGCTGGCGAAAAGGGAGAGGGACCTACGAGGGTCGGGAGACTCCTCCCTGTCCTTCCAAGGTTTTAACAAGTTGACATGGTAGATCCTCTTGCTCGGTTGACGTTTAGGTTGTTTAACTAAATAGTCGACGAGCCCCTTTCTTTCCTTAACCTCGTATGGCCCTTGCCAGTGAGCTAGCAACTTGGAGTGGGAGGTAGGAACGAGCACCATGACTCGATCCCCTGGGTGGAACTCCCGGAGAACGGAGTTGCGGTTGTAACACTGGGCCTGCGCTGCCTGCGCACGAGTCACGTGGTCCTTTAGGAGGGGCCTGACTTTAGCGAGCCTGTCACGCAGTTGCGCCACATACTCCAATACATTGGAGGAGGGAAGGGCCTCAGCCTCCCAGCCCTCTTTTAGTAAGTCCAAAAGTCCCCGGGGTTGTCGCCCGTACAATAGCTCAAAAGGGGAGAAGCCCGTAGAGGCCTGGGGCACCTCCCAGTAGGCAAAAAGGACGAGCGGAAGGAGCTGGTCCCAATTCCTGCCATCGGCGCTGACCACCTTGCGGAGCATCTGTTTAAGCGTCTGGTTAAAACGTTCTACCAGCCCGTCTGTTTGGGGGTGGTAGACAGACGTCTTCAGGTGCTTTATACGCAGTAATTTGGCAAACTCCCTGAAAGTATCTGAGGTGAAGGGAGTACCCTGGTCCGTGAGGACTTCTTTGGGGATACCCACTCTTGAAAATAGGTTGACTAATTCCCGTGCGATACTTTTGGTGTTAGCAGAGCGCAGGGGATCCGACTCTGGGTATCGGGTTGCATAATCTACCATGACCAATATGTATTTGTAGCCACGGTTTGAGGGTTCCAGGGGTCCTACTAGGTCCACCCCTATTCGGTCAAAGGGAATGTCTATCAGGGGAATTGGGACGAGAGGAGCACGGTCCCTCCGGGGAATCTGGCGAGTCTGACACTCCGGACAGGACTGACATAAACCCCGGACCTCCTCGTTGATCCCGGGCAATGTAAAAGCGGAGCTTGATTCTCTCCAGTGTCTTCTCGGCCCCGAGGTGGGCGCCTAGGAGGTGAGCATGAGCTAGTTCACATACCTCCCGCCGGAAGGTACGTGGCACCAACATCGGGTTGCCACCCGATACACCAGATCATTCTCCAGCACAAAGAAGGGCTCGCGTGGCATGGAACCGTCAGCTTATGAGCTGCCTGGAAGAACAATCGCATTCCGGGCAAACCGCAGGGAATCGTCATTCCACTGCTCCCTTTTAAACGAGGCAGGCGTGGACCGAAATTGATGGTCCAAATTTCTCAGGGGATCTTGTGAGCGGTTTGGTGGAAGGGTTCCCTGGCTCGTCCCTTCTCCGGCGGATACTTCCGGGTCAGAGTCCGTCGCCTGAGAAACTTCCCCCGGTGTGCCTGCGCCATTATGGCTTGCCTCAGAGCATGGCGTGGAGACTGCGGGAAGGGTGCCTCGCCCCCTCATAGCCAGACCTAGTGAGGCCCCGGGAGCGGTGTTCGTCTTACCGCTTTTCCTGTGCGACCAGTCTTGCCCCAAAATTACAGGATAGGGGGAATCGGGTAACACCGTGACCATCAGGTTGGAAACTTGCCCCTTCCAGGTAATGCAACAGCGGGCGCTACGGTACGACTTGGTCTCCCCATGCACACAAGTGACTTGTAAGTGCTGCGTAAGCCACTGTCGCAGTAATACGTAATGGAGAGCGACAATGGTAATGTTGCTGCCGGAGTCAAATAAAGCCACCACCGAGTGCCCGTTTACTAACACCACTCCCGTCTTTGGACTTGCCAGCGGGTGCGACGGAGTACAGTACCTTTCGGCGGTCGCAAAGGTGCAGTCCATCGGCTCGGAGGTAGTGTTGAGGGGACAGGCTGGCAGAAGGTGGCCGGTCTCGCCGCACTTGTAACAGCACGGGGCGGCCGGCTTTTCTTTAGGCCTCTGAGGTGCTTCTGCAGCGCGTCGAGAGGGCTCGGGGGTGGCCGCCCGTCCCTGTCGGTTCCCGCGAGCGTGCCTTTCCGACCCCCCGCCTTGGTAGACTGAGAGCTGACGCTCCAGGACTTCCAGGAGGCCTGGCATATCCTTATAAGGATGGCGCCGGACCTGCTGGGCGAGGGAGCTGGGCAATGCGTTCACCAGGCCCTCGCAGGCCACCTGCTCCACGACCTTCCGGGCCTGGGGACCTTCGGGCCGTAACCAGTGCCCCATTTTACCCCAGAAGTCGAAGGCCTGCGCACGGGCCGGCTTCTCGGGGTCAAACTGCCAGCTCCACCATTCGGCCGCCTGCTGGCCCGGCGTAATGCCGTAGCACGCCAGGATCTCCTGCTTTAGGAGGTCATAACTCGCGGCCTCCTCGACGGGGAGGTCGTAGTAAGCCCACTGTGTGGGTCCCTTCAGATAGGGCGCCAGAATGGACGCCCACTCGGACCGCTGCCACTCGTTCCGGGTGGCCGTCCGTTCAAAGATGCCCAGGTAGGACTCTATGTCATCCGCCTCCATCATGGGCACCAGAGGCGGAGGCGTTGGACGAGGTGGGTCGGGCCTTACCCTTCGGGCTTCTGCCAACTTGGCCTTCGTTTCCTCGAGCTCGCGGTTGCTGGCGGCTTGCGCCTGCTGCAGGGCCAGGATCTGGGCATTCATTCCCTTCAGCACAGTGTTCAGGTCTTGCCCTTCGGTCATTTCTCTCGGGCGGGTATCCTGCCGACTACGCCACTGTAAAAGATGAAGCAGTAGACAACAAAAAGGTTTGGGGTTTTCTGGCCCCGTATATTGTAGACTCTCCACAATTGAAAACAGGTCAAAATATATAAACAAAAGAGTTCATATGCGCGACACCGTTGTGAGGCGTCGGCGGCCATTTTATAGGGGAGGAGCCGGAAGTGGAGGAATGCTGGGAAGGGACCATGAGGGAGGATGGGACTGCTGACGTCAGGAAAGATGGCGGAGGAAGGGCGGAAGTGGACGTAGTGCGGGCAGGCTAAGATGGCGGAGCATCTTTTTTCCTGGAAGACAAAGGAGAAAGGTTAGCACCCCGCCATTCCCCGCCGGCGAAAGTCTTTCTAAGTGGTTTAAGGTCCGTCCGCGGCCTCCTAGTCGCGCGTGCGTGACACGAGGTATTTACCTAAAGCAGAGATTTATTTAAAATTTCAAAATTAAGTGTGCATTTGATGGCATGAAAATAAATAATACAGGAAGATGATGCTGACTTTGCTGCTTTGTAAATTACAGACTATTCAATTAAACTCTGAAACTATTGCTTAGGTTTCTACTGTTTAGTACAGGAGGCACCAGAACAGCGGATTAGAAAGACATCACAAAGTAGGTACACTTCATAAAAGACATTTACAACATTGCATATTTTGTAATTTATTTAAAAAGTGTTTGCATAGATTAATTGATAAAAACAATGGAAAACAGAAAATGTTTACATTAAAAAGTTAACTGGTAGTGTTTAAGACTCAGGGTTAGAAAGGTTGGACTTTATTTTGTATTGTGTTTGCATGTTGTTTTCTACCATTTATGTGAATTTTGTCTGCAAGGACAGACCACCTGCTTGCTGGCTGATTGACCATTTCTCCTGAATCGCTGTGCTTGTGTGTGACCACTGATAAAATAGCAACATGTCTTGTATGAACTGCTGTTTAGCACTGATTGCTATGTCATTCTCATTAATTTAGCTAGGAAGCAGATAAAGGCATAAATGGACAAATGAAAAGAACATATCCACTATCAACTTTTCCCACACCATAACTGTTCATATGGCTTTCATTCGTTCACATCAATTTAATTCAGTTTCTTTGTTATAATGGCATCCTTTATGGCAGTTAGTGAAAGGCTGCATCAGTGTGTATCTAGAAAATGAAAAAAGTAAACATTTTTCCCACATTGATAAAGAAAAGAAGGTTGGAAATACCATATTTCAGCTCTGTAGCCTTTATTAGAAGTGTCACACATCTGATGAAGGCCCCTCAGTCAAAACATCATGTCTTTGACCCCTTTCCATTGCGGGAATACCGTTTAATCCTTCACAGCAGATAGCTTAGATTGTCAAATACCAGAGTGCACACATTCAAAAATAATACTTTAAATATACAATAATAAAATATTATTAATAGGGAATATAACTTGAATGGACAAAGGCCAAATTTCAGATGAGAGAAAAAAGAATCTCAAAATGGTGAAAAAAATTTTGGAAAATAATGGTTATGGTTAAGTCTAAAGTATAATGAACAAAGGCTAAGTAACCATCAAGTCTATCACTGATTCAAAAACCTTCCACATAAATGGCTCTGATGATGGTGGAATAGTACACTGTAAATTGTCAGGAATTGGTGCCTGAGACTGGCTTTGAAACTTCTTCAGTCTACTGTAAGAGTCTTTTTCAGTGCATACAGAAGATGGTTGAAGCAAAGGTGGTGCCACCGCGGCTGGCATGGTGGTGCAGTGGTAGTGCTCTTGCCTTGCAGTAAGGAGACCAGAGCTCAGGTCCTCCCTGTGTGAAGTTTGCATGTCCTCTACTTTTTTTCTGTGGGTTTACTCCTGTTGCTCCAGCTTCCTCCCACAGTCGACATGCTGGTTTGGTGGACTGGTAATACTAAATTGGCTCTGGGGTATAAGTGAGTGTGCGTTTGCCCTGAGAGGCACTTTTGTTCCTGCCTTACACACTATAATGGTTGAGATAGGCACCTGCACCACCTGCAACCATACAAGTGTTAGAAAATGACTGAATGACTGGTGCCACCATACTTATGACACAAGAGACAAAAAGGAATGTTAACTGATTAATAACATTATATAGCTATGATTCTCATAACACAGCTTATATAGAAAGTTATAAAACAGATATGGAGTATAGCAATGAGACAGCCCTCACATTGGTGAGCAGATCTCTTCTACATTTGGGAATCCTATGGATAAGGGCTCTAGGACCTGTTTTTGATTTTAATCTATCTGGCGATCTGTAAAAAGATCTGTGTTTTTCTGTGTTTTGGGCTTGCAAAACATGGTATAGTGAAAAAAAAGAATAATTTCTAGTTCTTCTAGGTCTGGTGATCTATTTTTTCAAGCGAAATAAGTATTTTTAAAAATGTCAAAGAACTGTCAAGATATCTCAAAGACAATGAAATTAGTTTAATTGACAGTTCATGAAAAGTTCCTACCATCTACACCTCAAATCCCGTTATACTGTAAATATAAAAGTAACCAAATTTTCAGAATAACACTTTTTTTCCATAGTGCGGAATGTTAGAATCCCAAACTATGTTAAACCAGCAGTTAATGTCAAATGCCTCGCAGGGGCCAAGATTTCTGACATAGAGGCTGCATTGGACCGTGTCGCCGACAATGAAGAATCTACCTTATTGCTGCATGTCGGCACTAATGATATTTATTTACAGCAATCTGAGGTATTAAAGGGGAACTTCATCTCTCTATGCACCAAAGCTAAAAGAAAATGTCAGAATTTAGTTTTATCTGGCCCCTTACCAAGATTATATAGAGGGGATGTGATTTATAGCAGATTGCATTCCCTTCACTGCTGGCTAGAAACCTGCTGTGCAAATAAAATAAAAATTGTTTGTGAACAATTGGGATGATTTTTGGGAAAGGCCTGGATTTTTCAAAAGAGATGGTCTTCATCCTAACTGGAGGGGATCCTATGTATTATCCCAAAATATGGCAGTAAAACTGCCTGGTTGACTGCTTAGAGCATCATCCAGGTTGCAGTCATGTGATCTTAAATCACAGGCTGTTGTTTATCCCACCTGTTACTATCCTGAAGCTGTTACCCATAATCCCTGTTGTGGGGCATCCAGTAAATTTAGTCTTGATGCAAACCTTAAATTACTTGATAACCAAAAAATAAGGTGTATAATTAGACCAAGGGTTAAAACCAGACCCTCCACCAGGGGCATCTGTAATAGAAATTTACTTCAAATTAAAACAAAAAATATATCACCAGTTCAGAAAGAAGCATGCAGTTTTAAATGCTGCTTATTGAACATTCCCTCCCTTGGCAGCAAAGCTGTTTTGGTAAATGATACTATATTAAGTAAAAAATCTGATCTTTGCCTTCTCACTGAAACCTTTGCTTAGTAAATGTGACACTGTTCCCCTAGCTGAGGCGTCACCAGATGGATACTCGTTCCTTCATAAGTCTAGAGATTCTGGTCGAGGGGGAGGCCTTGGAATAATTCATTGTAACAAAATGCAAATCATGTCTAAAAATTTAGGTGACTTTACACACTTTGAGGCACTCATTTTAAATATTAAAACAGATTCCAACACAATTATAGTGCTAGTCTACAGACCACCAGGGCCATATTCATTGTTCATGACTGAATTTAGCAACCTTTTATCTGATATGGCTATAAATTATTATCAAATAGTACTGATGGGGGATTTTAATGTACACATTGATGTGGAAACTGACACTTTTAGCAAATGTTTTACTTATTTGTTAAATTCAGTAGGATTTTGTCAGATTGTCAAAGGTCCAACTCATAATCATAACCACATATTAGATTTAATTATAACTTACAAAGTTGAAATTCAAAATTTAAATATTACTCCATTAAATGAAGTTATTTCTGATCACTACTTAATTACATTTGATTTAGTCCTGCCCTTGCCAACACACTCACAGATTAAAACAAAGACAGTGCGAAATGTAGATTGTAATTCTGCCTCAGAATCAGTTAAAATCAAATGTAAATGTGGAAAACAATTTAGATCAGCTAATATCACATTATAATGTGACCTTGAGAGATGCTCTGGACGCAGTGGCTCCCCTTAAAACAAAAGTGATCAAAGCACATAGAACCTCTCCCTGGTTTAATGAAAAAACTCTAGCTCTTAAATTAGAGTGTTGAAAACTGGAGTGCAGATGTAGAACATCAAAGCTACATGCCTTTCAAACTGCATAGACAGAGAGTGTTAAAAAATATAAAAAAGCTCTCTTTAAAGCTCGCTCAGAATACTATTCTACAATAATAGAGAGCAATAATAAAAATCTTCGGGTACTGTTTAGAACAATTGCTAAATTAACAAATGGATCTACAGTGCAAAATACCAACAGACATGAGCAGTACAGACTTTATGAACTTCTTCAGTGAGAAAATTAAAAATATAAGATCCCAGATCTCAGTACAAACCAAATACTAGCTTAGCAGACCCTGCCTCACATTGCATTCAGCACTTTAGTAATCTTAATCCTGTAACTGAGCAGGAAGTCTTAACTTTAATTTCTAAAATGAAACCCACTACTTGTTCCCTAGATCCAGTGCCAACAAAACTAGTAAAAAGTACAATGGATGTTCTTGCAGTGCCTATTCTAAACATTAGCAATAGTTCATTATTGCATGGCACAGTTCCTGATGCACTAAAAGTGTCCGTCATTATACCATTACTTAAATAGTCAGACCTAGACCCACACATACTAAATAATTATAGGCCTATTTCAAATTTACCCTTTCTCTCTAAAATACTAGAAAAAGTAGTTGCCAATCAGCTTCAGTCACACCTTACGCATTACAATTTATTGGAGAAAATCCAGCCTGGTTTCCGCACTGGTCATAGAACAGAAACGGCACTAACATGGGTTTTAAACGACATTCTGATATCCTCTGATGAAGGAAACTAATTATGTTGTTAGACTTAAGTGCAGCATTTGACACCATTGACCATTCTATTTTACTGCACATGTTAGACAATAATGTTGGGCTTACAGGCACTGTGCTCGCTTGGTTTAGTTCTTATTTATCAAATCGATTCCAATATGTACAGAAATGTGCTGACAGTACTCCATCATTATACACAGAAGTGAGATATAGGAAACATAATAATTTTCACTCATATGCAGATGACACCCAGTTATACCTTTCATTTAGATCAAATGAAGTTTCTCAGAAGTTGACTATAATTAGTTGTGTTAGTGAATTAAAGGAGTGGATGGATGAGAACTACTTGTCTTTAAACACAGATAAAACAGAGTTGTTAATTGTTGAAGGGAATGACGCTGATCACAACAAAACAGTTGGAATCACCATTAATTTTACTGAATCAGCCCGCAATCTTGGAGTTCTCTTTGACTCTAGCATGTCATTTAAAACGCATATTACAAAGTTGTCCAAATCATATTTCTTCCATCTTAAAAATGTTGGGAAATTAAGGCGCTTTCTAAATAAACAGGATTCTTAGAAATTAATTCATGCATTTATTTCTAATAGGATTGACTACTGCAATGCGGCGCTCACTGGATGTTCAAACTGTTCTTTATACAGCCTCCAGTTAATCCAAAATGCTGCTGCAAGAATTATTACAAGAACAAGAAAGTATGAACACATAACTCCAGTTCTTAAATCCTTACACTGGCTCCCGGTTACGTTTAGGGCAGATTTCAAAATCCTCCTGTTAACATATAAAGCATTAAATGGCCAAGGTCCGGGTTACTTGTCTGAACTTATCATGACTTACAAACCAGAGCGCACATTAAGATCTCAAGATGCCAGTCTGCTAATGATTCCAAGGATTAATAAAATAACAGCGAGAGGTCGAGCTTTTATTTACAGGGCCCATAAACTGTGGAATGGTCTGCCTGCTACTATAAGAAGTACCCCTTCGGTCTCAGCTTATAAATCCCGGCTGAAGACTCACTACTTCAGTTTGACATATCCTGACTAGAGCTGCTGATTAACTGTACAGATTGCATCTCTGATGTTGGTCATTAGCACTAAAACATAAGTAACATGATCGTTATAATTTGTTACTAACCCTCACCTATTCTGTTTCTCTTCTTGGTACTCAAATGTGGCACTTGGTGCCACGGTCCACCTGCCAAGGTGTTTTGCCTTACTGTGTCTTTTATTTTTCTATTCTTCATTTTGTAAAGCACTTTGAGCTACATTTTTTGTATGAAAATGTGCTATATAAATAAATGTTGTTGTTGTTGTTGTTGCCTGCCTAAGGTAAAGTCATCCTGATGGAGGATCACAGGAATTGTGGGGTAGCAATGTTTCAGCTGTGGAATGGCCAAATGGGGACGGCAGCTTGATGGCTGAGGTATCCAGGACTCTAAACAAATCCAAACCATATTATGTGATATCATCTACTGTTAAATTCTGGTCCGTACTTGTAAAATGTTTATTTTTATACTGTATTGAGGATTTGTTCTGATCTGTGTATTGTATTGTATTGACCCCCATCTTTTTGACAACCACTGCATGCCCAACCTACCTGGAAAAGGGTTTCTTTTTTAACTGCATTTCCCAAGGTTTCTTCCATTTTTTCCCTACAAGGGTATTTTTTTGGGGAGTTTTTCCTTGTCTTCTTAGAGAGTCAAGGCTGAGGGGCTGTCAAGAGGCAGGGCCTGTTAAAGCCCATTGCGGTACTTCTTGTGTGATTTTGGGCTATACAAAAATAAATTGTATTGTATTTTTGTGGGCCCATTGTCAGTGTGGATAATTGTGTTTTGTGTGGATACCGTACTGTTCTGTATTCACACCTTTATTTCTATTAAAAAAGTTAAATCTAATGCCTCATTTTCAAATATTTTTTGCAGTTTAAGAAGCACTGTTTTTTTAGAATATAATAGAATAAAATAGATCAGAACAGAGTAGAATAGAAAGCCTTTATTATTATTGAACCTACTGTATACAATGAAATTATAAAAGATACATCTATAAGCAGTTATACAGGTATTGTCAAGCTTGGGTCACAGAGTTGCACGAGAGACAGGAATGCGGTTTCTAAGGAAAATACAGGTACTTTATTACTTTATAGAGAAGGCAGGTGCAGTCTCAAGACTTCATTCAAAATAGGAGCTGTTACTTCAGCACTCAAATGAGCACATGAGATAGGAGCCGCGACACAGGGGCAATCGGCCTGCTTTAGCGCCCATATTCACAATTGGAAGAATACTAGAGGCTCGGAATCACCGCACTAGCAGACCAAGAGAGTGTAAGGAGGACCAGGTCAAAGCCCGGTGTTAAATGTTCTAAACATCTTGCAATCAGCATGTTACACACACAGCCTGATCCTGCAGAGGACAACCAATTATTTTGCCCTTGTTTTACTGTTTACTAGATACAGTAGACCAGCTACAGAGGTGTCCATGTGCAACCACCGTTAGAGATGGCGAATCACCGGCAACCCCGTTCACAATAGTATATGTATTTTTATGTATTATGCTGAGGAGCAACAGACTAAGGTGATTTGGGAATGTGGACTGAAACACAGAGGTTGATTGAGGGAAAAGGTGGAGGAGATGAGGCTCAGAAAGAGACCCAAGAAGACATGTTCAGAGATGGTGTCAGGTGACATGATAAGGATGGGTCTCATTCTAAATGATGCTCAGGACTGTGGAGTGTAGAGGAAAAAGATTTGAGGGGCAACTGGAAAACCTGGGTAAAACCAGTAAGCATGTTAAACTGGTGTTGATTTTAAAGTCTGTTTTTGAACCTCACTGTGAGAAGTGCTGTTTGCATACAGTAAATATCTAGAAACCCAAGTTTATGAAAGTTTAAATCCATCCATTATCCAACCCGCTATATCCTAACTACAGGTTCACGGGGGCTGCTGGAGCCAACATGGGACACAAGGCAGGAAACAAACCCTGGGCAGGGAGCACACACCAAGCACAATTTAGAATCGCCAATGCACCTAATCTGCATGTCTTTGGACTGTGGGAGAAAACCCACACAGACACATGGAGAACATACAAACTCCACGCAGGGAGGACCCAGGAAGTGAACCTGGGTCTCCTAACTGCAAGGCAGCAGTGCTACCCACTACACCACCGTGTAGCCCTGAAAGTTTAATTGTTAAAATAAATGATTAAGTTTGTGGGTATTTTTTTGTTTTGTATTTGTGTGTTGTCACTGAAATTCAACTGAATTTCCAAAGAAACGTTACCTCTTCTAGAGATCAAGTGTCTTGATTATTACGCCCATTAGTACATGATACATGAAGTAGTGGTAAACAATTGAAAACATTTTTTTTGTATGGACTGATTATGGATGCCTGCGGTGAATACTGTATAGAAATCGAAAACTAATTAACAACATCAGATTGAATTGAAAATTAACAAATATATAAATGACATCAATGGTTTAATTCAATCGAATCCCTCACTTCTGTGCAGGTTTCTTTTTTCATGAGTAGATTAATATCTATACTTTGTTCCTCTTTCTGGTTTCTTAAATGTAAGTGGTATTATTTTATAACAGAAATGTGTTTAATATTCTTTTAAAATCACCTGGAAAATATAATTAATTTTATGGTCTTAAAATTGCATTATATGTGTTATAACAAAAGAACAGACAAGAGGGAAATAACAAAGTGTTGAGGACCAGCTGGGACCCCAGTTAAATCATTCGAGTGCAGCAAAAAATTAAAGAAAAGGGGTAAAAATAAAAAATGCTGCAGTCGTTGGTCAGCATCTGGTGCCTCAGGAAGCTCCTTGATCGCTGGTTTCAGGTTCACAAGTGAATGCCAACTTCTGGTGCCACGTTCTTTTAAATAGCCCTCAGGACAGAAGACATCAGTGGGCTTCATCTGCTTGGCTGTGGGTGAAAGAGATGAGGCAGTTAGTGACCACTTTTCTCCAGGATGCTCCTGTGTCATTTTCAGAGTTTTAGCATTTGTTTTGGCTTCTTCTACTAATGTATGACTATATGGTGAGGCTCATTATGAAAATACCTTCTAAAAATAAAGAACATTTCTATATAGCCCAAACGTGGAAAAAGTTGGTACAGTAAGGAAAGTGCAAATTTAAGCAGAAAGCAGTGATTTCAAAATTCATTTTGTCTTGTAAGTCATCATGAGCAGTATAATGACAAGATATTGAATGTTTAGTCTAGTCAGCTTCACTGTTTTTTGGAAATAAATATCCATTCTTGCTACTGGGATCCCCTGTAGCACATTCCAAAAAGTGCCAGGATGGGACAATTTATGGACAATAATGTGTTAAAAAAAGAAAATAATGATGTGAGTAGAAACAGATAATGCTCAATAGGTGATTAATATAACTGCTGCATCCAGGCAAGGCCTAGTCCTTTAGGAGTAAAAATGGGCAGAGGACCTTTCATATTTCACAATTGTGTGAGCAAATATTAAAAACAATGTTTGTCAAAGAGGGCGGCACGGTGGCGCAGTGGTAGTGCTGCTGCCTCGCAGTTAGGAGACCTGGGTTCGCTTCCTGGGTCCTCCCTGCGTGGAGTTTGCATGTTCTCCCCGTGTCTGCGTGGGTTTCCTCCCTTAGTCCAAAGACATGCAGGTTAGGTGGATTGGCGATTCTAAATTGGGCTTGGTGTGTGGGTGTGTTTGGGTGTGTCCTGCGGTGGGTTGGCACCCTGCCCTGGATTGGTTCCTGCCTTGTGCCCTGTGTTGGCTGGGATTGGCTCCAGCAGACCCCCGTGACCCTATTTGGATTCAGCGGGTTGGATAATGGATGGATGGATGGATGGATGTTTGTCAAAGACAGATTGGATGGGATTTGGGTATCTCACCCTCTATAGTGCATAATATAATTAAAAGATTAAGGGGATCTGGAGAAACTTTGGTGCATAAAGGGCAAGACCACACTCCTAAGCTGACTGCCAGGCACTACATCAAGACATGTTAGTCATGAATAAGTGATATAACCACATGGGCTCAGGAATACTTTGGCAAACCTTTATCAAGAAACACAATGTGTATTTACATCCACAAATACCAGTTACAAATGTACTGTGCAAAAATGAAGCTGTATGTTAACAGTGTCCAGAAGTGCCATTGACTTCTCTGGGCTTGGAGGCATCTGGGATGGACTATCATGCAGTTGAAATGTGAATTATATTTAGTCGAATGAATGTTTCAAGTCTTTTTCGAAAGAAATGTACATTGATCTTCCGGACCAAAGAAAAAAGGCCTATCAGGACTGTTACAACCCACAAGTACAGAAGCCAGTGACTGTGATGGTGTGGGGTTCTGTCAGTGACCTGGGCAAGGGTAACATGCACTTCTGTGAAGGCACCATTAATGCTGAAAAGTACATACAGATTTTAAAGCAGCACATGCTGCCTTCAAGATGTCATCTCTTCTGCGGATGCCCCTAATATTTCAGCAAGATAATGTACAGTAAAACCACATTCTGTATGCATTACAAAGGCATGGCTGCACAGGAATCGGGTGAGGGGGGCTCAGCCAGCCTGTCTGCATTTCTGACCTGTCCCATCTGAGAATATGTGGTGCATTTGGAAACGCAAATAATGACAATGAGGACCCCCATACTGTTGCACACTTTAAAACTTGTTTGCAAGAATGATGGTGACAAAATTACACCTGAAACACTCGATAAATTGGCATCTTCAGTACCTAAACATTTATAAGTGTTGTGAGAAGAAAAAGCAAACATTACAAAGTTGTAAATTCTTGACTGTCCAAACTTTTCTTGGAACATGTTCCACGTATCAAAATCAAAATAAGAGTTTATTTTTGAAACAAACAACAAGAAGTCAAGCAAAATGACACCATTTACTGGCTAAATGAACCGATTACAATGTGCAAGCTTTCAAGGCAACTGAGGCCCCTTCTTCAGGCATGTTGTAATAAAAATCAAGAATCAAGATTACAAGCTGTCTGAAGAAGGGGCCTGGGCTGCCTCGAAAGCTTACACATTGTAATCTTCTTATTTAGCCAATAAAAGGTGTCATTTTACTTGACTTCTCATTGCACAGACAATGGCTAACATGGTACAACACCCTAGTAATACAGAAAAAACCAATAAAGGTTGAAACATCAGAAAATGTTACCAGAAATACAGGGCGGCCCAGGGAAAAGGGAAATTTTCAAAGGTTCAATGCACGAATAAACACATTACAAAATACATTTAGTGATGAAATTATTGTACAGGATATGCAATTAATGATGGTATTCAATATTCATTCAGTATTCATTTTATGTTTTGAAGAAAACATCATGAAGGTGTTGTCTATTTCTCCGTACACATGCTGACAGCCTGTTGAGGAAATTATGCATTGCTCAACGTAACATGTCAAGAGAAACACCAGCGATTTCCACTTGTGGAAAGTGGCTGGGGGTGGTACACAGCCGGGACGCCCAGAAGGACCGGAGGTGGGCTTACGCCTCCTCCAGACCACGAGGGGGCAACTGCCCAGGTGGCTTTGGTGACCACGGGAACAGAGCTTAGAAGCTCAACCCTATAGGGGCCCGTGGTCGCCACCAGGGGGCGCCCATATGCCTAAGGAGCCCTGGCCCTCAGCACATCTGCCACACCAGGAAGTGCTGGGGGGAAGAAGATCAGGGACACCCGGAGTGCTTCCGGGTGCATGGTCGGCACTTCCGCCACACCTGGGGGGGCCAGCAGAAGGTTATCGGGAGGCACCTGGAGCTCATCTGTGTAAGGATAAAAGGGGCCGCCTCCCTCCATTCGAGGGCTGGAGTCTGGGAGCAGAGTAGATGAAGTCTTGGGGGAGAGGAGTGGAGGCTGGCCTGAAGAAAAGAGGGGCATTGTGAGGCCTGGACTTTGGGGGAGTTTTGGGGTTGTGTGTGAGCACTAATTGTGAATAGTTGTAAATAAACATGTGTTGGGTGATTTAAAACCATGTCTACCTGTCTTTTTAGTTTAGCAATGGTTGCAGGACGTGTTTGGTACATTTGGCTTTAAAGATATCCCCAAAGAAAAAAATCACAAACATTGAGATAGGGGGATCTCGGAGGCCATGGAATGTTACCATTGCGAGAAATGACGCACCTTCCAAACAATCGTCGAATAGCTGCCATCGATTGTCGGGCAGTATGCAAAGTGGCTGCACATGGTGACTTTGTTTTTAAGGCTGAACCCGTTTCTTTAAATTACACACCCATGTTGTAATCGCATGAGCAGACAGGACAAGATCATGATGTCCTAACCAAGGTTATTATAGTTTTGCCTTTTTATATTAGTTTTTATTTCTATATTTTTTCTGACCATACTTGGAAATTCAATTTAGTGTTAGTTTTCCTTCATCGTGTATTTTTAGTTTTAGTTTAGTTTTTATTTCACAAAGACATTTCTATTTTATTTTTCTATCTATTAGTTTCAGTTTTAGTTTTAGTAATTATGGCATGGAGCTCCTACGGAGTTTAGTTTTGCGTCACAATCAGACAGAACTGTACACTTAACAGATTTGGATACGAGTTTAATGTCAGTGGACGCTTACTACACTACGTGGTTTTGTGTTTGTCTGATAAAAACAAGCAGAATCAAAACTAGACACTGAATATGAACAATTTTATCATTTTTAAAATATTTTCTCATGTAAATCATGGGAGCTTAGGAAGAACAGGGCTCTTAGACTTGAATCAGTGTGTAGATCCCACCTAGCTGTATTGAGGGAAAAAAAGAAAAACAAGCATGTAGTGTAAAGGTTAGGGGCAGTGATACTTGAATAGCCCACCATAAAGGACAGTAAACCCATAATGAGCAGAGCAAGAGCAGGTAATAGGAGTACGGACAGGCATAAAACGACAGAGACAGCAGCTGAGATTAAGAACAATATATACATTATCTAAACCTGTTTATCCAGAGGAGGATCACAGGAAACCTGGAGCCTACCCAAGCAGGTTTGGATGTAAGGCAGGAAAAATCCTTGGTATACAATATGTATGATAAGGCTGATGTTAAGAACAAAAAGAATATGAAATTTCAACTATCTATTTTGAGAGAGAGAGAGAGAGAGAGAAACATTGAAAAAAGGACAAATATTTTAAAATACAATTCTGCTAATGGATTACTTTCACAATATCAGGTATTTTGAGTTGTAAATATGAATTAAAAAAGATAAATGAATAAATATATAATAAATACAAAAACCCATTAGTATGTTTAGTTTTTCATCACTTGGCAGACTCTCTTCGCCTACCTTGCTTTGTTGTTAAACAATGTTTTTAAAGCAAAAGTAATTGGTCAGCAACAATATATTGATCTTGTATGATGACCTAATGAGTCACTCGATCAGTGCCATTTAATTTTCAAAAACCGGGAGTGGTCTCCCCTCGACTTTCTTGTATACTCAGATATGGGGATGGATATTTGAGGAGTAAACCGCAAAACAATGATTATATTTTTATATTATGTACATTAAGAAACCATCAACAGCAAATCAAATTAATAATATATTGAATAATTATTATGAAAGTAAAGTTGAATAAATTGGACTCTGCAGCTGCATGAAATAAAAAAAAAAAATGAAGTATGTGTTCAGGTAAAGTACCACTTCCGGGTGATGGATTTGGCCCAAACGTTACAGATCTATAATTGTGGTGTAACAACCACATGCCGAATTTCATCCATCTGTCTAGTTGCGTTTTTGAGTTAACGTGTTTACACACACACATGTGCGCACACAATTCCAAAATTAGGTATTTTTGGACTCTGGGAGGTCTATAATGTCAAGAGTCATCAAAATATGAGGTTGAATTTTTTCATGATTACTATATTTTCTCTATACTTCGTATATGAGAAAGTAAAACGATTTCTCCTGTGCAAAGTGGCAGGTGAATTGCTGTTAACAAAAAGCAGTCACCTGAGAAATACACTGAAACGCTACTCACTCATGATTTTTCTGGCCATATGGTAAACGATTTCAGCTGTTTGAATTATATCTTGATATACAACAAGCACAAAGAAAGACGGCATGTAAATCACTTGTATTCCACACGCTTTATGCACCCGCATTTAGCTTGATCTGTCACCGCAAATGCTGTGTGAACAGTTGCCCTCCGTCACCAGCAGCCGTTCACTGGATGAATATGTGCGGGTGGCTCATGGTGGATGACTTTCTATTTTAGAGTTAAAACTTACAAGGGTTAAAGACTAACGGCAAGAATATTCATTCAAAAATGAAAACTAAAAATATTTTTAGTAAATTATTATTTTATTTCAGTTAGTCTTTCCAGGTACTTTAATAGTTTTGTTTAGTTTTAGTTTTTCATTTCGGTTTTGTTAATTATTTTATTTCAGTTTACGATAATATTGTTTTAATAATTGTTTCAGTTTTGATTTTAGTTTTCGTTAACTATAATAACCTTGGTCCTAACTGGTACCATTTACCATTATTATAAAAGGCGGTCACAGCAAACGCTCCACTGTTCTATTATAACTAATGGCGAGGGGTTCTAAACGAAGTCGCATTGGTCCGAAACAACTCATCTGTTTCCATGCACCTCCCTGTATAAAGTGTAACTCAATGTGAATGACACATATTCACAAACACTGGAATGGTAGCACTGCGGTCAGTGCCTCTGCTTTAAATCACATGCTCGGTCGTTGTTCATGCCATCTGAGTCTTCATGCCATCTGTGTGCACTGTCCTCTGGGAACTCATCCCAAAGAGGTGTATGGTAGGTTAGTTTGTGCTGAAAATTCAACTGGGACCCAGGATAGATTTTGCACTGTATCTAATACGACATGGATAGGCTTTTTAATGTTGTGCGATGTATATACTGTATTTACAAAGCACCTGGATGAACAAAGCTGTAATGCTGCAGGAGGCTAAACAGCAACATGTGAGCAACATTCGAGAAAATAAAGTTTAAAATAAAGCAAAAACCCTCAACTATGAATTTAAGAAGCAAATGTTTTTATATAACTTGTATCTTTACTAATAAAAGGCAAAGCCCTCACTGACTGACTGACTGACTGACTGACTCATCACTAATTCTCCAACTTCCCGTGTAGGTAGAAGACTTAAATTTGGCAGGCACATTCTTTACAGCTCACTTAATAAAGTTAGGCAGGTTTCATTTTGAAATTCTACGCGTAACGGTCATAACTGGAACCTACTTATGTACATATATACGGCCATAGCCTGCAGCTCGGTCGCCGTGTGAGGTGGAGTTGCGTCCCTCATCGTCACGCCTCCCACGTAATTGAGTGCCTGCCCATATAAGGTCGTCCATCAGCAGCAATCCAATAGACACGCTGCCGCTAAATATTCACGGGTGAAGGACTGTGCTTATGCAAACGAAGATGAGATCAGGGATAAACTAGTGTTTGGCACAAACTCAACGAAACTGCGAGAGAAACTTTTAAGTGCCGGGTCTTAGCTAACATTAAATAAAGCCGTGGAGATGGTCAGGGATAAACTAGTGTTTGGCACAAACTCAACGAAACTACAAGAGAAACTTTTAAGTGCCGGGTCTTAGCTAACATTAAATAAAGCAGTGGACATCGCAAGATCGCAAGAGATAGCACAAGCATAGCTGAGAACCTTCGATGCATGTACTCCGAGCGGCTCACGTGAACTGACTGTGAACGCAGTATGCAGAGAAAAAGCAAGAGCTCCAAAGAGTGCTGAACAAAAAACGCATCACACAATTGAGAAGGCAGCAAAACAATATGAAGCTAGTGATGCATACAAGCATATTCATAAGTGCAGCTACTGCGGAAACAAAGCACGGTGTAAATCTTAAGTTTAAATTAAGTTCATTGACACGTTGCCACTGGCATTTGTCATGCCTACGACGAATATGATATTCGCGAGATACAAGTTTAATGAGAAGACGCAGGGTATAAACGAGACTTTTGATCACTTTGTAACGGAGTTAAAATTGCTGTAACAGAGTTAAAATTGCTGGTGAAGGACTGTGCTTATGCAAATGAATAGGAAAGCAAGGTGTAAAGCATAACTTTAAATTAAGTTCATAGACACGCTGCCACTGGCGTTTGTCATGCCTAAGATGAATACGATATTCACGAGATACAAGATTACTGAGAGGACGCAGGGTATAAACGAGACTTTTCATCACTTTGTAACGGAGTTAAAATTGTTGGTGAAGGACTGTGCTTATGCAAACGAAGATGAGATGGTCAGGGATAGAATAGAGTTTGGCACAAACTCAGCAAAAGTGCGAGAGAAACTTTTAAGTGCCGGGTCTGAGCTAACATTAAATAATTGCTGGTGAAGGACTGTGCTTATGCAAACGAATAGGAAAGCAAGGTGTAAAGCTTAACTTTAAATTAAGTTCATAGACACACTGCCACTGGCGTTTGTCATGCCTAAGACGAATACGATATTCGCGAGCTACAAGTTTAATGAGAGGATGCAGGGTATAAACGAGACTTTTGATCACTTTGTAATGGAGTTAAAATTGCTGGTGAAGGACTGTGCTTATGCAAATGAAGATGAGATGCTCAGGGATAGAATAGTGTTTGGCACAAACTCAGCAAAAGTGCGAGAGAAACTTTTAAGTGCCGGGTCTGAGCTAACATTAAATAAAGCCGTCGACATCGCAAGATCGCATGAGATATTCACGAGATATAAGTTTAATGAGAAGACGCAGGGTATAAACAAGACTTTTCATCACTTTGTAACTGAGTTAAAATTGATCATGAAGGACTGTGCTTATGCAAACGAAGATGAAATGGTCAGGGATAGAACAGTATTTTGCACAAACTCAGCGAAAGTGCGAGAGAAACTTTTAAGTGCCGGGTTTGAGCTAACATTAAATAAAGCCATGGACATCGTAAGATCGCACGAGATATTCACGAGATACAAGTTTAATGAGAAGACGCAGGGTATAAATGAGACTTATGGTCACTTTGTAACGGAGTTAAAATTGCTGGTGAAGGACTGTGCTTATGCAAATGAAGATGAGATGGTCAGGGATAGAATAGTGTTTGGCACAAACTCAGCGAAAGTGCGAGAGAAACTTTTATGTGCCGGGTCTGAGCTAACATTAAATAAAACCGTGGACATCACAAGATCGCACGAGATAGCACAACCACAGCTGAGAACCTTCGATGGATGCACTCCGAGCGGCTCACGTGAACTGACTGTGAACACAGTACGCACGCAAAAAGCAAGACCTCCAAAGAGCACTGAACAAAAAACGCATTACACAATTGAGAAGACAGCAAAAGAATATGAAGCGTGTAAAACATACAAGCATATTCATAAGTGCAGGTACTGCGGAAACAAAGCACACAGTGGAAAAAGTTAATGTCCAGCTAAAGGAAGACAGTGTAAAAAATGTGGTAAATTGAACCACTTCGCTAAAGTTTGCAGGACTGTGAAAGGTAAACCTGTGCATGCAGTGTGTGATGTCTCAGATAAAGAGGAAGACAAGCTGTTTATTGATACAGTGAGAAAGGAACAACCCTCTGAATCTGAACAAGCCTTTGTAGACATATCAATAGGAAAGCAAGGTGTAAAGCTTAAGTTTAAATTAAGTTCATAGACACGCTGCCGCTAAATATTCGCAGGCAAATCCACAACTTAATACTGGGAATGCCTGTTAAACATCTTAGATTCGCGAGTACCGATTTGGGTAGTGAACACTTCGATGAATGAAACCTGTTATCTTTACAACGGTTGAGAAACACGGAATATAACTTGAACACAACACATCCTCCAAATACGAACCTGAGTGAAAAAAATAATGATAATCAAATCCTTGATGACAGCAACACTCATAGCAGTCACAAAACAATTACATTGACAATCATGTTACGTTATTTTTAAAATGTTTCCTTTTCTTTTTCATAACTTCTTTAACACACTACTTCTCCGTGGGTATTTTGCTAGTATACAATAAAGGTGAATGTGTGCTTGTCTGGTAGACAGCATATTCATCTTTTGTACATGAGAACACCACAGGCTATGATTTGTTTCAAAGTATAATTGTTGCCCCCACTCAGGCTGGGCCGGGTACCCTGCTAGTTTTTTTATAAATAGAATCACACCATTTACTTATTGGAATAAGGAATTAATTCATTTCAATATTTGGATCTTAATCTTTAACAATGTACTATTTTCTACAGTATTCACTTTATGTGAATCTCAAATTCATATTCTTAACATTTGAATATCTTCCACAAAATTCTCAAATCTGAAGGCAGTGTGTGAAAAAAACGTTAATATGTTTTTTACAGAGGAGTCACATGATGAAAATCACAAAAATCTGCAACTTAATTTGAATTACTATAAAAGTCATTTTCAAAATACTCATTTTAAACCTTTCTTTTTACCAAATCTGCCCAGGGGTGCAAAAAAAGAGCAGTAAAAGTAAAACTCTGTCCTCTGTGTGTTTCTATATTAAGTGCACACAATTTATTATCTTCTGTAACAGCACTAGAAAGCAGCAGGAGTTTGCCTCGTTTAGCTAACATTGATGTATAACAAGCCGAGTTTTGTACAGATGGAGGTTATACCATTGGTAATACTACTTTTGTAATACATCAGAAAAAAATTGCCTTCAGACAATAGACAGCACCAAGTGGGGTTGGCTGTAGTTTGCAAATAAAAACTAATTCCCATTAATATGTTTTAAGCTGATTACTATTAATTATGGCATATTGAAATGTGCCAAATCACATGCACAATTCCCAGACTTACCTTAATTATCAATTTGCACTAATTGTAAAAGACTGATTCTGTTTAACATAATGAGAGAATTCAAAGTGGGATTACTGAGGTGTCTGATAAGCTGAAATGCTTTTTATAGAGATGGGCCGCTCATACAGTACATTCAGATGGCAGTTTGCAGTGGTTTGCAAGAAATGTATTGACTTTACCGTACAACATCACCAGTAAGTCTGAAGACAAATTGTGTAATTTTTTTTTTCAAATTTAAGTGTCCTTGCTTGAAAAATTTCATCCATTACATTCCAGGTGATGTTAATGATGTTAATGTGTTCAATCTGCTTTTTGGTTGACTGGGAGTTAAGCCATAAAACTTCTTTGCCCAGCTCCTAATGTCAAACACTGAGCCAGAGAGATGAAGTCTCCAAGCACTGAGCAGTGTGTCCCTGAGCCGGTCACTTCACCTGTCAGAGTGTTTAATACACAAAGGGGCTACAACATGAAATAAGTTGGGTGTGTTTATTTCCTTCCTTATTATCCTGCATATTATGTAAAAGGCATTTTTAAATACACACTTTTTCGCACAAAATATCTTAGACTAAACTTGTCATGTGAAATCTTGGGAGCTGCAGCTCCAGGGCAGTGCTAACCGTTTAATAATGCAGTCCTTATGTAACTGATGAGCCTTCCGTCACTTTGTTGGACTTTTTCCTGCACTCCCTCTGCAACCTCTCTGCAGAAACATTACAGACTCTAAAATGGGATATCAGATAGCTTCACTTTTTGCCCAAGTCATTCGTCTTTGGTCATGAGGGCACTTACCAGAATTTAAAGATTAAACACATTTCTTACTTCAAAGTGTGCCTGCAGTAATGGAATGTCTCATTAAAATCTTTTCCAACTTCCAAGAAACTTCGAAGGCTGCCTGCAGTTTTTGAACTACTGTATGCATTTAAGAGGCTCTGTGTGGAGCTCACTGTGCTGCAGTGGCCTGCCCCACTTAGCATTTTTTTTCCCTCCATGTGGTCTCATCTGCTTATTGTTCTTCTTTTTGGTCCAGGTCCAGTGGGCTTCTGCAGAGAAATTTGATTTATTAACCTCATTCTCTCTGCTTTCAACATGAGCTCCCACAGGTCAGGTTTTCCTCCTGTACTGTTTCACATGGCTTTTTAAGAGATAATCTTCATTTCCCAATTTCTTGTATGAAATTAGAATATTATAAAGTCAATAATTCTTGCCATGAATTCATAATCATCCCTCAAAACTATTTACTGGTTTTATTAGACTACCAGTGCAGCAACCCAACCATTCATATGCTGGATCTAGACCTCTAGTTTTAAAAAATGGAAAAATAGAATATGCTGTATATAATAAAAAGTTTAATAGAAAGTACATGATTTTGAATTATTTAAAGATATACATTTTGGAAAAAAACATAGTATGACACAATGGATTAAAACAGGTTGGAGCGTAATAACCCTTTTGTTTTTCAATTTGTAAGTGAAACAATATACATTCATATGAATAAGTTTGGGAACCCCTCTCAGCCTGAATAACAATTTACTCTACTTTCAACAAAAAAGATAACAGTGGTGTATCTTTTATTTTCTAGGAACATCTGAGTACTGGGGTGTTTTCCAAACAGATTTTTAGTGAAGCAGTATTTAGTTGTATGAAATTAAATCAAATGTGAAAAACTGGCTGTGCAAAAATTTGGGTACCCTTGTAATTTTGCTGATTTGAATGCATGTAACTGCTCAATACTTAAGACCTTGCAACACCAAATTGGTTGGATTAGCTCGTTAAGCCTTGAATTTCATAGACAGGTGTGTTCAATCATGAGAAAAGGTATTTAAGGCGGTCAATTGCAAATGTATGCTTCCCTTTAACTCTCCTCTGAAGAGTGACAGCATGGGATCCTCAAAGCAACTCTCGAAATATCTGAAAACAAAGATTTTTCAGTATCATGGTTTAGGGGAAGGCTACAAAAAGCTATCTCAGAGGTTTAAACGGTCAGTTTCAACTGTAAGAAATGTAATCAGGAAATGGAAGGCCACAGGCACAGTTGCTGTTAAACTCAGGTCTGGCAGGCCAAGAAAAATACAGGAGCGGCATATGCACAGGATTGTGAGAATGGTTACAGACAACCCACAGATCACCTCCAAAGACCTGCAAGAACATCTTGCTGCAGATGGTGTATCTGTACATCGTTCTACAATTCACTGCAAATTTACACAAAAAACATCTGTAAGGCAGAGTGATGAGAAAGAAGCCCTTTCTGCACTTACGCCACAAACAGAGTCACTTGTTGTATGCAAATGCTCATTTAGACAAGCCAGATTCATTTTGGAACAAAATGCTTTGGACTGATGAAGCAAAACTTCAGTTATGCGGAAGAAGAACACTGTATTTCAAGAAAAACGCCTGCTACCTACTGTCAAATTTGGTGGGGGTTCCATCATGCTGTGGGGCTATGTGGCTAGTTCATGGACTGGAACCCTTGTTAAAGTCAAGGGTCGGATGAATTTAACCCAATATCAACAAATTCTTCAGGATAATGTTCAAGCATCAGTCACAAAGTTGAAGTTACGCAGGGGTTGGATATTCCAACAAGACAATGACCCAAAACACAGTTCGAAATCTACAAAGGCATTCATGAAGAGGGAGAAGTACAATGTTGTGGAATGGCTGTCACAGTCCCCTGACTTGAAAATCATTGAAATCTATGGGATGATTTGAAGCAGGCTGTCCATGCTCGGCAGCCATTAAATTTAACTGAACTGGAGCGATTTTGTATGGAAAAATGGTCAAACATACCTCCATCCAGAATCCAGACACTCATCAAAGGCTATAGGAGGTGTCTAGAGGCTGTTATATTTGCAAAAGGAGGCTCAACTAAGTATTGATGTAATATCTCTGTTGGGGTGTCCAAATCTATGCAACTGTCTAATTTTGTTATGATGCATATTGCATATTTTCTGTTAGTCCAATAAACTTAATGTCACCGCTGAAATACTACTGTTTCCATAAGACATGTCATATATAGTACACCCCTAAACCGCACATTTAAGATGTGGTTAACAAAATGGCTATTTTCATAGTTTAAACCCTAAATATGCCCCCAAAACACTTTAATTTAATTTCAAACTCAGCTTAATATATTACCTAAAAATAAAGAATGTAAAGGTAAACCCGTATACTGCACAGTAGTGTACTGCTATGTCTCCCGCAGTGCTAGAATGTAAAATACCGATGTTACCACTATATGTACTGTAATTCATGTAAGTGCGTTTTCATTGCCAGAAGCCTTAGATGGTGCAGCTCATTTTGGCAGCATCTTTAACCCTTAAACTGCCACATACTTGTGGGTTAATGCATCCCTGGACGCCAAATACTTTTTTGCTGCACTTTAAGTAAACATCACAATTCGCAAAGAAAAAGTGAAATTTTAATGGAACACATTTTTTTCATGGAAAATCACTGAGCCAGCTGCACTTGAACTGGCTGCACTCAAGCACACAGAGGTAAGCACTGATGTTGGCAGGCTAGTCTAGTGCAGCGGCTCAATCCCAGGGACAGTGAGACTGCAGTGCTGCAGGGTGTCACGCTTGGGTCACAGAATTGCAGAGAAACACAGGAGATTGTAGAGACTGGAACTTTATTCAAACACTTCAAACAAACATGTCTCTTTCAGAAGTAAAAGGAGCTCAGTATGCAGTTAGTTATCGATTAAAGAATAGACAAACATCATAGGGGGCACAACGGGAGCAGGACCCCCAACAGGAGCAGAGAATGTCTGGGGGAGGAGAAAGAAACAAAGCAATCAGCCAAAAAGGACAGGTGCTGTTCAGGCTTTTAAGTAAGCGTAGCGTCGCGCAAGAAGCATATCATGTGACAGAGGAGCCACAAGTAAGCCCAGCAAGTAAGGGAGCAATGTGAAGGTAATCTATCAGTGTTTTTTAAGAGGGGGTTTTTAAGGAGCGTCTGTGTCTTCTAGGGGTGGGTTCAGCCCCCCTGCTCACAAGGGGCTGCCACTAAGATTCACACCATCGAGAAGACGGTGATTTATTTATTTTTATGATGGAGATTCCAGGGATGCACCCAGCCTTGACCCGACCCACATGCACTCACAAACAGAGACAAAGACAAAGCAAACCGGTAATCAAACAGCAAATAAAGAATGTAATGAAAACAAATGAAATAAGCAAACAACGATACTACCCCTGTTCCCCTTACGGTGATTACACATTAAATACAACAAAACACAAACAAAAAATACACAGTAAATCATGAAAAAGTTCATAAAAACGGCAACAGATGAAGTGTAATGATGACAATAGATAGTCCATAGATCTGCATGTTGAATGGGAATGTAAAGATGGTCCTACTGGTAGCTCCTGAAATGGTGAAGATGGGTGGACGGGTTAAGGAGCGCTCCTTTCTTTGCAGGTTGGCCATGAATCCACTTACAGTCCTCATGTACACAGGCAGATGGCAGACAATCCAGACACACGAAATGATCCAGGACAAAATGAATAAGTACAGGTAACCTAAAAGAAGGCAGACAGACAGGAACTTGAGGAACTTGAAACACAAATTACAAAAACTTTTTTTTTGTTTTTGGTCACCGGCCCTCCTTTTTAAAAGCCGTGCTGACATCCTTTGACTTCAACACCCTCAGCAGAAGACCAATCAGAGCCACTGCAGGGACTGCTGGGAGTTGCAGTTTCAAATTCTATTGGCTACTTTCACCATCCCAAGCCGCAGTTCTCTACAGTTGCTTCCTGTTCTCTCTACAGTACAGTATTGCCACGAAAAAAAACATAAAAATTGCGGAGGATATTTGCGGTTTCCGCTAACAATTATTAGTAAAGTTCTAAGGAAAAATCCGTGAATGGCTGAGGCCGCAAACTCTGAACCACGACTTTGTAGGGGTCTACTGTATTAAAAGGAAGTTGCTATTTTGAAAGCTCAGCCAATGATAAACAAAAATCCAAAGAATTAAGAAGGGTTATCAAACTTTTTCATATGACTGTAGATATTTAAAAAAGGGTAACAAAATGTGCAAAGTCTGGTTATACAGGATTAATGGAGTAACCGTCTCTCTTTTTTTCTTATTCATCCTGTATAAATTTTCAACAAATCTAAGTTAAATTCTGTATCTTGATGAGGAAACTGCTTGACAGCAGAAGTATACCACACAATGGGATTTGGAGTTTTGGGGCCGATTCTGGACACCTGTGAGTACCATTTCAACATTAATGCACAATAATAAGCCAAAATTTGATAAATGGGCCATCGCTTGAGCATTTATTAAAATTACTGTTGTCACAGTTTGCCTGATGGATGGCTCCTTAAACCTTTATAATCGAAGATAATGGATTGACTTGCATCCCGGTGTTAAGTTGGTTGCTAATATCTTTTTCCACCGGGAGGCCATGATAATGGACGGACAGAGACAGACTGCCTAACAGGGAGATGTACCCCTCCAATATACCAGATGTTAGTATCTCCTTGATGGAGCTCCCATTTATACACCCACAGGGCAACATGGGAACTGTAATCTCGCAGGGAAGTCCTGTTGGGGTACTTGGGTGCCACCAGGGGGAGCTGCTGGGAGAGGACTTCTTTAGTTTAAGGAATTTCTGCCAGTACTTCTTGGATGTAATTCTGTGGCACAGGAAGTACTCCCGGGTCCATCATTAAAGGAGCCACACCGCCTCAACAGGCAAGTTGGAGTCAAGAGAGGAGAAAGACAATGCTTGCCTGGAGAGGAGTAGAGGAGAAAGGAAAGGAAGAGAATTGTAATTGTATTTGTGGATTGTGGATTGCAGAAGACACCTGTTGAAGGTATAGCTGTTCAGAATTAAACAATACTCAATCCTGGGACAGCTGTTTGTGGATTTGTGTCTGGGGTTTAGTACTCTGCAGGCCACATTGTATACTGAACTGAAGATATTTTAGAGCTATTCGAAGTTCTAGTGTGGATAAACAGGGATGTCAGAAAGTTCTGTTTGTTTTAAAAGTGACATATGACACACTGACAGACTATAGCCAAAGACTTGAAGTGCGCCACTGTGATTTGTGAGGTTTATTCCATAGACATTATTTTATTTAAAACAGGCAATTGAGGCCAAATATAGATACAGCAGATGCCACACAAGCCACCTAAGTAGAATGGGGGAAACATTACTGCCATGTAAGCAACCTGACAAGGAGATGGGAAGAGACAATTGGAGACAACTCAGGCAGGCTACTAAAAGGCTACTGGGTGTATCCGATGGTCTTATGGTGAGTTTATGGTTGACAGTTACTGTGTGTTATTTCCATTTTCCTTATGCCAGCAAAAGATTGTTGTCCATGTTTGGCAAATGCAAGTTTTTATATTGGAACAAACACCATGGGGAAAGTATAAAGTTCTGGTATCTGCACCAAACATTAGAGTTCACCTACAGCTGGATGGAAGACATCACTCCTGCCTGTACCTAGGAAACATGTCTCCTGTACTCTCTTAAAGCAGGACAGAGCTGACTGCACGCTTTTGCAAGTAGCTGTCCTTCGAAAATTGTATTATTGTGAGTGTCCAGTCAATTTTAAAAGAAAATAAGTGTATTCTTAGTGTTATTTTTGTTTTTTTTTATCTTAGAAGCACTAGTGTACCACCAGGGAAGGAAAAAATATTGTATATGATATATACTAAACCACTTTATTTATGGCCATTGCTGGAGCCACCAGAGGAAAACCATTGCTGTACTTTAGAAAAACATATGCAACCTCAGAGTTGGTTTCTAGATTGGGTTTAAAAGTCACTCCCTATTGGTAACCCCCTGAGCTTGGAGTTGGGGCTCAGCCAGAATAATCCAGACTGACATACTTAAGGAGTGTATAGGAGGACAGGGACTTCTAACTTACAGACAAAACATCTCATAACGATGGCATTGAGGCAGGTAATGATTTATTTGTATCCTTATCCTTTTCTTATCCTTATCCTTATCCTTTAGGAATGTCATATACAGTATAATATATTTAATGGTAGTGTCTCCTATTGAATATAACAGCACTGGGCCCACTGCTTTGACATCAGTAGAAATGGCTTCCTCAGAATCATTGCAAGAACTTTTTAATATATCAATAAAATTATCAATAATGCACTCATGTTTTTTTACCTCTAAGGAAACTGAGAAAAATCATAATTCTTTCTTTTCTTTTTTAAAGACTACATACAGGAAGACTCACCTCCTTGCACTTTCCACATAGGCAATTTTCAGCATTTAGATTTAAAATT
This sequence comes from Polypterus bichir lapradei, assembly GCA_026402145.1. Lineage (NCBI taxonomy): Eukaryota > Metazoa > Chordata > Cladistia > Polypteriformes > Polypteridae > Polypterus > Polypterus bichir. Next base: position 65,964,472 of record JANRMT010062790.1, on the reverse strand, counting down.
ATTGTTTTACAAAAAAAGCTTGAACAGTTACATTTAGGGGTAAGAGAGAATTAAACAGGAAAAGGGAATATATAGGCATACACTATTTATTATAATAGGAAGGATCCATCCATCATTTAATTCCCAGTTGAGCTTCCTTTTTTGTGCAGTGTCCATGTTCTTCCTATGCTTAGGTGTTTTTTTTTAAAATGCCAAATTGTCCCAAACTGTGTGACTGTGGTTAAAAATGTGAGTTTGCCAAGTCCATACTTGCCTTGTGCTCAGTGCTGTTGGGATAGGATCTGGCTTGCAAAAGCACTGTTAAAGATAAAGCAGCATCACAAACGGATGGAGCAAAGGTTGCTAATTTCATGATGATCATTAAGTAAACCAATATAAAAAATTCTAAATGATTAGCAAAGCATGCACCACATGGTTATCATCTTACACTGGCCTCTTCCCTTTATTCTTTGGACATTCAACCTTCTTGTGGCTGCCGGAATGACATTAAGTCCAGGTAAGGCACGGATGCCAGACAGATGGATGTCTTTATATTATATTATATTATATTATATTATATTATATTATATTATATTATATTATATTGAACCCATATGAAGACAGGGGAAGTGCATTTTCCATATGGTTATGTCTATTGTAAACCTTGCTTGCCACACATGCAGGTTTTCTGATGTACTGGGTTGTGTTCTTCTTTGCCAGACACCTACTGGTTAGTTATAGGTGTCAACAGGCACGCACGAAGGGAATACCTGCTGACAACCAGTAGCTGTCCACTACTAAACTATTTTCTTGCCTTTAGACACACTGTTGAATTGGGTCACTGAAGACACTGTGGGTAGTCCCAGGGCACCTTGCCATGATATCTATGAAAAGTCTGTAGTGATTTTAAAATCACCTGTAAGTCTAATGCAGAGAACCTTTATAGCAGGTGTAAGGAGGCTCCAAGAGACTGGGTGCATGAATGGTTATCTGCTGCATCCCATTGATTTATTTAAAGAATGTGTAAGTGTTGGCTTTGTGAGCTGGTATTTGAAGACAGAAAATACAATGAATATTCTCCTGGGTCATCTTTCTTTATTGCAGCTGTACTCTATCATTCCAATGTGTCACTCCGAGTTCCCATCCTTCCCTGTTCTTTCTTTGTGCTTCTCCATGTATTCAGTTCATAATCAACACAGAAAGCATCTTCATGAAAGTAAAGCTAGCTGCAGCCTTAGAACACTGATCCTTCAAAACTTTAAATTACATAGAAATATCTTTTACATTTATAATTATTAACAGCATAAATTATTTATATTAATTTAACAATTTACGTATCTACAAAATGTCATACTATAAATGCTTTATTGCATTTCATTATGAAAGTATGTATAATCTCAATAAGTCTTAGCATTCTAAACATTCAGAGAGCTGTCATCATATTAATTTAATATATTCTGTGCAGACACTGCGGCCTATGAATGCAGTCAGCGCCAAAGGAAAGCTGGTTTAAGAAGCACTTAGCAATTAACCACTTTGTTGGGAGAGCACATTGATTATGGAGAATTTAACGTACTACTTTAGTCATGATGGGGTGTGAGAAACACTTGCAAATTAACAATCATTCTTAAAATGGAATTAACAATGTTCTTAGTGTTATGATGCCTTTGGTAAATACAACACTGGTGTGTATTTGAGGGGGGGTTGTTGTTTTTTGTTATGCTTACTTATTGATCCTCTGTGAAAAGCAAAATTCCCCCATGGGGAATTTAAGTTCTATCTATCTATCTATCTATCTATCTATCTATCTATCTATCTATCTATCTATCTATCTATCTATCTATCTATCTATC
>JANRMT010062790.1:65941808-65962630 GCA_026402145.1 Polypterus bichir lapradei | reverse complement strand
CTATCTATCTATCTATCTATCTATCTATCTATCTATCTATCTATCTAGAATACTTGAGGTCTTCCCAAACAACTGTTAAATCAGAGCAATAAGTTATAACCAGAAAACTATATGTTTGTTTTAATAATAATCAAATTCATATATTTAACTTATTGGCTCCAGTAGACCCCCATGACCCTGTAGTTAGGATATAGCAGGTTGGATAATGGATGGATGGATATATTTAACTTTCATGGGGGTCATGAGGGAGATATCCCACAAGAGTTTTGAAAGCGTGGAATTTGTTCCCATGTTTTTGAAAAGCAACAAAATTTTAAGACTGCTGCCCCCACTTTTTCAAAAAACAGAATTCGTCCTCCACTCTTAAACTATAGTTTTTCTGCCTCACTCCACACTGTCCGTGTAATGAGGCCGCAGAGAGCTTAAACAACTCGGCACATCCACATAAAAACGGCAAGGGGTGAGCTTTCTTGAAGGCTTTTACTGGATGTACCTCATTGTAAACTGAAATATATACAAAAGAAACAAGGTTATTATACATTACATGACTCACAAAACAGAACTGGCTAGTTAACTAACAGACTTCTTCTTCTTTCAGCTGCTCCCGTTAGAGGTTGCCACAGCGGATCATCTTCTTCCATATCTTTCTGCCCTCTGCATCTTGTTCTGTTACACTCATCACCTGCATGTCCTCTCTCACCACATCCATAAACCTTCTCTTAGGCTTTCCTCCTTTCCTCTTCCCTGTCAGCTTTATCCTTAGCATCATTCTCCCAATATACTCAGCATCTCTCCTCTGCACAAGTCCAAACCAACGCAATCTCGCTTCTCTGACTTTGTTTCCCAACCGTCCAACTTGAGCTGACCCTCTAATGTCCTCATTTCTGATCCTATCCATCCTCGTCACACCCAGTGCAAATCTTAGCATCTTTAACTCTGCTACCTCCAGCTCTGTCTCCTGCTTTCTGGTCAATGCCACCGTCTCCAACCCATATAATATAGCTGGTCTCACTACCTTCCTGTAGACCTTCCCTTTCACTCTTGCTGATACCAGTCTGTCACAAATTACTACTGACACTCTTCTCCACCCATTCCACTCTGCCTGTACTCTATTCTTCGCCTCTTCCACAATCCCCATTACTCTGTACTGTTGATCACAAGTATTTAAACACATCCATCTTCGCCAACTCTACTCCCTGCATCTTCACCATTCCACTGACCCCCCTCTCATTTACACACATGTATTCTGTCTTGTTCCTACTGACCTTCCTCTCTAAAGCATATCTCCATCTCTCCAGGGTCTCCTCAACCTGCTCCCTACTATCGCTACAGATCACAATGTCATCAGCAAACATCATAGTCCACAGGGACTCCTGTTTAATCTCGTCTGTCAACCTGTCCATCACCATTGTAAATAAGAAAGGGCTCAGAGCCGATCCCTGATGTAATCCCACCTCCAAGTTGAATGCATCCGTCACTCCAACCGCAGACCTCACCACTGTCACACTTCCCTCGTACATATCCTGTACAACTCTTACATACTTCTCTGTCACTCCTGACTTCCTCATACAATACCACAGCCCCTGTCGAGGCACCCTGTCTTATGCTTTCTCCAGGTCCACAAAGAGGCAATGCAAATCCTTCTGGCTTTCTCTAAACTTCTCCATCAACATCCTCAGAGCAAACATTGCATCTGTGGTGCTCTTTCTTGTCATGAAACCATACTGCTGCTCACTAATCATCACCTCACTTCTTAACCTAACTTCCACTACTCTTTCCCATAACTTCATGCTGTGGCTCATCAATTTTATTCCCCTGTAGTTACTGCAGTCCTGTACACCCCCCTTATTCTTAAATATCGGCACCAGTACACTTCTTCTCCACTCCTCAGGCAACCTCTCACTTTCCAAGATTCCATTAAACAATCTGGTTAAAAACTCCACTGCCATCTCTCTTAAACACCTCCATGCTTCCATAGGTATGTCATCTGGACCAACGGCCTTTCCATTTTTCATCCTCTTCATAGCTGTCCTTACTTCCTCCTTGCTAATCCGTTGCACTTCCTGATTCACTATCTCCACATCATCCAATCTCTTCTCTCTGTCGTTCTCTTCATTCATCAGCCTCTCAAAGTACTCCATCTGCTCAACACACTCTCCTCGCTTGTGAGTACGTTTCCATCTTTATCCTTTATTACCCTAACCTGCTGCATATCTTTCCCAGCTCGGTCCCTCTGTCTAGCCAATCAGTACAGGCCCTTTTCTCCCTCCTTAGTGTCCAGCCTCTCATACAACTCATCATACGCCTTTTCTTTAGCCTTCGCCACCTCTCTCTTCACCTTGCGCCTTATCTCCTTGTACTCTTGTCTACTTTCTGCATCTCTCTGACTATCCCACTTCTTCTTTGCCATCCTCTTCCTCTGTATACTCTCCTGTATTTCCTCATTCCACCACCAGGTTTCTTTTTCCTCCTTCCTCTTTCCAGATGTCACGCCAAGCACGCTTCTTGCTGTCACCCTTACTACATCTGCTGTAGTTTCCCAGCTGTCTGGCAACTCTTCACTGCCACCCAGTGCCTGCCTCCCCTTCTCCCTAAACTCAATCTTGCAGCCTTCCTTTTTCAACTTCCACCATTTGATCCTTGGCTCTGCCCTCACTGTCTTCCTCTTCTTGATCTCCAACATCATCCTACAGACCACCACCCTATGCTGCTGAACTACACTTTCCCCTGCCACCACTTTGCAGTCTTCAATCTCCTTCAGATCAACTCTTCTGCATAGGATGTAATCTACCTGTGTGCATCTTCCTCCACTCTTGTACGTAACCCTATGTTCCTCCCTCTTCTTAAAATACGTAATCACCACAGCCATGTCAATCCTTTTGGCAAAATCCACTATCCTCTGACCTTCTTCATTCCTCTCCTTGACACCATACCTACCCATCATCTCCTCGTCTCCACTGTTCCCTTCACCAAAATGCCAATTGAAATCCGCTCCAATCACCACTTTCTGTCCCTTGGGTACACTGTTCATCACTTCATCCAACTCACTCCAAAAATCTTCTTTCTTACCTATTGCACACCCACCTTGTGGTGCATATGCACTAACAACATTCATCATCACACCTCCAATTTCCAGCTTCATAATCAGTATTCTGCCTGACACTCTTTTCACCTCCAAAACACTCTTGACATACTGTTCCTTCAGAATAACTCCTACTCCATTTCTCCTCCCATGTACACCATGATAGAACAATTTGAATCCATCTCCAATCCACCTGGCCTTATCTCTTGCATGCACAATATATCAACCTTCCTTCTTTCCATCATATCGGCCAACTCTCTTCCCTTACCAGTCATACTGCAACATTCAAAGTTCCTACCCTCAGTTCCACTGTCTTTACTTTCCTCCTCTCCTCCTGCCTCCGGACACGTCTCCCCCCTCTTCTTCGGCCAGTTAACTAACAGACATGTATCGTTATAGAGCATTCTAACACACACATACAGAATATTTCAAGATAATTACTGCATCCCCAGGACAAATCAAAGTAAGAATGTCACATAAAATACATTATAAACATAATAATGATAATGTACGTTATTTAACATATGACATTTCCACATTTATGATGATCAAGTGTATAACATAAAAAATAGAACTAGGGAAAGGTGGGAAAATGTATATAGAAATACATCATTATGCAATTGGCAGAATGAAGCAGAATTTACAAAACAAATAATCATTCAATATAACCAATAGCAGAGAACAGAACAAATCAGTAGTCACTATAAACAAAATGCAGATTTTAAAATTCTGAAAGGCAAATAATGAAACAGAAAAGAAATTTGTGAATGTCAAATAACACATTCTGTTCATATTTGTGTAGAATTACTATGATTATAAAAAGGAGAACAAATTAATTCCTATAATAAATACAAGGTATAAATGTTTTTATAGGTTCTAATCCAGAGGCACCTGATGACAATTACATAAATGAAAAATGTGTTAACAGCGTCTCGTGGTTATTTTATGTTTCAAGTACCCACACAGTGCTCCTTCCCTTACCTCCATCCAGAGTTTGCATATCACTCCTCATCTGACAACTGTAAATCATCAGTTCTCTGGGGTGCTCATTGCTCTGGCAAGTAAAGAAATGACTGTATTGCCACACTAGTGAAGCCTGTAAAGGCACAGAGTACTATGCAGAAAATCACGAAGAGGTGCACTGAGTTTCATGCTGCTTTAATGTTATCACTAAACATTTCAGAGATAAAGATCATTAAAATGCATGAGCGTTATGGCTGCTGCATCAAGTAAACAGCCCAACTGCTGTTAAGGTTATTCAAATAGGCCAGCACACATTACCAAGTCCTGACTCAGTTTGAGTTGGTTTTTCTCTCTTTCTTTATATATTAAATGAATATTTGATTTAAAAGACATGCTTTCTGATCCTACTATACTTATTTTTATAGCGTATTTCTATGAAATCGTACAAAAGAATCATTAGTGAGAGAGATGCAAGTAATATTCTATAATCTTTTGGTACAGGATGAAGGGAAGGCAACCTTTAAGATCTCTTTAACAGACTGATGCTTACAGCTGGCACTTTTTTTACTCTTAAAAAGACAAACCAAATATTTGTTCAAATACTGGCCTTTAAACCACTTACAAAGATTAATATTTTTGGATTTTTTTAATGTATTTCTTGAAAGACAAGTAAATACATTCAGTCAAACAGGAGTGTAGCACATATATGGTTAGTAAACATGTAATAAAAAAAATCAATAAAATATGAAACATTTACACGCTGCCAACAATCTCGTTACCTGTCTTTCGTGTTCTGTTTCTTGATGTGCAGACTACAAATCAGTAACTGCCTGCATGTCTACCTCCACAAAGAGAGTTGCACTGAAGTGCCTCTCAACTGACCTTGAATTAGGTGACAAGTCGGTGTTCAGAGCAGGAACATCTATCAGACAGTGACCTTTTATTTGCTGGTGCTGCTACTAACCTGTCAAGTGAGCAACTGTGTAATTCACTTCCAAAGTTCTCAGGCTCTGCTTCTCTGTATTAATAACCTTCTGTCCATAAATCTGGCCAATAAGCTGACTAAAGCAACTGTTAAATGTTCAGAGTCCAACATTTGCTAATATATGCATACAGGTTATGTTATCTTCTTTGAATGTAGCCTATTCAATGATCTAGTATGGAACGCAATCAATATTCTTTTTGTAGTGAAAATTCTTACAAAAATACCTGAATGGAAATGTTAACCTGTATTGAGGTATGAAGAGATAAAATTCAACAGATTTCACAGCTATGGTTGCTCCAGGCCTGACCACACATTAGCAGGTTTTACTGATTTTTATTTTGTCAATTACATAAGTGTCAGTATTTGACACTATTCTGTTTCATTTTGTAGTTAGTAGTTGTGGAAAGTTTTCCAATTCCTTGCCATAGCTAATGTCAATTAATAATTATAAATTCACCCAGTATGTGGTGTTTTATAGGTAAAGAATTTATTGTTCATTCCTGTGCAGCAGGCGTTCTTCATCAGTGTATTCTGATATTGTGCCACTGCATGTGAAATCTTAATGCATCAGCTCTATTGCTTAGCATTTTGGGTAGGAGTATTGCTGTTGTCCTATCTAACACACTCATATGCTCAGGCATAGACAATGAGGTTTAGTGTCTTCTTGAAGGTGTAGATAATGCTTTGCTTTGGTGAGGTCCCATTGCACATGGACTCTTTATCCAACAAGATCTACCCCAGTGCTTTCCAAATTTTGGGTGTCACAGAACAGTTTTTCACATGCCAGTGTGTTCACAACCCATCCTTGCTGGGCTGTTTTCTGCTTTGTGAATATAACGAGACTCAGTGAATTTAGTGCAATCTCCTGAGTAGGAGGTGGAGAGTTCTCCCTATGTGAGTTTAGTGAGACTCAATGGGTCAGCATGACTCACCTAGGTCTCCTTCCTTGGATTTAGCATGATCAACATGTTCCCTCTCCATGATTTTGGTGAGATCCGCAGGTTAGCGGTGGGGTAGTTTTCCCCATCAGTGATTTTAATGTGATCACCTGAATGGGGGTTCCTGCACGTTAGATTAATGAAGCACATTTGACAATTCCTTTCCTCGTTGGTGAATCAAGTAGAATTGTCAGAGAGGGGTTTGGGGAAGTTGTCCAGGATTGGCTGCAGTGCTGCTGCTGTGAATCAATCTTGATCATCGTAGCGGTGGGGTAGGGGGGATTTTCCTCCAAGTTTGGCCACAGAACACATGCAATGTCCTCATGACCCACAGGTTGGGAAACGCTGCTCTATGCTAGTGGCGAGGAACTTTGCATGTGTCACAATTTGACTTTTTGTTCTTTACTCTTTTGAATAAGTTTTGCTAGACCTCAAAAAAGAATTGTGACTTCTTGTGTTTACATGTGTTTCTTGATTTGATGTGTTTAAATACTGTTATATTTAATTCATGGTTTTCTATGATATGACTTTGAATCAGTTGTTTTGATGTTGCTTACCGTAGTTTGGCAGGATGGCCCTGGAGTATGGCACACTGTTATATTTGAGCAGGGCTTTATTTTCTCTGGCTTAGGTTGAACTTTTTCGTTTTAGTTTATATTAAAGTATTTGTCATGTGTTTATACAACATTTGTTAGTATATCTATGTGTAATGTATTGTTTTTGTATGTCTATTGTGCTTAGTGGGTTGAACCCCAAGAGGCAGGGCCCCCCTGATGTTACCACTCCTGAGACCTCCCTTTGGCTATTTAAATCCAGAAAAGAGGTTCTCAGGTAAGGTGAGCGTGCTAGGGGTTTTTGGTTTGAGTCTTACTTTTCATTTGCATTTACTGGTTTTCTGATTAATTTAGTTTATAATTTCAGGGCTTGTTTGCTTTGGGTTGCCTTTTAGGCACAATCTTTTTGGTTTTTGAACATTTTGTTATTTTTTCACTTTTTTAATAAATATTTGATTTATAAAGATTCTTTATTCCAATTTGTCTTGATAAGCCAGAGTTTATTCAAGGTTTCTCTCACGTAACAGCCATTTAAGGATAGATTAGGATATTTAAGGCATTTTGAACTGAATAAGCCTGTTTACACATTTTTGAGCCACCTGTACAGTAGATGAAGCCTGCAGGTAGTAGTTGAGGGCTAGCTGGTTTATAATTGAGGATATTTTGGACAGACATCTTCCAATGATCCCAAACTTCTCTGAATTACTATGTTGGGAATTGTTTGAATTGGAATGCCTTATCGTTTTTGGCAATTCCTATTGCCTTTTTTGCTCTACTGAGCTTCATTGTTGAAGACTAAATCCTTTATTTTATAAAGATCCTGTGTTTTCTGTTTTTAATAGTATATGCCCCTCTAGTGGGCATTTCTGAGCATTATTGGGACTCTCAGTTCATAATAACTTCATTAACAGACTGGTATGAAAGGTCAGTGCTGTGCACTTCTGGGTTTGTCCAAATTTGTATGGATTCACCTTAAAAAGTCTAGTGTTTTGACCATGTCCGTTGGCTTACATTTTGGTTCAGTTTATGTGTATATCCAGTTTTTGACTCTCCCCAATTGCGATTTTGGTTATGTGCACTGTCTAGATTCTCTGTCTCCTAGTAGTTGACCTTGGCTAGTTTAGACCTCTCCTTTTCTCCTCAATCCATTTCCTTTTGAACTGCTACCATCCAGCACAGTCAGTACTGCATTGCCTGTTATTATTTTAGATGGAGGACACTATCTCTTGCTGTATTCGATGTACTTCTGACCTCCATTTTCTGTCTGATTCTACCTCTGCTGAAATTTCTATTTTTACTGTATATCAATATGAAAGCTTACTTTCACTTTTTTATGGACAATGTTTTTTTATGGTACATATGCAGCCTCATGTGTTTTGTTAGTAGTTCTGAAGACACAATATGTCTCAGTATTGACAGAGCTGCCCTTGACTTTACTGGAACATCATGTTCGAATTGCTGTGTAAGTGTTGATTTCTATGGAGGCCCCAAACTACAATTCACAGAAAACTGGAAGAAGTTGGCAAGGTGGTGACAGCTTTTAACAGGTAATTGGGGAGTTGCTACCTGCCATACTATGCACGTGCCATTTCCTAAGGTTGTCCCCACTTATATTTTGCATCCTCCCATTGTATATGTTGTCACAGATGGCTGGGGTTCTTACCCGGCCGGGACGCCTAGAAGGTCCAGAAGGTGGATGTAAAAGCTTCCAGGTCAGGAGGACACAACCGCCCTGGAACAGTAGAGGACCACGGGAGAGGAGGAGAGACTTTCCAACTCGTTGGGACCCGTGGTCACCACCAGGGGGCGCCTTAAGCCTCCTAGAACCCGGGAGAACATTGCTTCCGCCACACTTAGCAAGATGGCGGAGGAACCAGCCAGGGACGTCCAAAGTGCTTCCGGGGCAAAGGGCAGCACTTCCGCCACACCAGGAAGTACTGTCAGAAGATTGTCACCAGCCACCTGGAGCACATCTGGGTGGGAATAAAAGGCGCCGCCTCCCAGCAATCTGGGAGCTAGAGTCGGGAGCAGGAGCAGGACGAAGCTCCCAGGAGGAGATTGGCGGCTAAAAGACTGACATTAAGAAGGTTTATTGGGGAGATTAATTGCTGTGTGCATTGTGTGGTGTTTGGGACTTTATTCTTGTATATAATAAACGTGTGTCTTTTTATAAAGATGTGGTCTCAGACTGGTGGTGTCCGGGCAAGTCTCACAATGTTTAATCTCTTAATGTTGATCCATCCTTCCATTATCCAACCCACTATATCCTAACTACAGGGTCACGGGGGTCTGCTGGAGCCAATCCCAGCCTAAACAGGGCGCAAGGCAGGAAATAAACCCCGGGCAGGGCGCCAGCCCACCACACTTAATGTTGATACTCTTTCTATTTTATGTGTGTCACCTCTATTCAATATCTACTGCTTGTACTTTGGGGTCACCACAGATTTCACTAGCAGTCTGTCAAGCTTTATTGTTGCATTTTTGACTGACTAAGTGTATTGCTGTACCAAGATGGGTCACTACATTATATCTTTAATGTTTGTTCAGTGGAAGATTTACTGAAGGCAACGTAAAAAAAAAAACCAGTATATTCATATAATTAATTTGAGTATTTGGCAAGAAAGTACAAAGTGTATAGCTAATAAAGAACAATTAAGAGAGCACAAGACATTTACTATTTGATGATAAATTAGCAGTATAACAAAATCAGAGTTAGTTGACGGGCAATCGTGCCAAATGAGCTTTAAATATTCACAAAAGTGCAATGGGGTAGAAAGGCCAAACAATTTCAAGGCGCTTTGTGAAGTGAAGAAGCACCTGAAAATCAGTAGACTAGTAGCAATTTGTGCAGCTGAGGAAGGGTAGAATTTGTGATTTCTCTGAATTTATAACTTCTAATTTTGCCACTTCTCAAATTTTTAATCCTACTTCATATACAAATACCTAAAGTCTGAGACTGCCTTTGGGTAGGCTGATGTTTTATTTCCTAGACAATAAAAGTGTAGGGCCCTTGCTGTGTTGTTTATTTGCCACAATTTCTAAGAAGTGAATTTCTAGTAGGTATTATTAGTAGAAGGATACCAACGTCATTAGTGCTGAAGTGAGCACATAACTTGCCTTTAGATACACAATGAGATATTTAATTGCCACAGCTTAATAGATTCACATGGTAATGTTTTGTATGTAGAAGTGTATTACTGTTTCTGAGATTTTTCAGGTGAGGAAGACATATGTTTCAAAGTACGGTAGTTAATTATATTCACTAATCGTAGCACAAGAGAATGACAAAATGCTGCATTTTGATTAGTACTTGCAGGTAAAAGTTTCATCATACTTAATACATTTTGCAATAATGAGCCCATAAACCTCTTCTATACAAAGTGGATAACTAAGGGCTGAGACTGGCAAGCTGTGTAACTGTGGTCTGGTCTATGGGAGAATGGTTGATCTCATGTCGGTGGGTTTCTGTCGCTCCTGGAACAACAAATTCAGTTGTGTTGCAGAAACAACACAAACCTAAGGATATCAGATTCACCATGGCAATAGAGAAGAGGGAGCTGAGGAAGAGTAAAGTTGAAGGAATTGACTACTGTTATTAAGAACAAGTCCTTTTCCTCAATGCAAATTTATATTTTTTTATTTTGCTTCAGCCTCTGATCATAAAACTATAAAGCTCAAAAACATGCAGCATACATGTTTTCTATACTTTCAGATTACCTAAATTGTCCAAAATGATAATAGAATTGACCACAAATGTTAGTACAAGGCAAATGTGACAATTTATTTATTGAACAAACATAAATGACCAGTTTAGTAATACTATTTTTCCTGGTTTTAAACATCATATCTAATTTGAAATATATGTCATTATGTATGTACACTAAATAGTATCTCTAAAAACAGAATTTAAAAAGTCTCATGGAAGGAATATTTTAATTTAGTTATGTTGTAACAGATCTTGCTTTTCCGATTTTCACCAATTACTTTTAAAATCATATATTCTCTAATTTTATTGCATGTAAGGACAAATTAGCGTTAACACATTTCAATGCTGTTATTTAACTTTCTTGGTGAATTAATGGATCCATGACTGTGATATACAAGCTTAAATCAAAGCAGGCTTTTCTTTTTTATTTACATGTTAAATGCTAATGTGAATTTCCTTTAAAATTTTACACAAACTTGTACTGCATTCAGTGCTATTCAGTTTAATATCTGATACAAACGTGATTCTGGGAGCTCTGGGAGCTGCTGTGGTGAGGCAGGTTGCATCTGGGAAGGAGTCAGAGACAGTGGCATCCGTTAGATGGACAAGGTGCTCTGGGAGCTGCAGGCTGTCACAGGTTGGATCTGTTTGAGGATCGGGGTTGTCACAGGCTGTGAGGTTTCTCCAAGTGTGAGATATGGAAATGATTACAAGAGTCTTATTTTTGGGTCCATATGGGTTTTATTTCTGTTTATTGGATTGTGTATTTGCTCTCCAAAAGACATTGGTTTTATGGCATGCATTTTAGTTATTTATTGAATTTATTGAATTGAATTTTGATTTTCTAATTTAAAAATAAACTGCCAGTCGTCTAAGTTGTACAGTCTCATATGTCTGCCTCACTCACCTCTGCTATGACTACAGATGTCCTTGGATAAAGATGGGTGACTTTGGCTGCAGGTCCAATGGCATCACACACACGACAATTATAAAGATGGCAGCATAGTTAACAAACCTGTCCAATCTTTTGATCAAAAAATCTAAAAAAAAAGAAACCTTAGCCAAGGGAAGAGGAGAGGAGACAAGGTTTGCTTTCTGTTCACAATAGAGTTTAGCTTGTTTTAGATTTGGTGGCAGACTTTTTGGCTAAACAAATGAATTTCTCCCTGATGGAATATCTTTTTGGTTTCTCTCTTAGAAATCCCTACATTTCTAAGTCCAATTATTATTACTAACATCATCAGTCCTCAGGTGAGTTCAACCTCTAAATTAAATTACAACACAAATAGCTTAAAGGAGCTACCTTCTTTTTGTAAAATGTCATACAATAATGCTTCTTGTCTTGTAACCTGGATGGCACAGTGGCGCAGTGGTTAGCGCTGCTGCCTCGTAGTTAGGTGACCCAGGTTTGCTCCCCAGGTCCTCCCTGTGTGCAGTTTGCATGTTTTCCCCGTGTCTGCGTGGGTTTCCTCTGGGTACTCCGGTTTCCTCCCACAGTCCAAAGACATGCAGGTTAGTTGCATTGGCGTTTCTAAATTGTCCCTAGTATGTGTTTGTGTGTGTGTGTGTGTGTGTGTGTGTGCCCTACCCAGGGTTTGTTTTCTGCCTTGCGCCCTGTGTTGGCTGGGATTGGCTCCAACAGACCCCCGTGACCCTGTAGTTAGGATATAGCGGGATGGATGGATGAATGCCTTGAAACCTTGCATGTTATAATCTTTTTAGTTAGCCAATAAAAGGTGTCATTTTGCTTGACTTCTCACTACATTGATAATGGCTAACACGGTACAACACCCTAGTACTACAGTATATACATTTGTTGAAAAGGGCCCCTTCCCAGACCACTTAGAGTGATGAAATCTGAATTCACATTTTCTTGCATTTTTTTAAAGTAAGCTGTGCTACAACACTACAAGGTGTTTTCCCAAATTGCCAAGTGCATGCTGTGGGCTGAGTGGCAATGGATGCTTCAGCTCGTGAGAACTACTATATGGATGTGGGCACTGCTGTTTTAAACCGATAATTCTAATTCTATGAGTGGGTTGTATTTCTTATTATTATGACATTTGCTGTCAGTCTGACAGATCCTCATTTTCACTGTCAAAATATTTTAGTCTGCATCTACACCTGAGCTTTAAGTTCATTTTTTTGGTCAATTATTTTGTAACGCTGCATTCCTTTTTTAACACCTTTCCTTAAGATGTTGGTATTTAGTCTTCAGAGATAATATATTGTCTGCTTTTATCTTTGTTGTAATGAATATTCATTACAATAAGGGCAAAGCTTTCAGGTTCTAGAATACCAGTTCCATGCAGTGTAGCAACAGTTGTTTCACTGAATGTTGATCTTGCAGAATCTTATTATGTCTGTAGCTCTTCCTGCCCCAAGTCATAATATGAAACTATACCCAGACTTATTATGTATGTAACTGTTTGAGCACTGTGCCACTATTTAATTAAATTCTTATGAAATGAAGAATCCCTAACCACTAAGGAGTGCACATGCAGCTGAAAAGACAGCCTTTGTAAACCGGGCATCCTAAAAAATGTAAAAAAAATAGTACTGTCTGGTGTGAGACTAAATGGGATTACTGCAGTTGACTAAAAACACACAGTGTAGTGTCACTGATAACTTTTGTCCTTATCGAACTTGAGGGTGGAATTATTTAATATATCTTCATTTTACCTTTTTTACATTGTAATGGATATCCTGTACAGGTGGCAAAGAAGAAAAATGGAATGAAAAAAGAACAGGGCTTGGCAAGGTGCAACCAGTAATGGTATACTATGTCAAGTCAGGGCACAGCACTGGGCACCACCAGGGCGTTATATGTCCTGTTCACATGTTGGATGCCACTAAAGAGCATTTAACAGGGGGACCCTGAGAGAGAAATGCAGTCTGGGTGAAAGCAGATCATGTTCTTCAAGGACAGCAGAAGAAAGGTGACTCAAGGATGCCTGAACCACTGCTATGAACGTAAGAAATTTGACAAATGAGACGAGACAACACAGTTCTTCAAGTCCAATTGTATACACTTTAAAATGTAAGTCTTCTTCAGAGGGCCGTCTGTTGTAAGGTAACACAGTGGTCTGATATTATTTATTTCATTCTTGGTAGATGCAGCATTTAAACCTTGAGTCACTTTGTGTTTAATAGATGACAGCCGTTTCATTACATTTGATAGATCTTGTGGTAATGTTCAGTTTAACATATATTTAATTATGTTTAAATGATCTTAATTTCATTACTTTAATCCTAATGAATATCAGACAGATGGCTATTCATATCTGAAATGTTCACACACTTTTCTGTCTTTCATTGCCAGCCAATTTACAGCTGGCAGATTCTATTGGTTTGGTTATTGACTTCAGTATTTAAAGAAAATGATCTATGAGTTTATAATTCTACAATTTTAATATTAAAGTGGGAAGCCTAAAATTTTATTCTTTCTTATATGCCTACAAATCAGTTAAATCAATGATAGTAATTATCATATGAGAATTGTTAAGTGAAGAAATTTCCTCTTCTTTTTAACACAACCTATTTTAACCAATAAAAATGGATAATATTCTCCTTGATAGTTGTGCTAAAGGCCAATTTCTACCTTATCAGCACCATGTACCATCCACTTACTGCCATTTAACAATTTCACCACATGTTTTGATGGTAAAAACATCCAGTGTTCTGATGTAGAAACGGCTTTAAAAGAAAAGGCATATGGCCACATCTGGTGGTAATGGTAACTTGGATTGTAAGTAGCAGTCTTATTTCAAAGGCCATTGAATTACATAGAAATTTAAAAGCCTTTTTCTATTGGCTAACCTTGAAAAACAAATGAACTTCAGAATTGCATGTGGGGGCTTATCAAGCAAGTCATGGACATATAAAATTTATCATCAGTGAAGAATAGCCCCATGTGAAAGTGCTGTGTGTGATGGCTTATCACTCTTTCTCCGTTTTTGTTGTTTGTAAGATCCCACAAAAAACTGTTTCTCACAATGGAGAGCAGTGAGCTTCTAAATGTCAATGAATAACTGGAGGGTTTGAAGGGACAGATACTAAAGCGTCACACTTGCTACAGGCATTTGAAAGCCCTGAAGCTACCGTGTAATGTAGCTGGGCATCCTCAGCCAGCTTCTCCTTCCACCAAATTCCAGGTTTGTCCACACCCCAGCAGTTCCTGAAGCTGATCTGTATTTGTTATATCACTGTGCCCATTCAGAATTGAGTGTGAAAGCACCAGTGTAAAAGTGGGTCTCTGCCTCAAGCACTCAGACAAGTGCCAATATTACATGAGATCAACCATTTTGAAGTTCTCAGGTACCCATTGAAATGCTGTGGTCATTTTCAGAGACTCCATTGTGAAAAACCTGGACTGTGCACCTTCTGGCTGGTAGACTTTTGCGCCCTGCTTTCCTGGGACTTTTTAAAAAAGCACAGCATAAAGATGTCGGCACTATGGATTTCCACGTGGGAACAAACAGCGTGGGTAGAGGTACTGAAAATAGACTTTGGATTGCTGCTTCACATTGTTTGAGAGGGGACCCAGCAATCAGTTGTACGGATCGTCATCTCTGGACCACTTCTTATGCGCCAACATTTAGCAAAGGCCTCCGACACTTAGCTGAGATGATCAATACTTGAAAATTTAAAAAAATAGAAAAATAGAACTGCCTCTCAAGACAGACTACTTTTTGTTGTAAATAGCTGTATGTTCCTTCAATACTCATCTTTAATGACTTAAAAACCAATTCTATATACTCCACTGCTTTTTTAATTATGTATCCGTCTTATGTAAGTGTGCATTATTTATTTGTTGTATGTCATTTATTCATTATTATCCTTATTTAATTTTAAATGTCTTTTGTTTGTAGCTGTTTCTTTGGCATATTGTAAAGCACTTTGAGCTACATTCAGTGTATGAAGATATGCTATAGAAGTAAATGTTATTGGCGTTGTTATCTAAATCCAGCTCTAGCTCACTTGCATCAACATCATCATGCCTTATAGGTGACTGTTATGAGTTTTTTTCCTTTACCCAGCATTTCTTTGGCTCTTTTCACGTATTAACAGACCTAGTATGTACTGTAGCCTCCGTCTGATGTGTGAAGCATCTGGTAATATTTATTTATTTGATCATCCACACCCATGCAAAGCTGTACTCACAGAAATATATTGTCAGGACTAATAAGTTGTTTGTCCACTGCTACCTGACTATGACATATCCTTCTCAGTAGTGATCTGTGTTCTTGAAGGAACTTGTCTTAATGTCCTTGAAATGCAATCAACTCAATTAGATTTTTTTTGGCCTATTTAATCCTGGATGTTAAACCAACACAGAAACAAACAGTGCAAGAATGTTTGCATCCAAGGAGATCTGGTCTTTGCTGATGATGCCCCTTCTCAGCTCTGCTACCAAATGCATCCATCTGTCTCACCATTATTTGCATCTTGACTGATGACCACTCAGTGTTTTTAGCGTCTTTCTCTTCTCTTTGCCACACCACCTCACTTTCAGAGAGAATATAATTTATATAAGTATGGAATAAGTGGAAGAGACTGAAAAGTGCATGCAAGAGAATGGGATTGAACAGAGGTGGACTTAGTGACTTTATTTTGCCATCTTAAGTGGTTGGTATTGTTGAAGATGTCCAATATGACAATATGAACATTTAGGCACTTTTTAAGTTAACCTGTGGATTTCAGTTGAATTAAATTAATTTAAATTAATCTTCTTACTTCTGGCTGTAAATAAAAACTGATTTTTATTTTAAAAAATTATACACTCAAAAAAATTGTCAAACTGTTTACAGATCTCATTAATTTATTAAGTAATTCAAAATATCTATCAACAAGTGACGTTCTGAGTAATTTTTAGTTTAGTCTGATCTGGTAATGAACACAGCACTCTAAAAACAGGCGAAGGTAAATATGGTATTATTGTTATTTTTAATAAAACAGAGCATTGATCTGATCATTCAAAGTCAAAAGAATAAATGAGTAAACGTTTCTTTTTATTGTGTATTGCGTCTGGGTATTTTGTGTACTAGGAGTTGAAAGGTTCCTATTTTATTTTCTGAACTTCTTGCATTATGTTTGACTAATTTGAAGGTAGGAGCTAAACTGGAAACAAAGGCATTTATTATCTGAAGACATTGTTTACTTGTTTACAATATAATTATAGTTGTAAACATTATTTTGTTTTTTTCTGCATTTCTGTTTTTTGTATTTTTATAGTTATGATCTACTTGCCTGTTGAACAAAGCTTTGTGAGCTAGTTCATATGTCAAACTATATATAGTTCTTTTTTAAATTAATAATTGCAAGAAATGCTTTTCATGGTAACTGCTTAGTCATGTTATTAATTAAACTCTAGAAATGTCTTCATTTATGGAATCTGAGACAATGTCATTAAACCTATAAATAGAAAGTTGAATGTCTATATGTCTGTCTGTTCCCTGTACAATCCTATAACTTTTGACTGATCCAGAATAAATTTTGCATAGTTGTTCTCTAGGACCATAAGGACCAGATAGACCCAACCTCCGGTCTGCGGCCTGCCATTTAACAGCCGGGCTGCGAGAGAACTACTGGCAACGGAGACTCACTCAGTGAAGGGCTACAGCAAAATGGCGGCCCACTTCACTGAGGATACTATTCAGAATGCTAGGCGGGCAGGGCTTTGCAGCAGTGCAGAGCTGAGAGAGTATTACAACAAAGTATTTTTATGGTCCCGACAGTTTCTCCATATGACACGAGTCTATAGAAATCTTGTTACTACGAAGTACATTCAGCAGATACTTTCATTACAACAAAGTGACCTTGAAATGCTTGAATGAATCATCCACAGAGCAGTTAGTTCTGTGGTCGCAGCTCAGTTGTGTACAACAATCCCCAAACAGAAACATTGTAAAAAAATTTCTTTCTTCAAACTTTCCTTGTACTGTTTATTTGCTGTTTTTGTTTTCTGTGCTTTTCAGTGATACCTTTTGCTTATTGCTCGTCAACATTTGAAAAGCATCAATTGGAATTTAACTCATTGTCACCCTCCTATAGAAACGGCAGACATGAAAAAACAATAACAGTGTTAATGTTTGTTATGTGCAATCTGTTGGAATGACAAATGCAATGCATATGTCTTTGTTATATGCAAAAAAAGAAAAATCTTGGGTTGCCAATGGACACCAAAAAAGCAGTTTTTATGTGGTTCAGTGATAATCATTCAAGAAACATTCCTATTAATATGGCACTCATTCAAGAAAATGTGAGGTTTCTAAACTCTCTTGGGACCTCCGTCAATGGGAAAACATGCCGAAGAGCGTCCTGAAGTGCGATCAATGCATCTGTGGAAAACTGTTTATCTGTTGCTGGGGCAACAGCAGGCTCACAGCTCTGCTGAGTCTCTCCGCCAAAGCAAATAGAAAAGATCTCGATGGATGATGCAAGAAACATTGTAAATACAGGGCACAGTATTACTTGGCCACTAACCTGGCCACGACCCTGCCTGACTGCTGTGTCTGTGTATAGCAGAGTGACAGATCACGCTACAATAAATAACCCTGCTGTTCTTGTTTCAAGCTGAATAAAACTGGTTTTGTTAAAGTATTGAGACTTTTGAGGTGTAAGACAGGGACTTATAGCGCGACCATAGCCTGCAGTATACTGCATTTATCATGTTTATCATTTCCTGCACTGTTAGGGAATTACAGCAGTTTCAACTGCGTCTAAAGCCCTTTAGTCGGAGGGGATGACTGCAGTTCCTGATCGCCTGAGGATGTCAACTGATATGACTAGGAATTTCAGGGAATGACAAACTTCCATCACAGTTACAACTTTCCAAAGTATCACAGCTTGCCTGAAGAAGGGGCTTAAGCTCCATCGAAAGCTTGCATATTGTAATATGTTCAGTTAGCCAATAAAAGTGTTACTTTGGGTTACTTCACATTACATCCATAATGGTTAACATAGTACAACACCCTATTACTACAGACAAGGCTTTCCTGATAGCAAATAATGTGCTTCCTGACTGTGATGTTGCTTTCAAGGTATGGGGAGTTCAGTCACATTCTCATCCATTTTTTTCCCCATTCTATTGTGGTTCATAAAACACAAGACATCAGACAAATGAGACTCTCTTTTGTTTTTGAGGTCCGAAAATTTCTCTTTTTCCTTGCAGCTGCACTGCATGCATTCCAAATGAGTACTCCTTGGTTGTTAGTTCTCATGTACATGGAGCATGCTTCTACATAAGAGAACGTCAGACCTGTCACCAACCTGGGTTAGCCATTGACCGGTCTGACTAAGTAGCTGGGTATGGCAAACTACATGACTTGCTGGTCTTTGGAGCACACTGCCACCAGCTTGCTAAGATTATATAAATTAATTCTATGAGTGAAAATTGCTGTAAAAATCAAGTAGTGTAGCAGGGCCTTAAGAGACAGATAATAGATTTCATTCTAGAAATTGTGCTTCGACAGAATTCAGTATGTGATTTTGAGTGAGCAATTTGTTTCTTTTATCTATACTTAAAATCAGGTCCATAATTATTGTGATGTGCTGGTAAGGACAGTCTACATTTTTTGGCTGTTTTTGCACTGTCGTTCATCACCACCATGTTGGATAGGGATATAAGGAGGCTTCTCTAATACTAATACATGGCTAAAATGGTTCTTGCCATAATTAATTGTTTTAAGTATCATTTAGGGCACCATATTTATGAAAGCTGTACAATTCTGTGACACAAATCAGGCAATGTATTGTGTATGAAATTTTCATTTCTTCTTCAGGAGCAGAACAGGAGAAAGCTGGAGCAGAAGTTGCAGAATAACAGCATGAAGGAAGTGTGGGATGGGATGAAGATCATCACTGGCTGCAGCTCGAAGCGGGGTGCCACCATCAAGAGAGACGTGGAGAGAGCAAACCAGATGAACTACTTCTTCAGCAGGTTTGACCACCCTAACCCACTTTTACCCCGGAGTACTGCACCCTCCACCCATCCTTCTGCTGATACCAGCATAGGAGATTCCCCCAACCCACAATTACAGCAGCCCAAGTAAGCAGAGAGCTGAGGAGACTTTGTGCCAGCAAAGCAGCGGCTCCAGATGGAGTATCAACACGACTGCTGAAGGCCTGTGCGTTGGAGCTGGGGAGTCCTTTACAGTGCATCTTCAACCTGAGCCTGGAACAGGGGAGTGTCCCGAGGCTTTGGAAAACATCTTGCATCACCCCATTCCCTAAGGTATCATGTCCTAGTGAGCTGAACGACTTCCGGCCTGTCGCTCTGACGTCACATGTGATGAAGACCATGGAGCAGCTGCTGCTTCACCACCTGAGGCCACAGGTCCGCCAAGCCCTCGACCCTCTGCAGTTCGCATACCAGGAGAAGGTGGGAGTGGAGGATGCCATCATCTATATGCTACACTGATCCCTCTCCCACTTGGACAGAGGCAGTGGTGCTGTAAGAATTATGTTTCTGGACTTCTCCAGCATCTTCAACACCATCCAACCTCTGTTCCTTAGGGACAAGCTGACAGAGATGGGAGTAGATTCACACCTGGTAGCATGGATCGTTTACTATCTTAAAGACAGACCTCAGTATGTGCGTCTCGGGAACTGCAGGTCTGACATTGTGGTCAGCAACACAGGAGCGCCGCAGGGGACTGTACTTTCTCTAGTCCTGTTCAGCCTATATACATCGGACTTTCAATACAACTTGGAGTCCTGCCACGTGCAAAATTTGCAGACGACACTGCTATCGTGGGCTGCATCAGGAGTGGGCAGGAGGAGGAGTATAGGAAACTAATCAAGGACTTTGCTAAATGGTGCGACTCAAATCACCTACAACTGAACACCAGCAAAACCAAGGAGCTGGTGGTAGCTTTTAGGAGGTCCAGGCCCCTCATGGACCCCGTGATCATCAGAGGTGACTGTGTGTAGAGGGTGCAGACCTATAAATACCTGGGAGTGCAGCTGGATGATAAATTGGACTGGACTGCCAATACTGATGCTCTGTGTAAGAAAGGATAAAGCCGACTATACTTCCTTAGTAGGCAGGCGTCCTTCAACTTCAGCAATAAGATGCTGCAGATGTTCTATCAGACGGTTGTGGTGAGCACTCTCTTCTACGCGGTGTTGTGCTGGGGAGGCAGCATAAAGAAGAGGGATGCCTCACACCTGGACAAACTGGTGAGGAAGGCAGGCTCTATTGTAAACATGGAGCTGGACAGTTTGACATCCGTGGCAGAGCGACGGGCATTGAGCAGGCTCCTATCAATCATGGAGAATCCACTGCATCCACTAAACAGGATCATCTCCAGAGAGAGGAGCAGCTTCAGCGACAGACTGATGTCACTGTCCTGCTCCACTGACAGACTGAGGAGATCGTTCCTCCCCCACACTATGCAACTCTTCACATCCATCCTGGGTAAACGTTAACATTATACAAAGTTATTGTCTGTTTTACCTTCATTTTATCACTCTTTAATTTAATATTGTTCTTTATCAGTATGCTGCTGCTGGAGTATGTGAATTTCCCCTTGGGATTAATAAAGTATCTATCTATCTATCTATCTATCTATCTATCTATCTATCTATCTAT
>JANRMT010062790.1:65914975-65941798 GCA_026402145.1 Polypterus bichir lapradei | reverse complement strand
TCTATCTATCTATCTATCTATCTATCTATCTATCTATCTATCTATCTCTGTTAGAAGCCATTTGGTATAGGATTTGTTACAGCTGTGTTAATGTTTGTGATGGACAATTTATTGGAATAAAAATGCAAAACATATTTACTTCAAATATTTCTGATGTACAATCTGTTGGAATTTATTAAGGTCCACTTTCTGTACTTAAAAAAAGCACTACCTCTAATTCAGAATTTTTAACTTTTAAGAAACAGCAAAAATAGGGATAAAAAAGGGCATAAACGATAAAAGGCTGTTCATGCCGTCAAAGGGCCAGGACTTTGTAATACATGTTAACATCCTCTGTAGCACGGTGAGTTTGCTCAGTGATATCCATGTCTCTTGTACAGATTTATTTAACATGTCTTTCAGCTACTGGCAGGCAGGATCCAAGGGCTTGTTTTAATCTCTTTGTGAAATCTGCTGAAGGGTGAGAGAGGAAATCTCCACTAAGTAGTAAAGAATAAAGTGGTTTTCAAACATAGATTCAAGTGAGGGTTATTAAAGTTAAATTAAAGGGCTTTTGTGTAGCAGTAGATAAAATGCACCATCAATATGCAAAGCCATTCACCTTTTAGACACACTGAATACAATTCAAGCGTGCTGGCTAACAATTGGTATGCTGCACATGTTTCCTGAAATGAGGTCAGAGAATGTCAGTCTACTCCTTTTTGTACATGAGTACACATCAGAAAACCAAATTATCACTAATTTGAAACTGAATTACTGTACAATCCAGCTAAGTTAATGCCATGGAATGGCAAGTCAAAGCTTTGGTCTGTTGTGCTTTGGCTGCATCTAATGAAAAATCCTTCCCTGTCTTTTACATAATAACTATGGAACTACAATAAATGGGACACGGTAAAGATTCCTTGTTTACAGCAAAGAAATGATTCTTTACTTCTTGCTATTTTTAAAGTGAAAGCCAGCCAAACAAAACGCTGGAGGTTTATTTTAATCTCTTAGCCGATGCTTAAAATGGATAATTTCCCTGTAAAGTGAGATTTTTTTCTTTTTTTTATCAAAGAAAACTATCAATTTCTTTTCAGGTTTATGCATTTCCTACTCAGAAGCTTTTATTGCTTTTGCCTGAATACTAAAGAAATGTTTACTTTACACTTCTAAGGGCTAACTTTGAAATATGGTTTACTTTCTGAGGATTACAAAGAAACAACTGTTGGAGCTGTAACTAAATGATGCAGTTATGTAAACTCGCCAGTATGTTATAATGTGATAAATATTTTGGTAAGCATAACATATTCATAGTGCCAGACATCATTTTATGTATGAAGAAAGTCTCACAATTAGCACAACAGTTTTTTTTCCTACTTTCAAGTTCAGACAATACAATACATTTCTCCACTCTTAAGTTTTTGTTAGAAGAAGAGCGCTGTCCCAAAAGCTCTTCACATCTGGAGTAACAAGAAGTTCAGTGTTACTGTTTGACACTTACAAAACCCACATGAAGACTAAAATAAGGGACAACATAAAGGGCTAAAACAAATCAAAACTGCCTGTGCCGCTGGGCATGAATCCATGTCACTGGTCACCGCTCAAATGCCTCCAAAAATTCTTCTCTCTCAAATACTTCCTCTCTCTCTCTCTCTCTCCTGAGTTTCACCTTTCTTAAGAATGTAATTCTTTTTAAAGGTCTTGACATTTCTTCTTCCTGACACTGAGCCTTCATCACAATTTGGTAGTACGACCCTTTGTCTTGAGATGCTTTAAACCCCTTCATGGTGCCATTTTAAGGCCAAACACCAGATACGCCTCGGATGTCAAAAGTAGCCTTCTATGGCTTTGCAGACAATCAGGTTAGAGTCCCCTTCAGCAGTTGCTGCTGTCCCTGAGGCCTGGGGAGCTACTAAAAAGACAGCTTTTATGCTGTGTACCTTGGGACTTGGGTTCTCTCTACACTGCTTTGGGTTTTTGTGCTCCGATCTGACACCCTGGACAAGATGCACCAGCCAGCTGCCAGTTACCCTGTTTCAATCCAAATGGGGACCACATGGCACCAGCTTTTCTGGTGAGGGACAGAAGGCTGTCATCTATTGGTCGGGACGTCTCCTGGCTTCCAGGCAACCTTCCATGACATTGTAACTGGACACTACAGCTGCAAACAGAGCCCACCTCCCTCTGGCTACCTTTGTCTCCACATATTGTTGCCATTGTGGGGTGTCCCCTGTGAAGGTTTCCTTGAGGCAATCCCTTACCCTGTGGTATCTTTTTTTGCCCTTGCCAAACAGGCACCTTTTGCATTGCCAAGACGTGCATATTTTTTACAGATCCTGTAGTGCCTGTGTCCATTTGCTATATATCACCTCAAACAATAATAATTTATGTGTTGCAAATGTAACCGAAAAATACTCTGTGCATTAGTTATAATTCTAACATTAATCCTTTTTCCTTGCAGGTTTATTATTAATCAAACAATGATAGCATACTCTTAAAAAATATGTTAGAAATGATTACAAATTCATGCTTATTTTAATTTTACTGCAGCCTGGCGTAAAGCCCTAGAATATTTTTCACTGTGCAGCACTTTGCTAATGTGTTTTAATCTAAAACAGGGAGCCTTTCATGACTTATCATGACTTATCATGTCCTTATTATTAACAATCATACTTAGGGACCAGCTTCTAAAACCTTGCTTTAGTAAAGGTGCATTAATTTTAGCCTGAAATATCTTTTCAAATGCCTAATTATATTATTTGAAATTTTTTCTTATACTTCTAAGACCTAATTCACAGAGCATGTCAAATTACTAACTGCAATCCCTCAATTTATACTTTTTTGTGAAAAGAAATACATTTATACACATATGTCCATCTATACATATGTAGAATTATCATAAAATTACAATTCTTTGAATAAGTGTTCCCATGAGGAAAATATGTTTAATCTTCACAGTACTTTGTAAGTAATTGAAACAGAGAGGCAAGGTTAAACCTTATTTATACTTTGAGAAAGTACAAGAAAAAATGTATAATAAGTGTTGAGTGTGTAATTGAAAATGACACTCAGTGTTAAAGATAAAACAACCTCTTTTTATACAGGTTGACTGGAGAATCTTTGAAGAAAGAACAATGTGCTGCCTGGGAGTGATGGAGTTCACCAAAATTACAGAAGGGGGCAGGATTGTCATTCCTGAATTCAGACTGGTATGCCACAATAATTCATTTAATTACAAATGCATCAAAGCCATTTTGCCAATCTAAAGATGAAATATCCTAATTTCGTTGCAGAGACCCTGCTGTCACATGTAAAACCATCTTCAGTAAATGTTGAATCAATCTTTAATAAATGTAAGGGTCGGATGTGGGAAAAATAATATCAAATGTGACACAAAAAAAGACCTTCCTTTAAAAGGAAATGATAATTTACAAATGAACAGCCTTTCTTCCAAAGATCAGTTAGTTAATGACCAAGGTTAAAGGTCAAACACTGAATATGATTGCCAGTGTAAAACATCAAGAGAATCACTGCAGTTTTAAATTTCAGCCTGTTGTCAAGTGTGACATTTTAAATAAGGATCCTCTGCTTTAAAGATTTATATCATACCGTAATTTAGGCTGTGTTTTAAAGTATAGTTTAAGAGTATGCCATTTTCTTTCTGCTGCTGCACTACCTCAGGGATGTGGTCTTAATTCCCAGCCCAGTGACTGTGTGTGCAGTGTTTGCACATTCTCAATCACAGTCCTAATTGGGCTCTCCTCATAACCCGTGTTCTTCCCACATCCTAGAGGCAAAGGTTACTTACTTGCTCCAAACTGGCTCAGTATGAATAAGTAGAAACGTGTGTCTGTGTGTGGCCTTCAATGGATTTGTATCCCATCCAGAGAAAAGTTCTGAAGCTATATGTATGTGTAGGATTGTAGCGGACATGGGGATGCTAAGATTCACTCTGGACAATGATGGTGATTTGTTTATTTTATTGCGGGGACCCCAGGAACACATCCAGCCTTGACCTGGCATGCACATACTCAAACACAGAGACATTATGGAAAAATTAATATAAAATTAACAATGAAATATATTGATCAAATAATGAAAAAAGAACAGCACAATATAACCAAAGCCACATACACAAAGCAATAATAATTTATAACACTAACAGCAAACAAAAAACACTAAAAACAAGGAAGAAAACAGCTGATGGATGATGGATGTGTGATTGAAACACCCTGTGAACAGCTTTCTGAAAGCAATGAAAAGTTTCATCCTACCTGGTTCCTGATGCTGTGTGGAGTTTCAAGTGATTGGGAGTGCTCCTTTGGACTAAGACATATCCAATCTGTATAAATTCACACAGACACACAGACAGACATAAACTGTAACCCAAGGTGGTCAAGTCTTAATTCAATTGTGTGAATGAGGCATATTAACAAACAGACGGATGATCGTGATCCCCTCAGCATCTTTTAGTTTCCTTTTTAAATTGTATACCTACTCAGTCTTCTTCCCAGCAGCCCCTGCACCCAAAAGCTGTTCAATGGTTATACTACTGGGGTTTGTAGGACATTTTAAGTAGCGCTGCTACAGGATGAGCAAAAGAGCAGACTGACCATATGCTTACAGACCCCCTACCCCCACAACAAATGGGGCATGAGCTCATGTGACATTTTGGAGGGGCTCTATTATACAGTAATTAACTTGGCTAATTTCCAAGATTTTAATTTTTTATACTGTAAATTAAAAAATAAAAGGATAATGCAAACTGTTTTTGTTCCAGTTGATGTTTCTGTTATGCTATACAGTACGTGTGTTGGCTGCCAAACCAATACAGCAGCATCCCTAATCACACACAAATTTCTTTTTTTTTATTACGTTTTTCAAGCCGCAATGATGTCAAAAACAAAATTATGAAACTTGCCTTCTAATTATGGTTTTGCAAAACAGCTTAAACTGAGCGATCAGACTGGTGCTGGTAACACCACATTTCCGAGTGCTGCTATCACAAACTTCACACAAGGCATTTTAGGAGTCCTTGGCCTGCCAGCTAAGCCTGGCTGGTAGAGTACATCTACTGTACAGACAACACTTCCTAAAATTAACTGAACCTTCTGCTCTCTAAAAAGGGCCTTAAAGGATAAGTTTGGTAGTTTCAGTCAAAGTTATTTCTGCACAATAATGGTATATACAGGTATTTATTCATTACATAAAACTATGTTCTATAGTGAAATCCATCCATCCATCCATTATCCAACCTGCTACTGTATATCCCAGCTACAGGGTCACGGGGGTCTGCTGGATCCAAGCCCAGCCAACAGAAGCCGCAAGACAGGAAACAAACCCTGGGCAGGGCGCCAGCCCACCGCAGGGCACACACACACACACACACCAAGCACACACACTAGGCACAATTTAGAATCGCCAATGCACCTAACATGCATGTCTTTGGACTGTGGGAGGAAACTGGAGAACCCGGAGGAAACCCACGCAGACATGGGGAGAACATGCAAACTCCACACAGGGAGGACATAAGGCTACCCACTGCGCCACCGTGCTGCCCCTATAGTGAAATGTAATTATACATTTTTTAAAATATTTTGTCTTTTTCTAGCTGACAATAGGGGCTCTATGGACCCTGCTACCAAGCGTGACAGAAAATGCCATGCAACTTACCAAATATGTCAATTTTTAAAGCCAAAAATGTTATCAAGTATTGATTCTTGTCTCGAGATTACACACATATTGCAAAACCGCATATAAATGTTGTTTCAATAACGAAAAAAGCAAAAAAGTATCTATTGTTGTAAGATCCACCCATTTTAAAAGGAGTCCAAGCTGTGAACTTCATGTTTTTGCCAACTTCCCCATTCGTGTTGCTCTGCGGTGTCCTTGCTCTCCCTGCTCTGCTGACAGCTAGACAATAACAACGGAAAAAAACACACTTGCAATTTTACTATATAGAATACTAGCAAAATACCCGCGCTTCGCAGCAGAGAAGAAGTGTGTTAAAGAAGTTATGAAAAAGAAAAGGAAACATTTTAAAAATAACGTAATATTTGCTTTCTATTTGTTTGGATAAGCACAGTCCTTCACCAGCATTTATTTAATGTTAGCCCAGACCCGGCACTTAAAAGTTTCTGTCGCACTTTTGCTGAGTTTGTGCCAAACACTATTCTATCCCTGACCATCTCATTTTCGTTTGCATAAGCACAGTCCTTCACCAGCAATTTTAAAAACGCCAGCGGCAGCGTGTCTATAAACGTAATTTAAACTTAAGGTTTACACCGTGCTTTGTTTCCGCAGTAGCTGCACTTATGAATATGCTTGTATGCGTCACTTGCTTAATATTCTTTTGATGCCTTCTCAATTGTGTAATGCGTTTTTTGTTCAGCGCTCTTTGGAGCTCTTCCTTGTTCTCTACGTACTGCGTTCACAGTCAGTTCATGTGAGTCGCTCGGAGTACATGCATCGAAGGTTATCAGCTGTGCTTGTACTATCTCGTGCGATCTTATGATGTCCACGGCTTTATTTAATGTTAGCTCAGACCAGGCACTTAAAAGTTTCTCTCGCACTTTCGCTGAGTTTGTGCCAAACACTATTCTATCCCTGACCATCTCATCTTCATTTGCATAAGCACAGTCCTTCACCAGCAATTTTAACTCCGTTACAAAGTGATCAAAAGTCTCGTTTATACCCTGCGTCTTCTCATTCAACTTGTATCTCGCGAATATCTCGTGTGATCTTGCAATGTCCACGGCTTTATTTAATATTAGATAAGACCCGCCACTTAAAAGTTTCTCTCGCACTTTCGCTGAGTTTGTGCCAAACACTAGACCATCTCATCTTCGTTTGCATAAGCACAGTCCTTCAACCGTGAATCTTTACCTTATATGGGCAGGCGCTCAATTACGTGGGAGGCGTGATGATGCGGGATGCAACTCTGCCTCACACGGTGACCGAGCTGAAGGCTATGGCTGTATATATGGTCAAAAGTAGGTTCCAGTTATGACCATTACGCATAGAATTTCGAAATGAAACCTACCTAACTTTTGTAAGTAAGCTGTAAGGAATGAGCCTGACAAATTTCAGCCTTCCACCTACACGGAAAGTTGGAGAATTAGTGATGAGTGAGTGAGTGAGTGAGTGAGTGAGTGAGTGAGTTAATGAGTGAGTGAGTCAGTCAGTCAATCAGTCAGTCAGTCAGTCAGTCAGTGAGGGCTTTGCCGTTGAAAATTAGCGTTTAGATTATATCCCCTATTCACATCGAGATTGAGAAAGCAAAGTGATTTTTACATGATCTTCATGCTTTAACTTTGTTTCCAATGTTTACAGCCACACGATGTTATTGCACTTGCTTTGTATCTTAGCATTGTCCTTTATTGGGTAGCTTGGGGGTGTAATCTGGTAGAATGCTTACACTGCTGTCTGAGATGGATCAGGTCTTCATCAGGCATAGGAATATTTTGTTCCTCGTCATGGGGGTTTACAGTATAACCCTCACCTGTGTAAAGGTCAAGTAGAATTTTCATTCTCTATGAAATTTAAATACAATATACTTTGTATGGTGCATTAAGAGGTAAAAAACAACATGTATTACCATTGTTCTTGAGTAGATCTATTTGATGCACTTGTTGTAGGTCTGAAATTGCACTGTTAGCAATTGCATTGTGTATACTGCAAGTGTTTTGTATTTCTTAGCAGAGTGTACATCACAAGAAAAGACACAGCAAATTTTATTCCACAAATCCTTTATTTTTTCTTTTTCTTTCCCCCTTCATCCTCTGAGTCTCACCCTTCAATAGCACTTAACAAATCACAGAGCAAAATATATCCAGGTTCTTTATTCTTTAACCAATTTACATATGCAATGCCACAGAAGAAACTATTCTCTTTTCCAGCTAACCTGGAAAAAGTTACAGCTAACCTTTACCCCTCACCTCAGATACTATAACTTGAACCTACTAAGATAATTTCCAAACATGTCAAAACCAGAATAAGGAATCTGTTTCATAATATTCAATAGTAATGCAACATTAAAATGTTCACTTTTTAAGTGTCACAAACATAATATTTCAGCCAACTTCAACCAACATCTCCTTTGTTAAGATGGCCTTGGTGTTTTTTCCACAGGAGTAGTTTATTCATCGACATTAATAGCATCTTCGGGAGAGAAGCACTCCATGACCATCCATCATCCCGAAGATAGGAGCTTGGACCTTGCTTTTCCCAAACTCTAGGAGATGCACTATGTTAGGCCACACCTTTTTTTACAAGACTAGTGGGCTCCACCCCCTGCTCGCTTCGCTTGCCAACCCCCGGGCGTGCACTATGTGCTAGCCACTTTGTGGCTCTACCACTCGCGTAAGGGGAAGCGTATGTACAATTTAAACAGATAGTTATTTTCATGGTAATTGTTACATATGCATAATAGACCTAACTATTTTGCATTACAGTGTGTAATTAACCGTAGTAAAAAATAGTAAGACATAATAAATTGGAAGAAAATTATGTTTCATGTTGCGTTAGAGGTATTCGTTGCTTTATACGTTTTTGTTCTGTTTGGCTTTAAAATTAACATGCAAATATTTTTTTAACTTACACTTTTACTGTAAAACTTCAGTGAAAACGATACTGTATTTGGAATTAACTTTTTGTCAATATCGCATTGAATTTTGATTCCGTGTTTGGAGTTACATCGTGACAACGCAAAGTACAACTGCCTGTGAGTGAATATCATTTTTTTCTGTCTAATAAATAAACCAACTTTTTCGAATGTTTGTCCCTGTGATTTGTTAATTGTCATAGCAAAAGCTATTCTAACGGTAAACTGTAAACGTTTTAATATGAATGGCATATCAAGATCTCCTTTGGTGTCTAATGTTATGCGCGGAAGATGTACTACATTACCTTTTTTGTCGCCTGTTAATATTTTACATGTTAGAATTGTTCAAACAATTTTCAATACAACTAATCTTGTCGAATTGCATAGCCCATCACTCACACATAAATTATGCAATAACATTCTTCTTTCATCATTAATTCACCCGGTGGAAGACCGGACGGTGTTAACGTTTGTAGATATTCTATGGGATATTGTAAGTTGATGTTTTCATCTTCTACAACAGGGGTCTCCAAACTATGGCCCGCAGGCCAGATGCAGCCTGTAAGGCCCTCTCATCTGGCCTGTGGAGACTTTTTTTATCTACGGAAAAAAATTATGGAAATTTACGTGTATCCTGCCAAGATCAGCCACTGCTTACGTGGACGTTACGTTTTTACCGAATAAAAATAGAGGCACGCAGTAGTGTGTTATGTTTTTCAACCGATCACTACATTGCAAAACCTTATTCGCTGCTTACTTTTTCTACTTCTGTTCACAGTCAATGAGATGATATAATTCCATCTAGTGGCAGAGTTTTTAAATGGTTTGCTGCTTGTTCAAGACTTGATTATTTTGATCACAGTTTGCCAGTTGCGGTTGACTGCTGCGATGAGGAGGTGTTGGTGTCAGTTAGCGTCTAATTGCGAAACATGTTGCACTCTATTTTATTTAGTGATAATTTCCTTCGTGTAATTACTTACCAGTGTGTATAAAGTATTGGGAATGTCGTTAGTTTAACAAGAATTTTCCGAATATTCTGAAGAGGAAACATTAAAAGCAACAATCTCTCTACCATAAGTGAATATATTTGCAGACTATATTCAGGTAAGTTTAACTTAAGAAATCATAAGAATTTTTAAAAATTGTTTTGGGTCATTTGCAGCTATAATTGCGACGAAATTAGTTTGCATAATCAGGTTTTTTGAGCGATATTGTGTGCAAGATACTTTCAGTTTCAATATTTATTCATGTTGAAGTCACTTTATTTTAGTGCCCAACGATGGCCGTGAAGAGGAAAAGAAAAACAGACGATGAGTGTCGGCAATTTCAAGAAGAATGTTGTTTGAAATACTTCTTCATCAAATCCGGCGAGAAAGCATTGTGTGTGATTTGCAACGAAACCGTGGCTGTGATGAAAGAATACAACCTGCGGCGTCATCATCGAAGCAAACATCAGGAGAAATATGCACAGTTGGAGGGTAAAGTTCGTGCCGAAAAATTTTCTAAATTAAAAAATCAACTCACATCTCAGAGGGCATTGTTCAGTAAATCCTCAAATGAAAATGAATCCTTAACTAAGGCCAGTTATAAAGTTGCCTACGTCCTGGCTAAAAGTGGCAAACCGTTTACAGATGGTGAAGTACTGAAGGAATGTTTGTTGGAGGTGGCTGAGGAACTTTGCCCAGAAAAGTTGAAACAATTTAAAAATGTAGCTTTGGGTGCAAATACCATTGCCTGCCGTGTTGCAAACATGGGTGAAAACATTGTGACTCAAATAGCGAAAAATGCAAGCAAGTTTCGCCATTTTTCAATTGCAATGGATGAATCGCTGGACAGCTGTTCCACCTCTCAGCTGCATGTGTTCATTAGAGGTGTGGATGAAGACATGAACATAACACAAGAGCTGGCTTCCCTACATAGCATGTATGGCACTGTTACCAGAGAGGATATATTCAATGAATTGAAAAAAACATTTGCTGATTATAACTTGGACTGGACTAACCTCAGTTGCCTGACTGTTGATGGAGGAAAGAACATGAGTGGCATAAAGAAAGGCTTGGTTGGACAAGTGAAGCAGATGTGTAATGAGAAAAACATTCCACAACCAATGTTCCTGCACTGTATTATTCACCAGCAAGCTTTGTGTGCTAAATATGTGGACATTAGCAGTGTACTGAATCCTGTGGTGAAGATGGTGAATTTAATAAGGTCATGTGGGCTCAACCATAGACAGTTCAGAGACATGTTGAAAGATACTGACACAGAATCGCAAGATTTACCATATTACACAGCAGTAAGATGACTAAGTTGTGAGAAAGTTATGAGCAGAGTATTTGAATTAAGAAAGGAAATAGGTGACTTCCTGGAAAGGAAAAGGCAAGCCACAGCCATTACTATCTGATGAAGAGTGGGTATGGAAATTGGCCTTTGCTGTAGACATAACTAGTCATTTAAATTTTCTGAACCTAAAACTACAAGGAAAGAAAAATCTAGTTTCTGATCTATACACCCATTTAAAGGCCTTCAGATCTAAACTTGTCTTGTTTTTGGAACAAGTACAGGCCAACAACTTGACGCACTTTCAGCAGTGCAAGGTCTTAATGGCTGAAGCAACAGCTGAGTTCCCCACGTCATTTGCATGCGAGATCATCAAAGACCTCCAGCTGCAGTTTCAGGAGCGGTTTTCTGACTTGGATTCAAAGGCAGAAGAAGTGAGACTGTTTCAAAACCCATTTGAAGCAGATGTGGCCAGTTGCCCAGATGAACTGCAGCTGGAGGTCATTGAGTTGCAAGCAAATGACTTCCTTAAGGACAAGTTCAAAGAAGGACTGGTTTGTTTTTACCAGTTTTTGCCCAAGGAAGACTTTCCTAATGTCAAAACTTTTGCATCAAGGTACCTTTCAATCTTTGGAACAACATACTTGTGTAAACAAACATTTTCAAGAATGAAATACGTGAAGAACAATTTGAGAACAAACTTGTCTGATGATAACCTCAGGTCACTTGATGTTAGGGACATCAAATCTAAAGCCAGAAATGTCTGCTATTTTGGCATCCAGGAAACAATTTCCCCATTCCCACTAATACAGGTGTTCATGTGTAGTGTATCAATATGTTATTAAATAATAACTGAATAAAATAATATTAAATAAATAATTAAAAACAACATCTATGTTTTGATTCTTTTTTATTTGGACCTCGAGTGTGTAGTCGGCCCCCAAACTGCTGTTTGATAGTAAATGCGGCCCTAGGGCTGAAAAGTTTGGAGACCCCTGTTCTACAACATCACCACCAACTTTTTCAGCATAGTCTATTGATATGCATTTAACCAATTTGCCGTGTAACCGATTAACAATTTTCGCGTTAATTCATTTCATTTCATTTCGCCCATGTATTTATTTCTTCTGTTGATAACCCTTTGGGATGAAAATCTGCAATAAGATTTGGACATAATAAGTCTTCTTTTATTGGGAACTTAATTTGAAGGAAACAAAAAAAATTATAAAAAAAAAGCATTCACATGAATGAGAGGTGAGAGGGCCATTAACCAGAAATGGTTGAGAGGAGGGTGGGACTTGAAAAAATCTCTTGCCAATAGTCTTGTCTCGTAGGACTTGAAAAAATCTCTTGGCAATAGTCTTGTGTCATCTCAAGATTTTCTTTTATAATAGAGAGAAGGTGTATTATTTTGTTACACAATGCCAGCTTATACAGTATAATTATTCATTTTCCTCTGTTTCTCAACCACCATATTCTGCATTAAGTCCTCTAACCTGATGGGGGTTTAACAGAAAGAACATCCATCTTTGTGTGAAATTTTCTATTACAAAGAATTACACAAGGTGCAACTTCTGTAGTAGTATGTGGTGTTGCCCAATACTGCAATAAGAAATTTTGCAGAGCTGGTTTCCATGGCTGTACTTTCAATGATTAAGCCTGTTTTCAGTCCTTCAGGACTTGGTTTAGATGTTCCACTGCTTCATTTGCTTGGGGATGATAGACTAACACTCTTGGATGTTTAGGCTAAAAACAGAAGTGAGAAACTCTGTAACTACATCAATGGAGACTGTGCTAGCAAAGGCAATCTCTGGCCACTTGCTATACTAATCTACGAGTGTAGTTGCATATCATCAGTCCTAAGCCCCATTTTCAAAAGGACCAACAGTTTCTGTCCCAGGATTTTCCCATGGCCTGTTGAGAAGTAGGACAGGTTGTAAAGGTGTTGAACATATTTTTATAGTTTTATCATTACTTTGACATATCTGGCAGGAGGCAATGACCTCTACAACAAAAATATCCATTTTAGGCCACCAAGACAGCTCTTGCAAGTGTTGCTTGGTTCTCATTATCCCTTAATGGCCTTCATGAGCCAATTCCACCAATTTATTGCTCAGAGAGACTAGCAAAAATAGCTGACATGGTTTCTCTGTAAATTAACTGATCAGGAACTAAGAGTTCAGGACAAATATGAACATATGGAGCTAGTTCTATAGCAAGAGCATTTGCATTTTTAGGTCAAATCTTTCTATTTGCTGACATAATGCTGACAGGTCTGGGTATCTAGCAACTCTCCGGAGCGAACTGCTGTAGCGGCAATGCATCTGACTCACAGCAAAGAAAACCACTTGATTAGTTTTGTCTCCATATCATTATTGCTATTGAAAGGCATACAGTCTGCAGGTTTTGTGAGTCAGGTTGGTACAGTAATCATAATTAAAAGAAAGGAATCAAGCTGCCTACCAAGTAATGTACCTCCCTGCATGGCCCAAGCCTTTTGTAGCCATCACAGCTGTCAAAGCCTAGTGGACTGTGCCTATCCTAAATCTTGTGCCACATAGGAAAGATCTCCACCTTTCTACTTACCATGCACATGCCATAGGTTCCTTCTCAACCACATAATGGTTTGTTTTTACTTCAAGAAGAGAACAAGATGCAAACTTGTACACTGAGTTAAGACGCATTAATTTCATGATCTGATGCACCCGAGGAAACAATGGATTCACAAATAATCACTAAACACCTTCAAAACTCTTTTGTGCTGATGATGCCCAAGTGAAAGGACCATCTTTCCTGAGTGAAGCTTTTATTGTCTCCATTTTGAAGAGTACTGTGGAATACATTTTTTAATACCAGGGGGTGAGACCTAAGAAAGATCAAAGTGTTGTTGCATTAGAAGGGGCTGCAGCCCTCAAAATTTCTTTAATTTGCCTGTCATCTGGAAATAATCCCTCTGCAGTGATGACCTGACTATGAAATGTAACGCGTTTGTTTAAAGCAACAGAGCAGTGAGTAGTGCTGTAGACTACCATCAGGTTCATGCATTGTTTTACCATAACTTATACTATATTTGAATTTCCCCTTGGGATTAATAAAGTATCTATCTATCTATCTATCTATCTATCTATCTATCTATCTATCTATCTATCTATCTATCTATCTATCTATCTATCTATCTATCATCCATTTATTCTGACCACCTTTCAATTCCTTCAGCAAAGGCTCTACCATTTTTTGAAATGCAGATGGAGAGGAAGCCTAGTAAACCTAAGCAATCCATCGTGAGTAATGAAAACTGTCAAGTCATGGCTGTCCTCACGCAACACCACTTGATAATATGCACCTGACAGATCAACTGTGGAAAAAGCAATTGCACCTGGTAACTCAACTAACAAATCCTCCATGTGAGGAATAGTGAAGCTGTCAATCACAACTGCTCCTGCAAATCTATACACATTCTATTTGAACCTTCTCTTTTTGTTGTAAAAACTGTAGGGGAAACCTACATTAACCTACATCATTTTTTTTAATAACTCACACTCCCACTAAGTGCAAAACCTCCCTGGAAACCGCATCTCTAACTGCAAGCGGAAGTCTCCTCAGTTTCTGCTGCCTTGGACCCAAATCCTCTCTTATTTTGATTTGATGAACAAATCCTCTTGCACAACCAGTAGTGGGCTCATAGGAAACACCTACCTGCTGTACATCTTCTGTCTGGGAAGAAGGTTGGATGACATTTTCTGTAATATGAAGGCTAAGACCTATTACCAAGTCGATGCAAAATAAGGGGGTGCCATTGTCCACAATGTAAAATGATGCAGTAGCACTGTTATGTCAATACTGTACATCTGCAGATAGGCATCCTAATACAAGTAGGTGAGCCTTTGAAATGGTAACTAGTTTTACTTGGGGTGATTGTAAAGGAGGAAGACTGATGTTACTAGCATAGATTGTGTTTTGGTAATATTGATACTAAATCCATAAGGAGGCACCTCTGGGATGCTAATCATTACAGGATAAGTGATATTTTCTTTGTACATTGCCTGACTCTACAAACAAAGCGCAGTTAGTTCTAGCATTTGCCCTGCATTTTCATTTTCTTTCTTAGGAGAATGGCACATTCTCTAATATACGTACAGAACAATTTCTCACTTAACTGGTCTCATTACATTTGATCCATTTTACCCCCAAAAAACAGGCACAGTCACTATGCTTCACTACCCACGAGGGAAGTGGATGATGTTCGAAGGATATATTAGCATTAAAAAATATTCGGTCCCTAACCCTTCTTCCCCCCCTCCGTGCCCGCCAATGCTTGACAGAAACCCTGATGGTAGTTCTGTTGGTTAAATAAGCAAGTGTAATGTAATTCAGAGTACAATATTTATGCATTTACATGAAAAGTGACTGGGTGCTCGTTTGTGATCCCCCTAACGCCCTCCCCCACCTCCTTACCCTCAGTGCCCAAATCTTAATCGCTGGTATGAAACACACATGAAATAAAAGGCAGATCAAAAGGTAAAGGACTAAACATAGTCTGTGTGAAACGGTGATGTATCCGGTCTTACTGTTCTCATTGATGAAAGAAAAAATGGACCTCAGGCGAATATGGCTGCTTTCTTGCTATCCCAAAGAATTTAGAAACATGAGTCCAACTCACCAAAGGGAGCACCCAGAGAACCACAAGACCATATACCGCAGCCCCTTGCCTCCTCTTGGGGATTCGCCTCACTGTTTCCAACTTCTGGATGGCCACCCACAAATAGTGGATGTCCTTGGGTGAAGTCTGATCATGATGTATTCTTAGGTGTAGATAGGCAAGCTCCTTGCCTTCTGCTTCTCTCCCTTCCCCTTTTCTTGGTCTGCCGTTCCCCATTTCCTGCTTAGTTGTCATAGCAACATAATACCTGCACTTGGCAGATGGAATCCTTATCTGGCAGGGTTCTACCAGACTTGGTCATCCACAGTAACACCTGAAGGGATATTTCTTTGTCAACCTTCAGACCATATAATACATAGACAACCAGTCCAAAAAGCCAACCCACTTGTAGTGTCATGTAGGCTTGCTAAACCAAGGTGACTGTCACTCTTGTATTGCGCGTTAACTTGAACACCTATGACTTGGTGACTGCTGGAGCAACCGACTGCACATGCTGCATACGCAACACAATTTGACCATCCTTTTGTATCTCTTTAGCAAGAATTAGCCATTCTCTAATATGGGTACAGAATAATTTCTCAATTAACTGTTTCATAACATTTCATCCACTTTATACCCAAAAATCACATTTTATGATAACTTCTCGCAAAGTCACACCATGTAATTTTCAAATATCTTCCTCCACATCTTAATAGGATTGTGGGTTGACTAGAGCAAGATAAAAATAAAGCAGGAAAGGGCACAGTCATTGCTGTCGTCCTCGTCACCATATACTGTGTGACGGACAGCCGGGTCCCATGCCCGGCCGGGACGCCTCTGCTGCATACGTCCCCGGGAAGCCATCATGGACATTGCAGTACCTTCTCCGGGGCGCTTGGGGGCAGCCTCCCTGGCCGTGGATCCCTCCTCAATCTCCCCCGTGGCTCCATGGGACATGGAGTCCACCACAGCAGCCCGGTTGGGAGATGGGGTGGCCGCTAGGGGGTGCTGCGGACGACCAGCCACCACGCTGGATGGTTTATCAGCCCCACCCGGAGGTGCAATTAAGACCAGCTGGTCAGGCACCTGGAACACCTCCGGGTGGGGTATAAAAGGGCGTGCCTCCCAGCAATCGGGGCCAGAATCGGGAGGAAGAGGACGAGGTTGCCTGGGAGGAGTGGTGGTGCCAGGAAGCGTTTGGTTTGTGTATTTTGTGCTTTGGACTGTGTTGGGCTTGTGGGACACGGGGAAGGCGTGTGACCACAGCTGAAGAACTAAAAATAAAAGCCTGTGAGTGTGAACATGTGCCTCTGCGTAGTCTGTGCCGGGTCGGGCGCTATATATCGCCTTTATCACAACTGTATATGTTGTAGAATTCTTAACCGAATGTACACCCCAAGAAAAGACACAGCAAATCATAGTCCATAAAAACACACCTTCTTGATTTTTTTCTTTTTGCTTCCCCCATTACCCCCCTACAACTCTCCTTCTTACAGCACTTTAACATAACACAGAATACAGCAGCAAGCTGTATCACAGTCATTCATTGTTTTACAGGCTTTGGCCCAGTTTTTATAAGCTTATCCAAAACATTTAAATAATTATTTACTTTAGATTTATTGCGAAGACCACAGTAAACAAAAAGCTTGCCAGTTCTCGCCCACCTCTGAAAACAAAAGTCCTTTCTTTAATCTGAAAAACACCCAGTATACAAGCTCCACACAGCCAGTGACCAGTCTGGAGTTGTGAGGCAGTCTGGCTGATCACAATGCCATCCACAGCAAAGCTGACAAAACTGAGGGTATCTGTGACAGTTGAGCTTTGTCAAAATACATAATAAACCCATTAAGCTGCCATCATTTTTTGGATGACTACCTGAAAGGTTAAGCTAAAATAAAACATTGAAATAAACTAAAAACCTGAGTAAATAGCATGGCTACTTGTTAGATCTGTAGAAGACCATTTTTGTGTTATTTTACACCTGATTTCTCTACCTTTTAAAGTCATATAGCATCACTGGGAGCTTTGACATTTTCAATATCTTACAGCTGACTTCTGTATGTCTTAATAGAATAGTGTAGCACCGGCGCCTTTGAAATGTGCAAATCGTCCAAGCAAATAAGTATTACTTTTTAACATTGGAAAGGTTCACGGGAGAACAGCTTTATAGTGTTTCATTTGCAGCTTTGGCTGTTATTTGATCTAGAGGGACAAGTCGGTGACAAAAATTGTAGTCTTTCAAATAAGCATTTTTATTAATGCTTGACCAAAGCCATGGCCTATGTGTCACCAATTTTTTCGTTTCATAAAATCTCCTTTCATAACACTACCAAATTCATTTTAAAACTTCTTTCTAAGAGTTCCTGTGGTGATATCATTTTCATTCTTTTATGTCTTTAAGATATTCATGCAAAAAAGCACAGTGTAACAATGACATTTTAAACGGAGGCCATTTAAATGAAGCAGTGGATCAATATGAAAATTACAGTACTTAACATTCCTGCCTTCTTCACAACAATGGTTTGGTTGCATAAAAATATTAGTGGCTTTAGATGGATTAGCTTCAGGAAATATGCCAGATGATATCATAATAAAAAGATTTAAAACTCACCAGGGATGCACTCAGTTTCATTTTTTAGAAGCTCAAAAGCTGTAGAAGTGCAAACCATACATTAAAACAAGACAGGGAGTTTGTGGATTTTTCCACTTGCATATCTGAATAAATAGTTTCTTTTAAAAATAAAAATGTTATCTGGAAAAGTAGAATAACATCAAGGCGGCATGGTGACACAGTGGCTAATGCCCTTACATCACTGCTGGAGGCACCAGGGCTTCATTGCAATTACAGCCATTGTCTGTGCGGAGCTTGTACTTTGTTTCTGTTTCCACATGAGTTTCCTTCCATATCCTAAAGGCAGAAACATTTTCGGTTAACTAGCCTATCTAAATTGGCTTGGTGAAGATATATGTGCCTTATTCCATGCAGGGCTGGCTCCTACCTTGCATTTTAAAAGACGTATGGGTAATTTCTACTTTACATAACATTAACAAACTCACCAACTAATTCTGACTCAATACTTAAAAACTGGAAAAGGCCTATGACAGAGGGACACGTCAAAAGGTCTGGAGGTGCATGAGACAGAAAGGAGTATCAGCGAAGTCTGTGAGGACTGTCCAGGATGTGCATGAGGGAGTGAGGACTCGGGTTAAAAGCTCTGTTGAGGTAACAGACAAGTTCTCAATTAAAATAAGTCTTCACTAGGGGTCTTCTTCAAGTCCTTAGCTTTTTGATCTGGTTATGGATATGTTGAATCATGGGATGAAAAACCAGTCCCCCACGTGCAGGCTTTTTGCTGATGACATTGTGTTGTGCAGCACCAGAAAAAAGGAAGTGGAGAAGAAGCTGTAAAATTTGAGAAAGGCTTTGGAAAATAGAGGACTAAAGAAAAATAGAAAGAAGACAGAATATATGACATCTAATGATGATCAGGATTCAGTAGTTAGCCAGCAAGGAGAGCTATTGAAATGAGTGGATACATCAGTTATACACGGTTCACCTTCAAGGTGCACCAACACTTTATCTTTCCTTTATTATATCTACTCTCTATATATAAAATCCTAAGCCTAAAAGTGCAACGATTTTGTGCAACGATTTTATGTGACGTTTTTGTCACACTTTAAATCGGGCTTATTTTAAAACCTACATATATATGTTTGGTATAATTCTTTTCAGAATTTATCAAACCTTAATGTGATGTTGTTAGATATTCAGATTCTTATTCTGTTTTTAAATTATAAACTAAAAAATATCAAAAACTCACGTCCTGCGAGACGAGACTTTGTGCTAAAAGATTTAACCACACCCGGGACCGGAAATAAAAGACAAAGAGTAGGACAGCTGCTGTACAGGCTTTTAAATGTTTGAAGCGCTGTGCGAGATGCAGATCACGCGGCACGGCAGCAGCTGATCGAGCAAAGAGGAGGTAAAAAAAGCTGTATTTGTTTCCCATTGTATCACCGTTTAAGAGGGGGTTTCGGAGGAGTGACCTCATCTCCTTGGGGTGTGTTCAGCCCGCCTCTTAACAACAGAGACCTGAAGTGGTCTGGCCCTACAAACAGATCTTGCTCAAAAACCTATACAAAGTAACCAAGTTTTATTAGTTTTGTAAGGAGCAAAAGACAAACTTTTTCACAGTGCTGATGGATCACTAACTCTAATAATAATTCTTTGTATTAATATAGCGCTTTTCTCACTACTCAAAGCGCTCAGCAATTGCAGATTAAGGGCCTTGCTCAAGGGCCCAACAGAGCAGAGTCCCTTTTGGGATTTACAGGATTCGAACCAGCAACCTTCCGATTGCCAGTGCACATCCCTAGCCTCAGAGCCACCACTCCACTATAGAAAACATCTGCCTGGTACTACTGATGATAGTGTAATCCAGTTTTGAGTCCATCAGAAAATAAAACAGCAATTAAAACTTTGTATTACTTATTCACTCAGGTTTGATTTCTTCTAATGGTAGCTTTTGATTCTGAAAACATTAACTTGAGAAAAATTGTAAGAGTGGAAAGTGAAACAGTACTGTATGCTATTTCAATTCAAGTAAATGTAAATCCAGAAAATGTGCTAAATGAAGGTACATGCTAATGTAGGTAATTACCTTACTCTTAAAAGGAAATTAAGAGAACAGCATTATATGGAAACATTATTTCCTTGATTTTTCAAATTGGACAATAAATAAAACCACAGCATGTACTTGAAAAAGGAAATTGAAAACTTAGAATTCCTACAGTAGATGTTCCAAAAGGAGTACTGTTCTGTAGGACTGTATTAGACATGCTCCTTACTGCAGGTTTAAAATGCCTCAGGAATGTGGATGACTCAATGATAAATTCTTTAACAGCTTCAGAATGAAAAAATGAGTAAAGGGATTTTCTGCCCTTATCAGCAGTAGCATCAAAACTGATACTGATTGAATTCAGAGATGTTACTGCTATTTCAAATGCATCGTTCAAAGTAAACAATGTATTTTCTGTAGTACAATTCCAATAAAATAAAATGCTTTGCTTCGTGAGTTTTGTCTGATAAGATCATCCCAAGCAGTCACAATTTAAGTACAGGTATTATCGATAATAATTACAAATCCATAGAAAGCCAGTTCAATAGAAACTGAGCCGTGAAAAGAAAATTATCTTATTGTAAAATAAGATTTTGGAACTGAAAATGTATTCTTCTTTTTCTGCAGAACTACCTTTTTAATAATTATATGATTATTCCTTATGTTCTATGTCGAAATGTTTAATTTAACAGTGAAGAAAATGAGGACCTGTTACCTTACACTGGAGATCAAACACAAGAGAGCATGGATATACGGGCAGAACAGCTTAGTCTCAGCTACAACTGTAAGAGAAAACCAGATGAAACAATGAAATTGTAGAATGTGCCAGCATGACGTAAGGAGATATTAAAGTATGATGTAAAATATCATTTGGTATGTGCACTTGGTGCCACTGCTTCACTGCCAAGTTGTTTTCCAGCCTATAGAAAAGTCATATGAGATAAAGGAGCACTGGAATCATCAGGTAGAAGGGTCCTCTCATTAGACCTGACTCTGCTGTAGAATGGCCAGCAGTGGGGAGACGGCTAGTTGGGCCGAGGTCTCCAGGACTCTCACTATGTCTGGCTTATGTGACTCCTCTTCTACAATCTGACCATGGTTCTGCAATTCAATGATGCACAGATATTTTTGATTTTCATTTATATTAATTAGTTTCTACTTTGTTTTTGATGTATTTAATTAAATCGGTTCTTATATGTAATAGTTCTGTATTTACATTTTGTCTTGAGAGTTGTTTGGCACTCTGCGCTCATGCTTGGTGAGGAGCACTGTCCAAGAACAAAATAGCTTCTGCTATTGTATTTCTAAAGTGGGAATAATAGGTTGGCCATCTAGCTCTGTGAAGAGGATTACTCGTGTTCTGTTTTGTGTGTTCTAGTTACCCCATTTTCTGACACCCATTGCACACTCAACCTAACTGGAAGGGTCTCTCCCTCTGAAATGCCTTTACCAAGATTTCTTCCATTTTTTCCCAACATCTTTTTTTTTTTTTTTTGGGGAGTGTTTTCTTATCTTCATATGGAGTCTAGACTTTGGGTTTAGGCTGCCAAAAACAGGGCCTGTTAAAGCCTATTGAGGCATTCCTTGTGTAATTTTGGGCTATATAAGAAATAAATTGTTGTATTTGCTATTACAAGGGCTGTAACTTAAATGTAAACACTGCAATTGAACTAAGGAGTAAAAACTCTAAACACAGTATTTTATACTAACTAAATGTTTGTATATTCAGTATTTTCAATATTGCACGTAGAGTACAGTTTGGAGTTTGTCTAATGCAAAAATGTACAATAATACACTGTATTTATACCACTAGTATAATATAACACTTTAGTTCTTTTCACTCTCAAACATTTTCCT
The DNA here is from genome assembly GCA_026402145.1 of Polypterus bichir lapradei. Lineage (NCBI taxonomy): Eukaryota > Metazoa > Chordata > Cladistia > Polypteriformes > Polypteridae > Polypterus > Polypterus bichir. The sequence continues at coordinate 65,919,822 of JANRMT010062790.1, read as the reverse complement.
GCTTACATAATCAAAGAACACCTAGGCACAAAAGTAACAGTCTGTTATTGCTCTGGGTGTCAAAAAAGAAGAGTTGTTTCCAGAAAATGGCTCCATATTTTGTAGAAATGCTGGAATGATGCTTGTTAATTAGACTTAAATGTTTTTGCCAGGTTGGTAGAGGTATCTCTCCTGATCCACAGTTTGGCAGCACATAAGCAGCATAACAAAGGCAGCTACTGGATATTAGAATGATAATTAGTATAGCCCAAAAGAGGGTGATCAGGCGTTGGAGGGTTATGAAAAGACTTTCGTCTAGAAGAAGTTTCAACTGATGTCAGACATTTTACAAGCCTTTCAATTTATCCACTCAGCCAAAGAGGGAAACAGTACATATTTTTCTCTGCTGTCACAAGTGTCCTTTCTACATACAGTATTATCTTTTTAAACGGAACCCCATTTTAAGGCACATAAATATTCAGCCTATATGTTCAGTGTTATAGAACAATTAACAATGTAATTATTTGTGTTATAATAATAATAATAATAATAATAATAATAATAATAATAATAATTCTTCTTACTACTTAAAGTGAGTGGAGAGCCACTTCAACCACTACGAATGTGTAGCATCCACCTGGATGATGCAACGGTAGCCATTTTTGCGCCAGTACACTCACCAAACATGAGGTATTAGGTGGTGAACTGGTGGGATACAGAGAGAGGGACAATTAGAGACAATTAGGGCCAGAATGACTAGGCAATGGAGGGAAATTCAGCTTGGACATTGGGATACACCCTGCTCTTTACGAAGGATGTCCAGGGATCTTTTATGACCAAAGAGAGTCGGGACCTCAGTTTTACATCTCATACAAAGGATGACACCATTTTTACAGCACAGTGTCCCTGTCAGTGCACTGGGGTATTGCGATCCACACACAGACCACAGGGTAAAAGCCCCCTTGCCTGCCACTCCAGCACCTCTTCCTGCAGCAACCCAAGCTTTTCCTAAATGGTCTCCCATCCGAGTACTGGCCAGGCATAAATTTGCTTAGCTTCAGGGGGATGACCTGTTCTGAAGTGCATATGGTATGGCTGCTGGATGAAAAAACTTTACTGGCTTGTTAAGCGTGTCCCAGTTTGTCAGAGGTGATCTTTCAGCCCATACATTTGTTTCCACAATCTTTGGACTTTGCCACTGTATTACTTGTAAGAAAAATATGCAATGTTCATTTCAGAGATTTTGTAACAAAGCTACTAAAAAACTCCATCTTACAATTACAGGAACAGGGAGGTCCCAATTAAAAATATTAGCAAAGCATGGTTCATTTACAAAATTCAGATTTTTTTTTCAGTTTTCCATGTTTTTAATGTGGCGTTTTCTAAGTGTGACGGATGCCAGGACCATTACCTGGCCAAGATTCCAGCCGGGTGAAACGGTCGAGGGAGAAAACATGTCTGGGATATTATCTCTCCCGAGATGCTAGAGGGCAGCCTCCCTGGGTTCCCACAGCACCACAGATTCCCACAGGGCATTTCAGGACTTGTAGTTTGGAGCAGCCCTATTGGGTTCCTTGTGTGCTGCCAGGGGGTGATGTAGGAGCTGCTGCAGGCACTGCTGGGCCCAGCTGGGAAGAAGGTTGATAACACCAGGAACACTTCTGGGTGTGCTATAAAAGGAGCTGACTCACCACCAATCAGGGAGCCAGAGTTGCGTGGTGGAGGACAAAGCTTGTGAGGAGGAGTGGAGGCAAAGAAGATAGAAAGAGAGGACTGTGTTTATTTGTATTTGGTGCTGTGTAGTGGGAAGCAAAAGAAAAATGCTTCCTTACTGAAGAATAAAAAATGTGCTGTGTTGAACTTGTGTCTCAACCTGTCTGTGTCGGGGCTGAGGGAGCTGTATGCTCCTTGGTGGACCACATAAGATACTTAGAAATTGACTCTTGCTGTGACAGCTAAGGTTTTTTTTTCCTAACACGTCCTACTTTATGTCAACTTAATAACAACTTAATGTAAGGTTATGACGTAGCTTCCTTGCTGTCATAATAATTATAATAAAAAAATTCATCAAACTGTAGAAGGCAGATATATTATATATATGCATGGACATTCACAAAAAGTAAAATGAAGTAAGCTCAAACAGATAAAAATTTGCAAACATTTTTTCAATAATAATAATTTAATATGGAAACTTTTACTTCACCTTACACTTCACTCTGTATAACCATTTTAACAATGTTTCTTCCTTCATGTTAAAGTCATAGATGAGTGGATTCTAAAAAACTGATAAGAAATGAAAGAATGCCAATAGTGACTTCTAAGTACACTCCCTTGTTGGTTCACTGATGTCTTCTGCTGCAGTTATCCAAACATGTCCAATGCATTAGCATTGTTTACTCATTATGTGCTAAGTGGTATGAGGAAGATCATCTCTTTGTGTTCCAGATCCCCATGGTGCACATTGACTAACAGCTCATGTAAGCCTTATGCTTTGTCTACATAGCCTAGCATTTGTCATTCTGTTTACAATACCTGCTCTGTTTTGTTCTCACTTGCTGCAAGGATCCCCACATACCTCAGATTTATATAATGGCTTCTTTAATTGTAAACATTGTAGCAGATGACCAGGGACTTTGCCCCACTGGCACACCTGGAGAGTGAAAGGACCGCGAGAGAGGCAATACGAGAGGGTAGCCCCCCTGGTTTGCATCAGGGCCACGGGACTGGAGCTTGGAAGCTCAATTCTGTTGGGGACCTTGGCCACCGCCAGGGGGAGCTTGGACAATCCCGGAGCCTTGGACAGCAGCACTTCCGCCACATCAGGAATTGCTTCCGAAAGAGAACCCTGGCACACTGGAAGTGCTTCCGGGTGTCCATGCAGCACTTCTGCCACCCCAGGAATTGCTAAAGGAAGAGTGTCAGGGAGCACCTGGAGCACATCCAGGTACATTATAAAAGGGGCTGTCTCACTCCATTCGGGGAGCCGGAGTCAGGAGGGAGAGGATGGAGCTTGTGGGAGAGGAGTGGAGGTGGTAAATAAAGAGGAAGGAAAGAAAGAAGAAAAGGATTGATCATTATTGTGGTGATTTTTGTACTGTGTGCAGAAAAGAAAGAAGAAAAAGCAAAATAAAAGAGTGTGTGTTTGGACATTGTGAGTCTGCGTCTCTGTCTGTGGTACAGGCTGGCATTCTTCCACAACATGTTAAACTACAGTATATTGTTTTCCCAACATTGCAAACTAAGACAATTTCAACCTTAGTTTGGATTTCACTAGTCTGGCACTGGCTTTGGTTTTGTTTCCATATCCATCTACCCAAATCTCCATTTCCAAATCCTGCTTAATTCATTACAAGGCAACAGGGAACTGCAACTAATCTTGTTAGCCAAAGAAAGAAGACAGAAGCAATCCTGGACCAAGTGCCAGTCCACTGCATGTCCACTCCCACACACATTGACACTGTTTTACTCCAGGCCGATTTACACTCACCAGTTAACCTAATCTGCATGTCTTTGTGATGTAAGGGGAAAGATTTATCATGCTTTGTGTTTGTTTAATGCTAATTAACACTAGAATCCCCAAAGCATACAAAAAAAAATCAGAGTCCCGACCCACCTTAAATTCTTTCTCCTCCATCAGCATTGTTTGTTTGGTAAATGTGTTGATCAGCACAAGCAGCAAACAGACTGCTATCCCATCCCCACCACTGACGGAGCTCAACTCAGGCAAAAAATTCTCCCAGCTCAAGCCAAAGCTCTTTTGATTTCAGTCTGTAACAGCCGGTGTAAACTTTTGCTACCTGTAAAAGATATCTAAACACTAGCGTGGCGAATTGCTTGTGTACTAAAGTGACTTTAGCTGCAGGTGGAAGTACCATTTTACTTTGTGTGCCAAGCAGAGTTGTGTTGCGGTGCAGCAGTCTATTAGCCAGCAAAAGCACTGTGAAGAAGCTGCCTGTTGTTATGGTCCTGCCTTTGTCCAGTCTGATAGCGGTCACAGAACATCATATCTTTGATTGCCAGTACAACAAATAATTTTGAGCAGGCATCAAAAACAGTACCAACTGTGGTCATTCCTGCTCTTGTGAAAAGAATGGAGATAAACGGCATCAGCTCAGAGAGGGAGAGGCAAGTTCGTTGTACCACGTGAACATCACTGAGGGAATAAAACTGAATAATATAAAAAAAAGCCCTAACTTTTATAAGTAGCCAAAATTTACACCGGGAGTTACAGACTCAAATCAAATCTATGTTTTTATTATATTGTAGTAATAATAATAGCAGCTCACTACTCAAAACGCAAAGCGCTGTGTCTCAAACCTGCAACCTTGTGGTTATAAGGCAGCAGCTCATATCTCTACACCATCCATGAATATGTATTAGTTTTCTGTTGATTGACATTTGTGCTAGGGTTTGTAACTCATTGACAATAACATGTAAATTGAATGATTTTTTTTACTTTGGTTATATTCTTGAATAAAAGCACATATATTTATTTGATATAGCAGAATACCCGCGCTTCGCAGCAGAGAAGTAGTGTGTTAAAGAAGTTATGAAAAAGAAAAGGAAATATTTTAAAAATAACGTAACATGATTGTTAATGTAATTGTTTTGTCATTGATATGAGTGTTGTTGTCATCTCTCTCTCTCTATCTATATATATATATATATACATAGCAAAATACCCGCGTTTGGCAGCAGAGAACTAAAAAGAAAAGGAAACATTTTAATAATAACGTAACATGATTGACAATATAATTGTTTTGTCATTGTCATGAGTGTTGCTAGCATATATATATATATATATACACTCACACACACACACATATATAAACATATATATACACATCATATATATATATATATATATA
>JANRMT010062790.1:65884896-65909975 GCA_026402145.1 Polypterus bichir lapradei | reverse complement strand
CATTTTAAAAATAACGTAACATGATTGTCAATATACAGTAATTGCTTTGTGAGTGTTGCTGTGATCAAGGATTCGATTATCATTATTTGTTTCAATCAGGGTCGTATTTGTACGATGTGTTGTGTTCAAGTTACATTCTGTTTTTGTCAGTCGTTGTAAAGATTAAATTCTGTAATTACAGCCACATTAGCTCCACAAATGAGACACACGGGTTTACCGGCAATGTCAGTAAACATATACTCAGCCTCCCATCGGTTTTTAAAGGCTCTATTTTCAGAATCAACTTTTCTCTTCGGCATCGTGTGGGCTAGCTTCGCAATAACTTGCAGCGTCATAAGCTAGACTTGATTAACGCGGTAAGTATTCGGCAAGGCAGCTGAAGCGCTGCATTATGGGATCTGTAATTTATTGTGTTACTAGCGCTTCATATACCCGGGCCATTAATAACAATAATACAGTATATAAAATGATCTCGCGGGCCGGATATAATTACACGCCAGGCCGGATGTGGCCCGTGGGCCTTGAGTTTGACTCATATGGACTAAATAGAACTTGAAAAGAAATATTTTTTGGAATGTGATCGCGCAAGTCAGTACATCGAGCCCGCGTGCTATTGTGGTTTTGCTTGTGTGCTTCAGTAAGTTACTGTCCCCTCGCTCTTACTTTTTTACCGTTCATCTAATGAATACACTGAGTATGGCTTTACCAAAACAATCATTGATCGCGAATAAAGTATTCATTATTCATGAAGCTTCAATAGGTGAATAGGTGATCTGTCTTTCTGCGTTAACCGCATGCGTTTTCATACGTCTCAAACTAAGGGGATGCGAGGTTAAAATAAATCGAGAAGCGCGCGTACATACTTAGTGCATCCCCTCTCGGGAATCGAACCTCGGACGTGGGCGCTACAGGCGAATGCTTTACTATCGCGCCACGGCGTGTGGTTTATCGATTTGAGCGTAGCAGTGTAATTCGTTTTTTGTTCAGCACTCTTTGGAACTGTTACTTTTTGTCTGCGCACTGCGTCAGTTCACGTGAGCCGCTGAATATGGTTTTATATGTCACTCGCTCGCTTCTAATTGTTTCGCTGCCTTCTTAATTATATAATGCATGCTTTCTTCAGCGCGTTTTGTAGCTCTTCCTGGCTTTCTACGTAATGCGTGATTACGTGAGAGGTGTGATGATGTCATACGAAACTCCGCCCTTCCAGCTGAACTCCTTTACAGTAAATGGAGAAAAATAGCTTCTAGTTATGACCATTATGCGTAGAATTTCGAAATGAAACCTGCCCAACTTTTGTAAGTAAGCTGTAAGGAATGAGCCTGCCAAATTTCAGCCTTCTACCCACACGGGAAGTTGGAGAATTAGTGATGAGTCAGTCAGTCAGTCAGTCAGTCAGTGAGTGAGTGAGTGAGTGAGTGAGTGAGTGAGTGAGGGCTTTGCCTTTTATTAGTATAGATTTGGATTAAAGTCTTCACATATTATACAATTCACATCATTATTAGTAAAACATGGAAAAAATTTCTGCTTTAGGTACGTGTTCAGCATTTCTTGCCTCGCATTTATTTCCTTTCATCCTACACTTGCCCAGATCTTTGTAGACACGGAACACACATGAAATACATGTATTCCAAAAAACGATATACTGTATTATTTACCCTATACAACTCCAGGCACATCACACATAGATAAGAAGCCTTGGCTTGAACTGGGAGAACTTTTTGCCCGGGGTGAGCTCCGTCAAAGGGGGGATGGGAGAGCAGGCTGCTTGCTGCTTGTGCTGATCGACACATTTACAAAACAAAAGATGCTGATGGAGAGGTGCGAAGGAAGTTAAAATGGTTTTTTCATAGGCTTCAAGGATTCTAGTATTTAATAACATTTTTCTAAACCCTGTCAGACCACTAAAGAAAGTAGTCTCCCTGTACGTTTTTTTTTTCATTTGGAAAGAACAATCAGAAGTTAACTGTGCTTTATTCTGAGCAAACAGTAAAATAACTGAAGCTGAAGTGTATTTGCAGGGCCCACCAAAAAAAACATCCATACATGGCAGACTGCAACTGGAAACAAGCTTCAGTGGAGGAAACTCAAATATTGAACAGACAAATTAATTTGCATAATAGCTAAAAAAGTAATCATTTGTCATATTTAATTACAGAAGCAATTAAGTAGCTGAACACTGCCAATGAAGCGTTGCTGTCTTGCAGAAAAGAGACCAGGGTTTGCATCCTGTGTTCACCCTGAGTGGAGTTTCCATGCTCTCCTCATGTTTACATGGGTTTCCTCCAGGTGCTCCAGGTTCCTCCCACTGTTGAAAGACATGTAGGTTAAGGGAACTGGTGACACTAAATTGTCCTTAGTGTATTTATGGTGTGTGGATATGTGTGTGTGTGAGTGTGTGTGTGTTCGCCTTACAACAGACTGGTGCTCTGTCCAGGATTTGTTCATGCCTTGTGCCCCATGGTGGCTGGGATAGGCTCAACTCTCCCTATGAGTCTGGTTTGGATTAAGTGGGATGAAAAATGATATGACATGACATGACACACTATCAATGAGTGATGGGTTTTATACAGGTAAAATTCCGTTACAACGAACTGCCAGGGACCTAAAAAATATTTTGTTGTAATGAAAATTTTGTAGTAATGAGATTCTGTATTTGTCGCTATAGTGCTTTCTTTGACTCGCGTCCAGGCCTTTGCAATCATTCCAATAGCTTCTTTTGCTTTAATTTTAATCTCCTCCTATCTACAAGTTATGCTGACGAGAATGTTTCTCAGGATTTCCTTGCAATAATACACTTTCAGGGATGTGAATGATGCCCATATCCAATGGCTGAAGCACTGCTGTGCAATTGGGTGAGAGGAATTCAATGCGAACATTATCTAAATGTGGAAGCATGTTGTGGGCAGCACAGTTAACAATTACAAGCCTAATCATCCTTTTCTTCTTCTTCATATTATGAGGTTTCTGAACTCTTTTGGGACCACCTCCCACTCCCGACCCAACTGGACGACACGGCAAAGTGCGTCCCGAAGAGCGGTTGCCATGTCTGTGGAAGATTGTTTGTCTGTTGCCGGAGCAGGATAACAGCAGGCTCACAGCCGGGCAGTGAGGCGCCACAGAAGGAAATCCTAAAAGATTGGGTTCACGCTATAAGTCCCTGTCTTCCACCCCAAAACACGAGGCTGAGTTTCAGTACTTTAGCAAAACCAGCTTTATTCAGATTGAAACAGGAACAGCACGGTTATTTATTGTAGTGTGATCTTCCACTCTCCTATACTCAGACACAGCAGTCAGGCAGGGTTGTGGCTAGGTTAGTGGCAAAGTAATACTGTTCTCTGCATTTACAATGTTCCTTGCATCACCCATCAAGATCTTTTCTGTTTATTTCGCCAAGTAGTATCCACTTGCAGACCTTATCAGCTTTGCCGGCGAGCCACAACAGAGCGGTGAGCCTGTTGTTGCCCTGGCAACGCATAAACAGTCTTCAGTCTTCCACAGACATGGAGATCGCACTTCGGGGCGCTCTTCTGTGTGTTGTCCAGTTGGGAGAGGTTACAAGAGAGTTTAGAAACCTCACATTTTCTTGAATGAGTGCCGCATTAATAGGAATGTTTCTTGAATGAGCATCACTGAACCACATAAAAACTGTTTTTCTGACGTCTTCAAATGCAGCAGTTTGCATAAATTTGCAACCCAAGATTTTTCTTCTTTTTTTGCTTGGTCTTTCAAGAAATTCCAAATTATTGGCAAAGTCTTTTTTCTTTTGCTGGAATCAAGAACTGCAAAAAAAGTTTTTTCTAATTTGAACTGTTGTCATTTTTTCGTGTCTGCCATTTCTATAAGAGGGTGACAATGAGTTAAATTCCAATGGATGTTTTTCAAATGTTGACAAGCAATAGAGCAAAAGGTATCAAACAACAAAAAAAAAACAGTCTGAGGAAAGTTCGAAGAAAGAAAAAAAAATACAATGTTTCTTTTGGGCATCATTGTGCACAATTGAGAAGCGACCATAGAACTAACTGCTCTGTGGATGATTCATTCAGGCATTTCAAGGTCTTTTGGGCACTTCGTTGTAATGAAAGTATCAACTGAATGTATTTCATAGTAATGCGATTTCTATAGACTCGTGCCATATGGGGAAACTGTCGGGACCATAAAAATACTTTGTTGTAATGAAAATTTTGCTGTAAAGATATTAGTTGTAATGGAATTTTACCTGTAGTTGTAAGAGATAAATAGACAGAGACACATAAAATTTTGTGGCAGCTGTAAGCAAACACCATGTAATTGAAAAAAAAAAGTGTTGTACAAACAGTGTTGTGCAAATAATGTCTTTTTATATGCAAGTCTAAATCTTTATTGCCCAAGATGGCAGCTCCTTTAGATGTAAGTACTTCTGGCAGGAAGAGGCAGGTTCATGCGGACAAACACCGGATGTGACATCATCAGTTATATTTATAAATAAAATATATTGTCATTATTATTAAAGCCATCTATCTTCTGTTCTACACAGTAGGGAAGACAAAATATGTTAATAAACAATGTCAGCCTGAGGAATGGTGGGGAAGTACCATCACCAGAGCCCTTAAGCTGCCCCCTATGCTCACGCATTTGGCATAGTACATTTTTAGCATTTTTTTTGATTTTAGAAAATATCAACAAAGTTTCTTTTAAATTTTTAATATCACCCTGTTCTTCCAAAATGATTTGCCTTGCTTTTATGCATGTTATCTTTTGCTTTTACATAGCTTCAGCACTAGTTATTGCAAATAAACTGTATTGCTTCAAACAGATTTGAGAATGTTATATTAAACGTATGACCAATCTCTGCATAGAATTAGGAGGTTCTGATGTTTGTGGTGGGGCTTTTCTTCAGGTACTCCAGTTTGCCTCCTATACACCAAATATGTGTAGGTTAGTTTAATTGGAAATCTTACATTTTCCCATTGTAAGTAGTTGAGGATATGTGCACAAGTATATCATGTATTGGCAGGCCTCTTTTAGAACATTAGAACATTCTAGACGAGAACAGAGACGATTCAGCCCAACAAAGCTCACCAGTCCAATCCACTTATTTCTTGCAAAAAAACATCAAGTTGACTTTTGAAAGTCCCTAATGTCTTACTGTCTACCACACTACTTGGTAGCTTATTCCAAATGTCCATCGTTCTTTGTATATAGAAAAACTTCCAAATGTTTGTGCGAAATTTACCCATCAGCCTAGTGCTATGTCTTTTTTGTAGCCTGGAGACCAAAACTGCACACAGTTCTCCAGATGCGGCCTCACCAGTGCATTTTAAAGGTTGAGCATAACCTCCTTGGACTTGTACTCCACACATTGTGCTATATAACCTAAAATTCTGTTAGCCTTCTTAATGGCTTCTGAACACTGTCGGGAAGTCAATAGCTTAGTGTCCACTATGACTCCTAATTCCCTCTCATAATGTGTATTCAAACCTAACATTTTTAATTCCTATTTTTAATGCTTTACATTTACTGACATTAAATTTCATCTGCCACAAATTTGCCCAAGCCTATATGGTGTCAAAGTCTCTCTGTAATGATAAAACAGATTCCAAATTATGTACAAATCCACCTATCTTGGTATCATCTGCAAACTTAACCAGCTTGTTACTTATATTCCATTCTAAATCATTTATATATATATTAAAAATAGCAGTGGCCCTAGCACTGACCCCTGTGGAACACCACTCTTAACATCGGCCAGTTCTGATGAGGTTCTTCGCACCATCACCCTCTGCTTCCTGTGTCTGAGCCAATTCTTCACCCATCTAAAACATCACCCTGAACTCCAATTCTTTTAATTTGATGCCCAAACTCTCATGTGGCACCTTATCAAATGATTTCTGAAAGTCCAGATAAATAATATCATATGCTCCACTTTGATCATATCCTTTTGTTGCCTCCTCATAGAATTCCAACATGTTAACAAAACACTTCTTCCCTCTTCTGAACCCATGTTGACTGTCCATAATAAATCCCGTCCTTGCCAAGTGTTGCTCAATCTTATTCTTAATAATTCCTTCCATTATTTTTCTTGTGATGCATGTTAAGCTTACTGGCCTATAGTTGCTTGGATCAGCCCTGTCACCCTTTTTATATAATGGGATGATATTTGCCATTTTCTAGTCCTTCGGAATCTCTCCAGTGTGCAGTGACTTCTTAAAAATATGTGTGAAGGGTTTATATATGTACTCACTAGCCTCCTTAAGAATTCGAGAATAAATATTATCTGTCCTGTTGATTTGTTTGATTTCATCTTATTTAATCTGAGCAGCACTTCTCCCTCTACAATTTCCAAATTCCTCAGTACCTCCTTAGTAGTTGCGTTTACCTCTGGGAGGTTATCCACTTGCTCACTTGTAAACACCTCAGAAAAATGTAAATTTAGGGCATCCGCTATTTCACTGTCTGTATATTTTAATTCCCCCTTTACTATTTCTGATGCACTTGACCTCCTCCTTGACTTTTATTTTACTACTAAAATACTGAAAGAATTTCTTAGGGTCTTCTTTTGCCTTATCTGCTATATTCCTCTCCAACTGTCTTTTAGCTTCTTTGATGTGCTTCTTAATGTTTGCCCTCATGTTCTCATATGCTCTATGATTCACTTTGCAGTCATTAGTCTTATATGCCTTATAAAGCAATTTTTTCCTTTGCAACTTCTTTTTAAAATCTTTATTAATCCGCTGTGAAGTTTTTTTGAAATTTCCTATTAATTCCAAATTTAGGTATGTATCTGTCCTGCATTACATGTAAAACATTTTAAACCTGTTCCACTGCTCCTTGACTGTCTCCACACTTAAAAGGTTCTCCCAGTGTATCCTACTTAGACATTGTCGCATCTGCTCAAAATTAGCCCTACCAAAGTTCAACTTAACAATTTTAGTCTTTGCATCTGCACTCTTACAAAATAGTGAGAATTGTATTATATTAGAATCACTTGACCCTAGTGGTTCAATCACTTCTACACCCTCAATTCTATCCTGATTATTACAAAATGCTAAATCCAGACAGGCTTCACCCCATGTTGGTGCTTTAGCATGCTGTGTTAAAAAACAGTCGCTGATTACTTCTAAAAACTGTTGCTCTTGTGCTCCAACACCTTCAAGGTTATCCCAGTTAATATTAGGATAATTAAAGTCCCCCATGACTATAATATCGCCCTGTAAACTTCATCCATCCATCCATTATCCAACTCGCTATATGCTAACTACAGGGTCATGGGGGTCTGTTGGAGCCAATCCCAGCCAACATAGGGAGCAAGGCAGGAAACAAACCCTGGGCAGGGCGCCAGCCCACCGCAGTCCCTGTAAACTTTCCATTTTGATATTACTAAAAAGATGTGTGTTGAAATTACTGTCTGAATTGGGTGGTCTATAACACACTCCTAAAATAAGACCTCTTTCCCTAATATTTTCCAGGCGAAGCCACATGTCCTCACTAAGATGGGGCTCCTTATCCAACTGAAGAGGTCTTACATTTAAATTCTGTTTGGCATAAACAGCAACCTATGGTATAGCGGGTCCACAGCTCCCATCAAAGGCTAGTTTTAAATAAATAATCACTACACTCGCGGCTTAGTGAGGGGGCTTGGTTGTAGGGCTGAAGCAGGTCCCGGGGAATTTGTGATGTGGGTGTTTCTCACCTAAGTGCACAGGTGGGAAGCGATCCGCATCCATAATTGTTCCCAGGAGCTGCTGATTGCCACAGTTGACACTTCCTCTTCATAAATAGAAGCGCGAGGCAGCTAAGGAAAGAGGTAAAAGAAAAAGAGCCGGAGGCTGCAGGAAACAGGAAGCAGTATGGAGAGACAGCAGGTGTGAGCGAGCGAGAGTGGAGGCGAGCATGTGCTCACAGGCAGGCAAGCAGCTGGACAGTGAGCCCTAGTAGTGGTGTTTGGCCGACACTCGGTGGGGCAGAAAAAGCTGAGTGAACAAGGAACTGGAGTGACCGGGGATGAAGGACGGCTGGCTGCGTAAGGCCGAGATGGCAACGGGTGTCATGGAGTCTTGGGAAGGTGTGCCTCAGCGTAAGAGACCTGGCCATTGAGGACCTAATTCTCAGTCCGGTAAGGGAACCGTACGGAGCCAGGGAACGGAAAGCAACCGAACAGTGGAAAGGTCAGCTGCTGAGAGGGCGACTCTCTTGTGGCGGGGCCCAGACAGGAGAAGCAGGAGAGCCGCCAGATAAAAGAAGACACCAGCTTGTTTTTAAAGAGTCTGCTTCCAGCATTGTTTTAACCTCATTTTAAAGGATTGTTGTTTTTCTATTTATTGGATTTTTTAACCTCCACTCTGCACCGATTTTATGCATTGTTTTTTTAATGAATTTTTGAATGCACTGCACTTCTTTATTTGGACACTTTGTTTTTGATTGTTGTTTTGTTGATTGTTGGTTTTAAATAAAAGCATTTTCCACTATTACACCATCCCCTTGCTCCATTGTTATGCCTCACTGCCAAGCTCATCGGTAACATTACCGACGGTGACAGGTTCAAGGCTCCCCGAACGTATGATGGGAGCATGCAGCAAATGTGCATCGTCGCACAACCCCACCTCCTTTTCTGTTCTGTCTATCCTTTCTTAAAAATGTGTATCCCTCTATGTTACACACATCCCCATCTTTGTTATTTAGCCAGGTTTCCGTTACTACTATAATATCATAATTATGCTCTGCTACATACAACTCCAACTCACTTACCTATTTTCGTTACTTCTAGCGTTAAGGCTAGTTATTTTTAATGTGTTACTCTTTCTACATTTAAATGCTTGCTTAGAATTTACATTACTATGCATTTTTATTTCTACACCGTTGTTTGTTCCTCCATGTATAGATCTAAACCTGGCCTGTCCTAAACTCCCTGACCCCCATTCCCTAGTTTAAACAATCCTTGACTATCCTACTCCTATGCCTCCCCAATACATTGGTGCCCTTTCTGTTCAGATGTAGCCCATCACGGCGGAAAAGGTCCCTCTGTTCCAAAAGAAGTCCCAATGCCCCATAAACCTATACCCTTCTACCCTGCACCAAGATTTGAGCCACGCATTAAGCGTACTAATCTCCTCAGTCTTACCCGGACTGGTGCATGGCACAGGTAGAGCTTCGGAGAAGACTACCTTGTCAGTTCTACTCCTCAGCTTGGCACCTAACTCTTTGAATTTGGATCACAGAACTGACAGATTACTCTAATGTATTTCATTTGATCCAACATGGACAATGACAACTGGATCCACCCCCGCTCTGGCCAAGAGCCTATCCACCCTTCCAGGGAGGTCCCCCACCTGTGCACCCGGAAGGCAACACACCGTGTGAGGCTCTCTCTCTCTGGAGCACACCTGCGCTTCAATTCCCCTAATGATTGAGTCCCCAACTATCATTACCTCTCTTTTTCTGGGAACTGGTTTTGAGGTGGACCGTTGGGGCTTCTCATCCCTGCCTACCACCTCAGAATTATCAGAGACACCGTCCAGCTCCGCAAGGACATGATAACGGTTTGACTCTTCTAATTCTGGGGTTGATGCCCCCGGACAGTGTGCACCCTTTACCTTACACCTTATGACTGTGACCCACCTATTTCTACCTGTCTGCTCCGAAATCTCCTCCCTCGCCACCTTGGGGTGCACACTATCTCTCTAAAGGACACCTTGGCCAGGTCTACCATTTCTCTATTACAATGCAGGTCAGCCAACTCCTCCTCCAGTTCAGCGACCCTGAGCTTGTGGTGCTGGATCAGCTGGCATCTCCTGCAGATGTAGCCCTCATAGACATCTGGCTCTTCCAAACCATCATCTAAAAAGTCCAACATCCAACAGGACTTGCATTGCACTGGGCTTATTATAAAAATTTGCTTTATGATTAGTAAAACTTCCTTAACTTTTTTTTTTCTTAAAATTAAATGATTTAACTTAAATGGTAACACTAACAACTGCTACAGCTATTTTACACCTTCTGTCTCCTTAAGTTCCTGTACTGTTCTCCCTTTCAGCTCCCTGCTGTTTGTCCTTCATTACTTCATTTCTGATGCTGCAGGTTTTGTGGTAAGCTTCCCTAACCAACGAGTTAAAAAAATGGAAAGACAGATCATTTACACAAAATAAAATTAACAGTATGACTTACAATACATAAAGACTTAAATGAGAAGATACAATGAACTCTTTTAACATCACTACTGCCATCTACTAAGAATGATAAATCATATCTGGGTCATGGTGTGGCAGAACTTAAAACAGAAAAACATATGTTCAAAGGCAAGAACTCTTCTTTAACAAATCTGTTATTTATTCCGTATTTCTCGTACATTATGTGTAGGCTAACAGACCTATTTATTTTGGCTAAGATCTCTTTACATTAAAGTAACATGCACCAAAGAGCTATAATATGTCTAATATGGTAATATGGTCTAAATTACTGTATACAGTGGGTACGGAAAGTATTCAGACCCCCTTCAATTTTTCACTCTTTGTTATATTGCAGCCATTTGCTAAAATCATTTAAATTAATTTTTTTCCTCATTAATGTACACACAGCACCCCATATTGACAGACAAAAAAAAAGAATTTTTGAAATTGTTACAGATTTATTAAAAAAGAAAAACTGAAATATCACATGGTCCTAAGTATTCAAAACCTTTGCTGTGACACTCATATATTTAACTCAGGTGCTTTCCATTTCTTCTGATCATCCTTGAGATCACCTTCATTTGAGTCCAGCTATGTTTGATTATACTGATTGGACTTGATTAGGAAAGCCACACACCTGTCTATATAAGACCTTACAGCACACAATGCATGTCAGAGCAAATGAGAATCATGAGGTCAAAGGAACTGCCTGAAGAGCTCAGAGACAGAATTGTGGCAAGGCACAGATCTGGCCAAGGTTACAAAAAAATTTCTGCTGCACTTAAGGTTCCCAAGAGCACAGTGGCCTCCATAATCCTTAAATGGAAGACGTTTGGGATGACCAGAACCCTTCCTAGAGCTGGCCGTCTGGCCAAGCTGAGCTACCGGAGGAGAAGAGCCTTGGTGAGAGAGGTAAAGAAGAACCCAAAGATCACTTTGCCTGAGCTCCAGAGATGCAGTCAGGAGATGGGAGAAAGTTGTAGAAAGTCAACCATCACTGCAGCCCTCCAACAGTCAGGGCTTTATGGCAGAGTGGCCTGTCGGAAGCCTCTCCTCAGTGCAAGACACATGACAGCCCGCATGGAGTTTGCTAAAAGACACCTGAAGGACTCTGAGATGGTGAGAAATAAGATTCTCTGGTCTGATGAGACCAAGATTGAACTTTTTGGCCTTAATTCTAAGCGGTATGTGCGGAGACAACCAGGCACTGCTCATCATTTGTCCAATACAGTCCCCACAGTGAAGCATGGCGGTGGCAGCATCATGCTGTGGGGGTGTTTTTCAGCTGCAGGGACAGGACGACTAATTGCAATCGAGGGAAAAATTAATGCGGCCAAGTACAGAGATATCCTGGACAAAAACCTTCTCCAGAGTGCTAAGGACCTCAGACTGGGCCGAAGGTTTACCTTCCAACAAGACAATGACCCTAAGCACACAGCTTAAATAATGAAGGAGTGGCTTCACAACAACTCTGTGACTTTTCTTGAATGGCCCAGCCAGAGCCCTGACTTAAACCCAATTGAGCATCTCTGGAGAGACCTAAAAATGGCTGTCCACCAATGTTTACCATCCAACCTGACAGAACTGGAGAGGATCTGCAAGGAGGAATGGCAGCGGATCCCCAAATCCAGGTGTGAAAAACTTGTTGCATCTTTCCCAAGAAGACTCATGGCTGTATTAGCTCAAAAGGGTGCTTCTACTAAATACTGAGCAAAGGGTCTGAATACTTAGGACCATGTGATATTTCAGTTTTTCTTTTTTAATAAATCTGCAACAATTTCAAAAATAATTTTTTTTGTCTGTCAATATGGGGTGCTGTGTGTACATTAATGAGGGAAAAAATTAATTTAAAGGATTTTAGCAAATGGCTGCAATATAACAAAGAGTGAAAAATTGAAGGGGGTCTGAATACTTTCCGTACCCACTGTATGTTCTAGTTGTCACCAACATCAACTTAAAATATTGGCCCATTATCAAAATATCTTCCAGATTCTGCATAGATAAAGATTAATCTTAAAGACCATCACTTTAGGATTGCTCCTTACTTTTTCTAACACCATTGCATCTCAGTGATCTACTTAGTTTCACTATGTGAATATCGATTGTGTCTACATTTATGAGAAAATTGCAGTGCTTGAACCAAAGGAGAAAAAGAGCTCTAATTACACAGACCATACATATGATAGTGATCATTCTGAAAACTAACAAAGCTGTCTATTCATTGAATGAAGATCTGTAATTATTATGACAAGCTCTATTAGTCAAACAAAATGTGTTTTCCAATGCACAGCTGAAGGTATACAATGGCATTTTGATTTGTTGTTAAGTCCATATTTTTAAACATTCACTGTTTCTTATATTTTTAAAATATACAAATTATAATTTTCTTTAGAAAATGTCTCTCTCAGCACAGATGGATGAAAATATATGATATATATATATGTGCGTGTGTGTGTGTGTGTGTGTGTAAGTAGTGGGTTTTAATCCAACTGACACCGTGTGACTGTCTATGCTCAAATTGGAGAAACAAAAGAAATGTAACCAATTGCATCTCAAATGTTGTAAGTTGCCTTGTACAAAGGCATAAGCCAAATAACAAGTAAAATGTCAGTATCTCAGCTGGAAATTACAGGGAATTCTGTGATGTGGCAAGATAAAAGCTGACACACAAACGTGGGTTTGAATGCACATTTGCTGTACAAGCCAAGCACGGGGTCCACTGAGAAAAGAAGAGGGGTCCAAGAGAAAAGAGGATGTAACATCGACAAGCTTCTGTTCCAAGACCGCCACTTCCCCCAGGAAAGCAAACTGAGTCAGTGTCAGGTGACCCTTCAATGTAATAGGAACCACAGCATAGAGAGAAGTGTGTACATTGCAACAGGTACACATCGTAAATGTAGGAAGGATGGTCCTTGGGTGTATGGAACTGTTAACATTTGAATTTGATGGTTGTGTATAGTGCAGAACTGACCTCTCTATACTTTTCTGTCCTCTGCATCTCCTAGAGTACAAAAGAAACACCACCAAGCACCAACATATGGAGACTGGGCAAGATCGGAAAAAAACAGAAAAAAACAAATGCGGTTACTAATTACAACCACATGAAGGTATGTGAATGAATATAATGTTTCCGAAATGTACTATACAGGTCATAAAATAAATTATTCCAAATGTCATATACGAGGTGTGTCTATTAAATAACGAGACTGATTAAATAACTCACCTTTATTTATATGTATTACAAATTTAATGCTTGTCCGCTTCAATATACTCCCCATTTGCACTAATACATTGCTTCTGTCTTGTTTTCCACTGGTCGAAGGCATGGAAATCAATTTCTGTCAGCTGTTTTAACACATCTGCCGTTTTCTTCTTTACAGCATCAACTGACTCAAAATGTGTCCCTTTAAGCACTGATTTAACTTTTGAGAAAAGATAAAAGTCGCACGATGCTAAATCGGGCAAATATGGAGGATGTTCAAGTGTAGTAATGTGCTTGTCAGTCAAAAACTACTTTACAGAAAGTGCTGTGTTGGCAGGTGCATTGTCCTAGTGAAGAATGAAATAATTTTCCCACTGTTGCGGCTGTTTTTTTCTGACTTTTTCTCTCAGCTTTATCAAAACTTCCTTATAATAATGCTGGTTAACTGTTGTGCCTTCTGGAATCCATTCTTCCAAAATTACACCCTTGATATCGAAAAACACAATGAGCATGGCTTGGAATTTTGACTTGCTTTGATGAGCTTTTTTTATTCTTGGTCCAGGGCGTTCATCATCTTCAATATTCTGACGTCCCTCGCTGAATCTTTTGTGCCACTCAAATACACGTGCACAAGATAGGCAATCATTCCCATAAGCTGTAGTAAGAATTTGAAAACATTCTGATGGTGTTTTGTGCAATTTTACTAAAAATTTCAATTTCAAAAAAGTTTTTTTTTTCAACTTTTAAACTTTGCATTTTTTTGGTACACTACAGCAAACACAACCAAACTAAATGGTGACTGACAATCAACTGAACGTCATAGAGTGTTGCTGCTTGTCATGCAGGTTCAGACATGTTGAAGGTCACGCATGCAGTTATAACCGGTTCTGACTGCTTTGTTTACTAGGTGGAATCACAATCTCGTTATTAAATAGACATACCTCATATATTCTAGTTGATGTTGACATTTAATTAATTTGAAGTAGGTAAAAATAAATATTTGGAAATATCGCAAAGGGAAATGTTTATATACTTAGCATAAAACAATTATATGTGTTCTAGTAAACACCACAAGACCACTGGCACACACAACACTAGGTTATTTATAACATGCCTTTTCTAGCTCAGCAAGCAGAGGGACAAAACAGGAACAATCCCTGGACAGGGTGTCAGTCCATTTGCAGGACAAATCATTCACAGTCATTCACACACAAGTACCAATTTATTTATTTATTTTCATTTATTAATTTATATAAACACAGTATATTGTTAACAACTTCTGTACATTAAGACTTTGATACAAATAAGAACTTCACAGGCTTTCTATACTGTAAGGTAGAAATCAACATCTTAAATAAGAAAAGAGAGTGCAGGCAGGGTGGAATGGGTGGATAAGAGTGTCAGGAGTAATTTATGACAGACGGATATTAGCAAGAGTGAAAGGGAAGGTATACAGGATAGTAGTGAGACCAGCTATGTTATATGGGTTGGAGCTGGTGGCACTGACAAGAAAGCAGGAGACAGAGCTGGAGGTGGCAGAGTTAAAGATGCTAAGATTTGCATTGGGTGTGAAGAGGATGGATAGGATTAGAAATGAGTACATTAAAGGGTCAGCTCAAGTTGGACAGTTGGGAGACAAAGTCAGAGAGGTAAGATTGCGTTGGTTCGGACATGTGCAGAGGAGAGATGATGGGTAATTCACACCCAATCTGACGCTGTTCGTTTTCAAATAATATTGCATTAGTGCGATGATGTTTTCACAGGGTGAGGCAGAAAGGATGGACGTTTTTTACAAAATCACAAAATTGTAAATTTTTTCTTACAAAGAAATTTATTGAAAGATTTGAGTTCATATTGAAATAGCATTTGACAAAATCAAGTGTGGAAAACAACATCTCCCATGTGGTGTCCGTTATCACTGATGCATTTCTGAAGGCGTTCATGGAAGTTGGCCTCCACTCTTTTCAATATCGCTCTGTCGATTTGGGCGACTTCCACGCGAATAGTTTACTTCAGTTCCTCCAATGTAAAGGGCTTATGCTCATATACATGTGCCTTGAGGTGACCCTACAAGAAATAATCGTACATGGGGATCAGGGGACAGAGGAGGCCAATGAATGTCACCAAACCTGAAAATGAGGTGACCAGGGAAGAGTGGGCGAATAACATCCATTGATGCTCTAGCTGTGTGGGCTGTCGCCCCATCCTGTTGAAACCACACACACCGGATGGGAATACGTTTTCGACGTAATTCAGGTAAAAAGAAGTTGTTTATCATCTCGATATAATGCTCCGAGTTCACGGTAACAGCATTCCCATTATCATCTTCAAAAAAGTAAGGACCAACGATGCAAGTTTTGTCCATAGTGCACCAAACTGTCACTTTCGGGCTGTGCAGCGGTCTTTCATGTAATTTTTTTGGATTTTCAGAAGCCCAATAACGGCAATTCTGTTGATTCACCAAGCCATTGAGATGAAAATGAGCTTCATCACTCATGAACAAAATGAGGTTGTCATTTTGCTCAAAAATTGCTTCCATTTCATGTGCTAAATTCAGTCGCTGTGCGTAATCCCCGGCCTTCAACTGTTACACATCCTGTAAACTAAAACTATGATTATGCAGTTCACCAATGTTTATTATATTTGTACATTATATCTTTCTTTACACATTTTTCTCACATATTTAATAACTGTAATAAACTGCATCAAGAATGTTTAAAAAATCATTTAAAAAAATGTGTACATAAATGTAAATATATAAGTCCGTTCATAATCCAGTTAGACTACCAGATTACAAGCAGAATGTCACATAGGTAGTAGTACATTAAAGGGTGGTTAAAGAACAATAATCAATACATTTATGAAATGTTAATGACAAAATTAAATAAATATATATTTTTTATTTAAGGGTATTTTTCTCCACAAACCAAGACTCATGAATAACATTTTTACAAAGTTCAAAAATAAAAGCAAAGCTTTTGCAGAATACTTTACTTGACAAGAGGCTAGTCCACACTTACCAATTCTTGGTAGCCAACCGGGCCATCATAGGCCAATTCTTGGTAGCCGAAACGGGTTGTGAGTGGTCAATTCTTGGTACGCGATATGGGCTGCGATTGCCCCATGCTTTCAATTCTTGGTAGAATCTTGGTAGCAAAAAGCGAACTGTTTGGTTCTCTTGTGGGAGCGTGAATGTGACTGAGAGAATAAAACTGACCAAAAAAACTTTTACAAGTACTATAAATTTACAGCGACTGTTACAGACACAAATAAAATGTTTTTATTGTATAATATTAACAATAAGTAATTATTACTATTCAAAATGGTAAATTTGGGAGGCAGCCAGTATCAAACTGGTGAAATCCTCCAGTACTATTATACCTTGGAAGACCCAAAGGGTGTCTGATTTAAAGCGAACATGCTAGAGAGCTGAGTGTAAAAGAAGAAAAACTAAACTGATAGGCTAAAATAACTGAATGTAACAATGCAATCCACCTTGACAGGCAGTCCTATTTTTCTAAAATTATAAATGATAATGCTCGTAATCCAGGAGTTTTATTTTCAACTATTGATCATCTTCTAAACCCAGCTAACTCAAAGGAATGCCTCCTAAAAACTACTAGTGAAACTTGTGAGGCCTTTGCAGTATATTAAACACAAAATAACATATTACAAATAATATAGTACATCCCCACCAAAGTTAATCATGTAGAACCCCAGCAAGCTCTTTTAAGTAAGTTACAATTTTTCACTGAAATAGATCTACCTAAACTATGTAGAATAATTTGTCAGCTGAAACCCCCACCTGCACCCTTGACCCAGTACCAAAAGGCTTTTTCAAAAGAGTCTCCGATGTGATAATTGATAGTGTACTTAACATAGCGAACTCATCATTACAGGGGTCTTTCCTGACTGTGTAAAGACTGCAGTTGTTAAACTCATGCTCAAGAAAAATAATCTCGACTCCTCTGTCTTTGACAACTTTAGATCAATTTCTAACCTGCCTTTCTTAAGTAAAATACAAGAAAAGCCAGTTTTAAACAGTGTCACAGGTGGCTGGGGGTGCGACCCAGCCAGGACACCCCAGAGGACCGGAAGAGGACTTACGCCTCCCCCAGACCACGTGGGGGCAACCGCCCTGGTGGCTATGGGGACCACGGGTACAGAGCTTTGAAGCTCAACCCTGTAGGGGCCAGGGGGCACCCCAATGCCTATGGAGCCCTGGACATCAGCACTTACGCCACACCCGGAAGTGCTGGGGGGAAGAGGATCGGGGACACCCGGAGTGCTCTGGGTGCACAGTCGGGACTTCCGCCACACTGGGGAGAGCCGGCAGAAGATTGTCGGGAGGCACCTGGAGCACATCCGGGTGATTATAAAAGGGGCCGCCTCCCTCCATTCGTTGGTTTGAGTCAGGTGGAAGAAAGACAAGGTCTTGGAGGAGGAAAGGAGGTGGCCTGAAGGAAAGGAAGACATTGGTTGTGAGGCCTGGACTTTGGGGGACTTTGGGGGTTGTGGTGCACTTGTGTAAATAGACTGTAAATAAATGTGTTGTGGGTGACAAAACGATGTCTGCCTGTCTGTGTACGGGCTGTGTTCCACAACAGTTAAATGATTACCTGAATAAACATTCTGTTCTTGACAAGTTTCAGTGAGGTTTTAGAACAAATCACAGTACAGAGACGGCACTGGTTAAAGATTACTAAAGATTCATTAAAGACTATTAAAGATAAAGGTTACTTTGGACCCGCTGCTTTTTTCAATCTACATGCTTTCATTAGGCCAGATTATCTCAAAAAACAAGGTGAGTTACCACAACTATGCAGGCGACACACAGCTTTATTTATCAAGAGCACCTGATGACCCTGATGCTCTTGGTTCTCTGATCCAATGTCTTACTAGTATTTCTGAATGAATAAGTAGCAACCTTTACAAAATAAATAAGAATAAAACAGAAATCTTAGTAATTGGCAAATATGGAAATAGCAAGGGTATTAGAAATAAACTTGAACCCTTAGGTTTAAAAGTCAAGGCGGATAAAGAATTTAGGGGCAATCATTGGCTCTGACCTAAATTGCATATTAACCAAATTACTAGAACTGAATTTTTTCACTTAAGACCTCTTATAACTTTACAAGATGCTGAACAATTCGTTCTTACTTTTGTTTTTAGTTGACTAGATTACTGTAATGCACTTCTAAAAGGACTACATAAGAAAGACCTCAACTGGTTGAAATTAGTGCAGAATGCAGCAGTCAGATTCTTAACTAAAAAAAAAGAAAATCTGAGCAAATCTCACCAGTTTTAGCTTTGTTACATTGATTTCTCTTGTCATTTAGAATTCATTTTAAAATACTACTAATGGTATATAAGGCATTAAATAATAATCTTATTTCTTCCTATATTTTGGAATACCTGTCCCCCTACTCTCCAATTTGTAACCTTACAACTTTTAATGATGGTCTACTTATAATTCCAAGAGTCAAGCTTAAAAGAAGTGGTCAGGTGGTCTTTTGCTTGAATGCCCCTAAAATTTGGAATATTTTATCTATAGATATTCACCAGTTTAATACAGTGGAACATTTAAACAAATTGCAAATTTTGTAGCTATATTTTAGTTGTACTTCTGAAAGACTATGTAGGCATAGAATTATCTTCAGGGATTTGCAATCTTTGCTAATCTCTTCTTATTTCTGCTATCTTTTCTGGTTCTTCAGTGGTGGTGGTTTGTCCCACCACAACCTGGTCAATGCATTGTACAGCTACCTGTGAGACTGGAATGAAGGCAGGCCCTTAATTGTCCAATTAATTTGACTTCTTCGAATCCTCTCATATGAAGCCTGGAAACAAAGAGGAATGAATTAAGAGCATAAAGTTAGGTAGAATGCCCTGTAGGAGCTGGGTGGTCTTTTGGTCTTGGAATCCCTGCAGATTTTGTTGTTTTCTTCATTTTTTCTGGAGTTTTTTTTTTTGTTTGTTTTTTGTGTCCTCCCAGCCATCTGACCTTAAAACCAGACTCATCTTTAGAGACTCATATCATGATATAGTGCATGTAAGGATGTTATTTATATATCTATATTGTATAGATTTATTTGTTTTCACTTTGTTGCTTATTCTTTAATATTTTTGCCTAATCTTATTTGTTTTTCTTTTCTTGTAACCTTCTCTTTGACATCTTAGAAAGCAGTTTGAGCTACATTATTTATATGGAAATGTGCTATAAAAATAAACATTGCCGTTGTTTTCTTAATATACTGTATACTGTATATATATATATATATATTGTGAAATAACGAGTCTCAACACACTAAAAAAGGTTTGGGGCAGCCACCCATATATTGTTCCTAGCTGCAAAAGGATTTTAAAATGCACAACTGACATTGCTTGATTGAGTTCCCAATATGAACTGAACTTGGTTTGGCAATATGGAGGTTTTATAGTCTGTAACCCGGAAGTGACTTCAGTCTGGGAGCCGGAAGTGACGTCAGTCTGGGAGCTGGAACTGGAAGTGACGTCGAATCAGGCAGATTTTCCGGTATTTGATCTGCAGAATTAACAGAAACAGTTTTAGAGCACCCCGCCACCCCCTGGCCCGGCGGGTAATCACCTCCACTTGGTCCATTCAGCTCGCTATATATATATATGGGTGTTTGTGTGTGTGTGTGTGTGTGTATGGTAACGTGCACATGCCAGGGAGACAACTTCAGGGCTTGTCATCTTGTAATTCCACCCCAAGCCAGGGATTGGCACTACCTTGTAATATTTTTCTTATCCTTCCCTCTTACCCATCCATAGTCCAGAGGCTCCCTGAAGCAAGGACTGATCAGGGCAGCTGGCTTTGCCTTCCTAAGGCTGGGCTTTGGAGGAAGCCCACTTACCCTATGGGTTTGATTTTGATCTTTGGGTCATTCTGGACTTCAATATAGCAGGGCATTCCAGTGTCACTCCAAGGCCACCAAAGGTTGTCCTGCCAGGATAGCATGCAGACCTGTGGGGCAAGATTTCAGGGAGAGCATTGACAAGGTAGTCTAATTTGTTAGAGTCATTTGGCTCAGGTCTCAACCAGCAACTGAGCCTCCTCCTAAGGTTGTACACTTGGAAATCAGTGTTGTGCATGAACTAGTTCACAAGAGCGCATTCATTGAACAACCTAATTTTTCTAAGAACGGTGAACTTAACGTAACGTATTTGCAAGTGAAGTACTTGAACGTGAGCTAGTTCAGTTTTATGTGACATTCTGCATCTGGTTTAGTTCCAGATTAAATGTTTTGCCTTACCCTGTAAGGTAGGAGTGAAGCCAAATACGGTATTCGGATAAGCATAAATAATGGATTGTTACAAATATTTATTTTGTACAAATTTTTTGCCATTTATTTGTATTCGGAAAAAATAACATAAAATCAAATAGGCAATGTCTGTGTCTGCCAGCTTGTGCTAAAGCTGCATCCCTGTTGACATGAGCCCACAGTGAAGCTCCTTTTCGCTTCCCTGTGGGCTCATGTCAACATTGTGCTTTGCAAGGCCACTTTATATTTTTGAGTGCCTGCCCATATAAGGCCGTCTGTCAGCAGCAATCCAATAGACACGCTGCTGCTACGAGACGTTTGTCATGCCTAAGACGAATACGATTTTCGCGAGATACAAGTTTAGTGAGAAGACGCAAGGTATAAATGAGACTTTTCATCACTTTGTAACGGAGCTAAAATTGCTGGTGAAGGACTGTGCTTATGCAAACGAAGATGAGATGGTCAGGGATAGAATAGTGTTTGGCACAAACTCAGCAAAAGTGCGAGAGAAACTTTTAAGTGCCTGGTCTGAGCTAACATTAAATAAAGCCATGGACATCGCAAGATCGCATGAGATAGCAAACCTTCGATGCATGTACTCCGAGCGGTTCACGTGAACTGATTGTGAACTCAGTACGCAGACAACAAGCAAAAGATCCAAAGAGCGCTGAACAAAAAATGCATTACACAATTCAGAAGGCAGCAAAAGAATATGAAGCGAGTGACGCATACAAGCATATTCATAAGTGCAGCTACTGCGGAAACAAAGCACACTGTGGAAAAGTCAATGTCCAGCTAAAGGAAGACAGTGTAAACGAAGAGGAGATGGTCAGGGATAGAATAGTGTTTGGCACGAACTCAGCGAAAGTGCGAGAGAAAATTTTAAGTGCCGGGTCTGAGCTAACATTAAATAAAGCCGTGGACATCACAATATCACACAAGATATTCGCGAGATACAAGTTTAATGAGAAGATGCAGGGTATAAACAAGACTTTTGATCACTTTCTAATGGAGTTAAAATTGATGGTGAAGGACTGTGCTTATGCAAACGAAGATGAGATGGTCAGGGATAGAATAGTGTTTGGCACAAACTCAGCGAAAGCGTGAGAGAAACTTTTAAGTGCCGGGTCTGAGCTAACATTAAATAAAGCCGTGGACATCGCAAGATTGCACGAAATATTCGCGAGATACAAGTTTAATTAGAAGACGCAGGGTATAAATGAGACTTTTGATCACTTTGTAACAGAGTTAAAATTGCTGGTGAAGGACTGTGCTTATGCAAACGAAGACGAGATGGTCAGGGATAGAATAGTGTTTGACACAAACTCAGCGAAAGTGCGTGAGAAACTTTTAACTGCCGGGTCTGAGCTAGCATTAAATTAAGCCGTGGACATCGCAAGATCGCACAAGATAGCACAACCACAGCTGAGAACCTTCGATGCATGTACTCTGAGCGGCTCACGTGAACTGACTGTGAACGCAGTACGCACACAAAAAGCAAGAGCTCCAGAGAGCGCTGAACAAAAAATGCATTACACAATTGAGAAGGCAGCAAAAGAATATGAAGTGTGTGACGCATACAAGCATATTCATAAGTGCAGGTACTGCGAAAACAAAGCACACGGTGGAAAAAGTCAATGTCCAGCTAAAGAAAGACAATGTAAAAAATGTGGTAAATTGAACCACTTCGCTAAAGTTTGCATGACTGGGAAAGGTAAACCTGTGCATGCAGTGTGTGATGTCTCAGATAAAGAGGAAGACGAGCTGTTTATTGATGCAGTAAAAAAGGAACAACCCTCTGAATCTGAACAAGCCTTTGTAGACATATCAATAGGAAAGCAAGGTGTAAAGCTTAAGTTTAAATTAAGTTCATAGACACGCTGCCGCTAAATATTCGCAGGCAAATCCACAACTTAATACCGGGAATGCCTGTTAAACATCTTAGATTCACGAGTACCGATTTGGGTAGTGAACACTTCGATGAATGAAACCTGTTATCTGTTACGGTTGACAAACACGGAATGTAACTTGAACACAACACATCCTCCAAATACGAACCTGATTGAAAGAAATAATGATAATCAAATCCTTGATGACAGCAACACTCATAACAGTGGCAAAACAATTACTTTGACAATCATGTTATGTTATTTTTAAAATTTTTCCTTTTCTTTTTCATAACTTCTTTAACACACTACTTCTCCGCTGCGAAGCACGGGTATTTTGCTAGTAGCCTAATATAAGGCATACAAAACTGAAAAAAGTAAACTCATGGGTCATTTATTCTCACTCCTTAAAAAATACTAAATGAACTGAACATGAACTAGTTCAAAATTGAAATGATGAACTATGAATGTGAATTTATACATTTTAATCTGTGTGAACTGAACTTTGAGCTTGTGAGGTGTGAACTTGCACAACACTGTGAAAAATGCTCTGACCACTTCTGGGTCAAAGTGACACTCCCAACAGTACCTCGCCCGCTGGTTGGCAGTCACCCCGTACCTGGGTAGGATCTTTGCCTTTAGCTGGTTGTAATAACTGGCTGAATGTTCTCTGAGATTCCCTGAAATTGGCCTAATCCTGCCAACTACACCACTGTAAATGAAACAACAAACAAAGATAAGGGTTTGGGCACCCTCAGGCAAACTCCCTATAATATGGAGCAAAATAATATACATGATTTTAACGTGTAGTGTCATAGATGCAAGTCTATAATTAGACCAGAGAAAGAGGGTGGTGGAGCCAGTTATGAAGACTGTAAGGCAGAAAGGGTGGGTCCAGTAGCACTGGAACCAGAAGTGATGTCATATGCCCTTTAAATGTTGGCCCTTTGATCTGGAGAGGAATTGGAAAAAATGTTATAAGTTAGCGCCAACCCTTGGTTTGGGGTAAAATTACAAGATGACAAGCCCTGATGTCTCCTAGACATGTGTCTGTGACTAAATGTATATGGCAGTGCTATGTGATTATGCGGGTTTGATGCATACCCCCATCTTCTGTCTGGGAGCCTTTCACCCTACACCATCGGTAATGCAAGGGGATGGTGTAAAAAGTGTCAAGTGCTGTTATTTAGAAACAACAACAAAAACAAGGTGTTCAAAATAAGTGCAGTGCATTCAAAAGTCATTAAATAAATAATCCATAAAAACTGAACGTGGAGGGTAAAATCCATTAGAAAAATCTTCTAAAAACAACGAGGTTAAAACACAATGCAGGAAAACAGTCTTTTAAAAAACAAGCCGGGTGACTTCTGTTCCTGCAGCTTCCCTGCTCCTCCCGTCTAGGTTTCTCAATAGGGGAGTCGCCCTCTCAGCAGCTGAATCTTTTCTCCACCTGACTGGTCTGTTGCCTTACTGATCCCTGGCTCCGGTAGGCTCCATGAACTTCTATGGGATTCCCCAACGACCAAGGCTCTCACGCTGGGGATACCACGTCCCAAGTTTCGACTCTTGCTGCCTTCCGCGGCCTTATGCAGAGAGTTATCCGCCTTCCGGTCACTCCCGTCCTTCATAAAAACATACTCTGCGGGAGCGACCATAACTACTACTCCCCGGGTGTCGGCCAAACACCCAGGCTTCCTGCACAGCTGCATGCGAGCCTTCACTCATCCGTTCTCCTGCACTGGCTCTCTCTCTCTCTCTCCTCTGCTTCCTGCTTTCTTCTACAAACCTCCATTTCTCTCTTTCTCCTTCATTTTTCTTTCCTTTCTTCTCTTCTAACCAACTCACGCTTCTATCTTTCAAGAGGGCATGGCAGCTGTGGCAAATCAGCAGCCCCAGGAACGATCACGGATGTGGACAGTTTCTCACCTGTGCACTTAGGTGAGAAACACCCACACCGCGAATCGCCCCGAGAACCATTTCAGCCACACTACCACGCCCCCTCTCTAAGCCGCGAGCATGGTGATTATTTATTTAAAAATGGACCTTTTGTCATGCGCTGTGGACCCACTATGCCACATGCTAATCTTGCATGTTCCCAGTTCAGACTCCGACAGGGTTAAGTGCGACCTGTAGTTCGGATGGGCAACCCTGTCCGGGTCCCTAGGTGCTGCCAGATGGTGAAAAAAGGTGTTCCTACTTTAGGGTGCTTCCGCAAAACTTGAAAGTACTTCTGCCATGCTATGTTGTGACATCGGAAGTACTCCCGGGCCCGACATAAAAGGGTCTGTCTTACTTCACGTAGGTGAGTCAGGTCTGGAGGAAGATGACAACAATCAGTTTGGAGATGGAAGGAGACAGAAAGATAACTGAGTTACTGGTTTATAAAGTGTGGACTGACTTATAAGCTGGTCAAGGTATTCTTAAGCAATAAAATCGCTTTTGTTTTAACTCGTGATTGTGACTGTGGAAGTTGTGTCTGGTATTCTTGGCTCTCTGGCACCCGCTACAGTCTAATATATATATATATATATATATATATATATATATATATATATATATA
>JANRMT010062790.1:65863653-65884886 GCA_026402145.1 Polypterus bichir lapradei | reverse complement strand
ATATATATATATATATATATATATATATATATATATATATATATATAGTGTGACAGGGGCTTGGTGTCCTTACCTAGCCGGAACGCCCCTGCACACTATATTCAGGGGGAATAGCCATGGACGTTGCAATACCTCCCCCTGAATGCTAGTTGGCCACCTCCTTGGGGTGGAACAGTGTCTTGGGTTCCCACAGGGCATCCTGGGAATTGGAGTTGGATGCAGTCCTGTTGGGTCCCGCAGGTACCGCCAGGGGGCGCTGTATTGGGGACTCCTGAGTCCGTGTGGGCAACCAATTCGTCATATCCGGAAGCAGCCGGAAATCAGGGATCAAGCACCTGGAGCACTTCCGGGTGAACTATAAAGGGAGCCAGCGATCACCACTCAGGGGCCAGAGTCGGGTGGAAGGAGGACAAAGCTTGGTGAGGAGTGGTGGAGTGAGAAGAAGAGGAGATGAAAGTGTTTATTGTGTGCTTGGGACTGTGTTGGGCTAGTGGGACATGGGGAAGATGTGTCTCACAGTTGAAGAAAAATAAAAATTCAGTTAATTTTACACGTGCCTCCTGTGTCTCATCTGTGTCAGGTTGGGCGCTATATTGCATCTTTCTTACAATATATATATATATTTAAGCTTTAAGTTAAAATAATATTTTAAAGTAATAAGCATAAAACTTTCAAATAGTCTGAGCTATTCTTCATAACATATTTGTAAAAAAATGTGGACTAATAACATCTTTCATCCTGTGGCAGCATTTGTATTAGACAAAGAAAATGCTTGAATGAAACTTTTTCCTAATTTGAGATTGTCTAATTATTACTGTGAAGTTTTTCAAATGCAGAATAACACGCTATGCTTAATGTTCAAGTGGAAATACCCTATAGGCAAAAATTAAACAGATTTCTCTTATCTAATGTGTGATCATACACATGATTAAATCTTAATTACAATAGCCAACTTTAAAGTAAAGTATGTCTTTTTGTTCTTTGATAATACTAATTTTATTGTGCTTGCAAGAAAAAAAACAAATTAAGGCTATCTGATATACGTATGCATAAGATGTTTTATACATTTGTTCATTTTTGTCACAAAGGCATAATAAAAAATTAATGCGAGTAAAGAAAAAAGGGTGGGGTATTACAAGGAGAAATCAAAGCTTGTTCATCAGTACCAATGTAAAGAAGAGTGAACTGCCTGTAGTTTCTTTTTAATGCATAACTAGGCAGATAAGATTCCCTGTTGCTTCACAAAGGCTATAACTGTGGTGAAACACCGAATTTTAATGTAATGTAATGCTAACGCCTTTTAACTACATAATAGTCTACAGTACAAATATTCCATTTTACAACTTTATTCTGAAGAGGGTCGTGGTGGTAACAGGCTGAGCAGCATGCACTTGATGTTCATTTCCCCAAAAGCCACCTCCCGTTCCTTCTGGAGAACCATTGGCACTTCCAGGAGAACCAAGATTCATAATATCTTCTACAAACCTTGGGTCTCACTGTAGTGGGTCTTTCTTTATATAGTGTACTAACTTTAATGTGGTTTCAGGATCAACAAAAATCCAAAGACATTATATTCACTTTATCCTCTTAATGGCTGTTTCTGAGGCGGGATGACTTCGAGGAAGCGATACAAAGACTTGTTAAAGCTTGAATGACATTGGGTCCTTCATGCTAGTCTAAAATATCAGACCTCTGTCACATTCATTGCTCTCTTTCCAAATCAAAGTTGAACTACTTCCCCATGAAGCTGTTGGGTACATGGCAGAAAGGTGTGTGTCAAATTCCTCTTTGGATTTTATCTTAGACCAAAATGTTGTCTATAATTGTAGTATATAAGGATGAATTCAGACAAATCAAAACAGACAAAGAAAAACAGGCAGTCTGTAAAAAATACAATAAAAGACGCACTGTAGATGTTAAGAACCATGTCAGAATCAAGAACAAATCCTAATGGAGCGTATTCTACAGGAAGAACATGCACAATAAGGAATGGTTCCTTTAGTTATACCAACAGATAACATCCACACATTTCCAATTACACCCAAAACACTTGACTGCTTGATATAAAATTGCACATAACTGCATTTTGAATGTGAGGTTAGCTTCATACACAGAAGCAGCAGAAGAAGACGGAGGATACAGGGCATATAAAAAGTATTCACCCTTCTAGGATGTTTTCACATTTTATTGTTATACAACATTGAAGCACAGTGAATTTTATTTTGCTTTTTTGACATTGATCTACAGAAAATGTTCTCTTTATTGTCTGAATAGACAATCTAAATCTAAAACACAAAACAATGGATTACATAAGTGCTCACAGCCTTCAAGTCAGTATTTAGGAGATACACCTTTGGCAACCATGACAGCCTTGAGTCTGTGTGCACAGGTCTCTATTAGCTTTACACATCTGGACACCACAATTTTTCCCCATTCTTTTTTGCAAAACCGCTTGAGCTCTGTCAGATTCAATGGGGGATTGTGAGTGAACAGCCTTTTTCAAGTCCAGTCACAAATTCTCCATTGGATTGGACTCTGGGCTCTGACTCTGACTTGGCAGGATTTTCACACTGTTGTTTTTAAGCCATTCTGTCATAATCAGATACAAGTACATTTGTAGACAATCAATTGAAACTGTTTGACTATAGACAGGCGAACTTCACTGAACTCATTGTGTTACTTCTAAAATCAATGAGCTCCACCAGTGATTGTTTAGTGGTGTCATATTAAAGGGGATGAACCCTCATGTAATCCATTATTTTGTGTTTTATATTTGTAATTAATTTAGAGCACCTGTGAACTGTCCAGATGTTGCTCCTGCGTTGTGCTCGATGATTGGATTGGAATTAGAAACAGAGAAACTGGAAAATAATAGCTACCTCAATTCATATAGTGGAATTATGTTCAGAAAGTCTTCTTTGACATGTTGCTATTATGCTATGTAACAAATGGCTGTTTTCTTTGTCTACCTACATCGTAAAGCATTCATAATTTTGTTTCATTGGCAAACAGCTTTTCATCATGTTTCACAAAAATTAAATGATTTGTATAATAGAAATGCTAAGCCGTCACAGAATAAAAGAAACCTGACACACTACATTTCATATCTGAAGAATGATAAATTAATGGTTATGTAACTTCAGTAAGAAGATCTGTAAACTTTGAAAAATATAAATGGGGTACATTTAAGATTCATTTAATTCCTAAACTGTCCTCTCACTTGTAGTTCCTGATTAGCCTTGCATTTATGATGCATAATAACGCATAACCTTGTAAAGGGGATACTGAACAGACTTTGGTAATCTAATCTTCTTGTCATTTATAAATATTTTTGTTTAGATTCATGAGGCAAATTATAAATAAGAAAACACATTTACAAGAAACAAAAAATAATAATAATTTGACTGACGCACATTGTGTTATTCATTGTTAATTTTTGTATTGGCTCGTAAGAATGTTACAAATAGATTGTTTTCTTATAGTTATGCAGAAAACAATTCCCTTCCACAAGCACATTCAACGCTATCAATAACATTAAAGTGTATTGTACAAATTCACAAAATGACTGTGGAGCAGAGCAATATTTGAACTGTAAAACAGGGTTTAATTTTCTTTTACAATCATCACCCACTTTACATTTTCACTTTTTAAAATATACCTTCTGTCATTTAAGTAACAACAGTGGAATTGTTAACAGGTAAAATATTAAGAAAAACTAAGTTACCAGGGTGACAAGATATTTTGCTGCGTTATTTTTCTCTAGTTACTGTAATTACAGGGAGAACAATCAACAATCAAACATGTACATAGGAGAATAATTTGATTTTGCCTAAGATGGCAATATAAAGGCCGTAACCTGTTGCAAAACTGACACTTAATGGTTTTTGTATTTTCCCTTCACTTCACTACGCATTAATGAGACGTTTTCAACAATGCCATGAATACAACCGCAAATATTTCTCAAACATGTACCGGTTCTCGTGCCTCTTTTGTGCTCATGTTTATGGAAATGGAGTCTGACTAATATTGCTTTTTTTGTTAACGCTTTTTATCTTTTGTCGATTGGTATTTCTTTTAATAATATAAGTGTGGGAGATGAACCTTGAACTATGAATCACTACTTTTCTGCTTGAATGCAAGCCCTTCATTAAAACTGCAGTCTGCTTCATGCATGTGTGAACTGAAGTATCCATCAATGTAACAGATAGAAATCTCTCAGCATGAGTGATTACCATTAAAAAGTTGAAAAAATAAATGGGCAACGAACAAGAGAAGTATAATGCCCAGCTAATGTAAAATCACTTACAAACTGCTGCTTGTCAGCTAGAGTAACATAGCTTTGTTGTATTAGCCTACAGCAGATTATTATGGCATTCATGGACTGATGTGTTATTGTTCTGTTCTCTTTTAAACGAATGCAGAAAGGAAAAAAAGGACTTACTATGTACTGTGTTGCAGCTTTGAGACTTTTAAATAAGTATAATTCCAAGAGCTCTTTTTTCTGTATGGCACAGTATTAAAAGTATATTTCATGAACTGTTGCTAAGATTGAGAATAATGGGAAATAAAACCACTTCCGTTTTTTGCTCTTTTACAATGAGACTGATGAATACAGACTTGCCATGGTACTTTTTACCCATACAGGGGTTGATGTATTATCATTTTCAGAGTATAAAGTGAGCATTGTGGTAAAGTATGTTAAGAGGTCCATGGAAGTGTGCGGTTATTTTAGTTTAAACAGTGCACTCCGGCTCAATGCATGTGTGGTCTTGGCCGCGCAGCCCCAGGGTGTTGATGGGGAAATTGGCTGATAACACATTAAAGTGCACATGTCTCAGACGTGTCCTCATTAGCTATAAAAGAGCCCAAGCTGGATAGATAGGAGAACAAGAAAGGAAGTAAAGAAAGAGAGACCTGGGGGTAAACCAGAAGGAAAGAATAATGGAAAGAAGAGATACGGTCATGGCAGAGTGGGTACTATAATGAGAAGGCAAAGAAGTGGCCCTGGTTGGAGCAAGTGGATGACACTCATGGGGCAGGGTCGCTTCCACTGAGAAGTTCTGTGAAGAAGGAGGGACCAACTTTTTTGCACAATTCCAACTGAATGCCATGGGACAATGGCAAGAAGGCTTGTGGGTTTCCCCTTTGAATGCCTAGGGATGGTGGTGAAAACTTGAGCCAGACTGAAGAATGACTGTGTTTGCCAGTGGACATCTTCCCTTGCTGTAGAGACCTTAAGGGTGGGAAGAGGAGATGCCAGTTTGAGATGGATTCACCACTGCTCATGATGGTTTTATGGACAGGTTCTGACTGTGGTTTTTAGCATTTGATTTTAAGCTATTTATGGATTATTTATTTATGGCATTTTAACCACCACCAAGCACTGTTGTTATTAGATTTTCTATTTATCTGAAAAACTGCACTACACTTTGTTTAAAAATAAAATCACTAAGCACTTTGCACTATCTCATGCTGTCCTCGTTACTATGTTCTTATCTGTTTCATGACTATTGATGTCCCAGGTTCAAGGAGGAGTATGCCATCTGCGGGCAACCCAGGCATCACAAGCATATGTATCAATTTTGATTTTTCATAGTGTTCCTCACTAAGTAAATTCTCATAAAATGTGTTACAAAGCAAATAAGAAACATCATGGCAACAACCTAAAATGCAAGATAATTCAAGTACAAGGAAACAAACTTAGAACTGAACTTAAATAAATATTAACTTTTGTGAATCGATTTAACAGCATAAGATGACATTACAGTATAACCAGAAGAACAGTAAGTACAGAATAGACAATTAAAGTACAACAGAAAAAGACAAGGTCAGCAGACACTGTGACCAATAGCCCTAAAGAGAGAGTTCTAGAGAAGAGAAGCTGCAAATCAAAATGAGTGCTGTAAAAAAATTACAGAGTGAGTCTTTAGAATTGTGAGAATACATGCAGCTGAAATCTCATATACTGGAGTAATCTAGGGTGAGGTGCAAAATGCTGATAGGTAGTCTGTGGTGTTGAAATGAACAACTCTGTAAATTACTAACAGAGATGTGCAGGTAAGTTATGGTACAAAAATTACTAAGGTGTTGTCAGGCCAGATGAAAGCTGCTGCATTCACTGTGCTTGCTGTGTGTCAGACATCTGGCAGCAGTATTATGAACTTGTTGTAATCTATTGATACTTTAGAGAAGAAATCCTTTAACA
Organism: Polypterus bichir lapradei; assembly: GCA_026402145.1. Taxonomy (NCBI): domain Eukaryota; kingdom Metazoa; phylum Chordata; class Cladistia; order Polypteriformes; family Polypteridae; genus Polypterus; species Polypterus bichir. The sequence goes on along the minus strand of JANRMT010062790.1, from coordinate 65,878,681 downwards.
GATAGAGACTGCCGATGACCCATACTGGGATGAAAGAGATCAACATCTATCCGCTTTATTTTATTTGCTATACATTGTAGGATGTTGAGAGCCTTGAACGATGGTTTGCTAACTTGAGTTTAACACTGGAGTCAGGCAAATTATCTAGACTACCCATATATAGTTTGAGTTCTAGAACAATGATGCAGGGAACATGTTGGATAAATTGTATATTTTAACTCTGAATAGTGTGAGTGCCATAGCCATTGGACAGGTATCCTGACTAGGATGCCATGAGAATAAAAAATGGATGGATAGGCATTCTGGCTGGCTGGGTTGGTTGTCAGTACTTTTCTCACTCAGGAGGTCATAATGGAAAAACAGAGCATGTCTGCTTCCCAGGGTCATATATTCCCTTGATACATGGAGTTCCTCTTATAGAACTCCCATTTGTACACCTGTAGAGCATGCGAGGAATAGTCCAGATGCACAGCCCTGCTGGGGTAGTTGGATGCCGCCAGAGGGAGCTGCAGGGGACTGTTGTCCCTACTTTGGGGGTCTTCTGCTTGACTCAGAAGAGCTTCAACATACAGTCTTTTGAAACCAGTAGTACTTACAGGTCTGGCATAAAAGAAACCAACTAGTTTTTGTCAGGGAATCAGAGTCTGGAGGTCTGGAGGATGATGCTCAATGTGGATGTGAAAGGAGACAGAAACACATTTGATTTATTAAATTATTCTGTGTGGACAGATCTAAGTAAACAGTATGGTTGCTGGGAAATATCACTACATAGCTGCAAGACCAATTATGTCAGTGGGTGCAGGCTCATTTGAGATGTTTAGATTAGAAGCTAGACTGCTTGCAGAAGTGTGATCTGTAGTGGGAGAAAAAGACACAGGATGCCAGAAGAACGAGTATAGTTGTGAATTTTCAACAACACTGACTGAAAGACAATCTTCTTACTCCTCAAACCCAGCCATTGCATTGCCACTTTATTTTGCAAAGATGGAGACTTTTTTTTGTCTTTTGAGACTCTATAGTTTGTTAAGACACGTAGACATGTTTCTGCAATTACACTCTTTGACTCCAGCTGTGTCAGTGGGTTTACTGAGCATGTCTTTTCTGGGTCCAGTGTACTACTGTTTGCAGAGAGAGAAAAAAACAACATAGAAGATTGGTCCTTCTTCTGCATTATTTTTATTGCAATTATTTCTGCTGGTTGATTGTCAGGCCGAGCAGAAAGAGGATGCTTGCTGTTCGATACAGTTCTTTGCAAGTGATCACATCCTTTTTCAGGAATAAAATGATCTTTTAAATTGGAACCTCCATATGTCAGAAAGACACACCATTAGTTCATGTGAAACATGCGCCATGATACCATTATTGGTCATGTTGGTAAATTTGCAAGGCATTACAAGAGATATTGTTTTGTATAACAGGAGTATTTTTACAGCTTGGTGGAAAAAATAAAACTACATGGTGTGTTGTTAATTTGAATGGCTCTGTAAATTTTTTCTTGGCAAATGTGAGAAAGTATTCACTATGATACAGACACTATTGAAAAGGTCCCTGTCTGTCAACAAAGTTTCTCTTGTAAATAGAATGATAATTGAACAATGCATTAACTGCAAGTTGCTGGAAAGTATTCTTGACATATCTAAGCCAAACGACACATTTTTCTTATGTGACTAAATGCCAAAACCACTTGCAATGTCTGTGTAATGCCCCATCGCATTAAATGCTAGTCTTTACAATAAGCAGTTGTTCCCAATACATTGGATTTACACTCTGAATAATGGCAGGTTGTAACAATTCGGCCCACCACACTGACACAAGACAATCTTTACCACTAACCTGTCCTAATTTGCGGCAGATGATAAAAAGGATAGGCCAATATCACACCTTGTAGAGCCCCCCTTACATACCTTATTTTAAAATGTTCAGTCACCCCTGATGACGGAGCATTTATAGCCCGAGACAAAAAAAAAAAAGACTAGTTGTCAATATCCATAAACACATGAGGAATATTTTACATCACAGAAAAGACAGGAGAAAAAAAACATAACAATCCCTTTAACCTGCCCCCCTCAACCCAAAATAACCCTTATATGTGACGATACAAAATATATATCTATATACAATAAGAATATCCCTCCCCCAATTCCCTTTCCAGAGCTTATAAGTAAGTCCACAGTTCTAGCCCCTGCGGGCAGCAGGTGAAACGAAGAGCACTAATAGATACTGGCTCCTAGCAGCAAAAAATCTTCACAGTAAAAGCTATACAGTCAGTCTGCGCCATGATAAAGAACAGTAAGGTCTTTGAGAAACTCACCCAAGTCCATGGGAAATAGCGGAACACCCAATTCACCAGTCAAAAAATAATTACAGACTTCCACCTAACCGTCAGGACTTTAAAAACTCCAGGACTATGTCTCATGGCCCAGGCAGATGCTGATCAGCTTCGTTAGATTTTCCCTGTCTTCTTCTTGGCTGTCTTCTCTTCTTTAAATGATGCACTTTATGCAAATTGCTCCCTGAAAATGAAAAAAAGCAAACCGGAAGTCCCACCTCTGGGGCACCACTGTCATTCTCAGTCTGTAAGTACAATTCCCACAAAACCCGATTGACAGCAGAAAAAGATATTATTTTTATTTATGTGGCAGCACTACAAGGTTAGCATGATAGAAAACAGCAAGGTAGGAATGATCACCTTCAATGAATTCTTCCAATTCTATGTGTTGCCATTAAGATCGAAGAACACTGGAGTTTCTTTTTAATGGAACAAGTTCTAAGGGGGTTATGTGACGGCCTGGGTTGCCTCCATGGTCCTTGGCAGCTTGAACATGCAATCATTTATGAGACCAAGGATGAGTCATGTAAATAAGGACACATAGTCAGCAAGAGGTGGGTGAAAAGTGGTCAGTGCTTTTATTCACAAATAAAACAATAAAGTGTTCAAAGTGCAGTGCTTTTCTTTATTACATAAATAATCTATACCAATGAAAGTCCACAAATTAAAATCCAAGAATTATTCAAACTATAAAAATGGGATAAAAGCATGTAGTCATCAGGTCCTCTCGCTTGTCCTTTTCCCCAGCATGTCTTTCACTCACTGTCTCCCCAGCTCACCCAACAGTTCGGTCAGCTGGTGGAGACGCCAGATGCTGTAGTTCCAATTTGAATTGGGTATTGAGACTTGAATGAAATATTCCATCAACTCCAACAGGATTAGCTGACTGTTAAAATCACCAAGGAAAGCTTTCAGAAGGCAGAAAAAATGGTTAAAGATAAGGTGGAGAGTATTAAGAACAGAAAGGGTGAGATACAATATACAAAAAGTGAAATAGTAAGTGATCTAAACTTGCATTTCCCTGAAGTTTACATGTGAGAAGTTGATAACATCCAAAAATTAACAAGGACTACTAAGGAGGTACTATAGTGACTTGGAAATTGTAGAGAGAGACATACTGCTCATAATCAAAAAGGTTGAAATCTAACAAATCATCAGGACCAGATACCATTTATCCTTGAATACTTAAGGATGTTAGTAGGTACAGATACAGGTGGAATCCCATTGTAATGAAATTCATGGGATCATAAAAATATTTTGTTATAATGGAAATTTCATTATAACAAATATGGGGAAAATAAGTATACCGTTGTGGCCTGGGTCACCGGCAATTCAACATCTCTAATGGCAGCAGCACAAGGACCACTCTGTTATAATGCTGCTCTGCTTTGTCTAGTAAACAGCAAACCAAGGGCAAAACAATTGGTTGTCCTCTGCAGAGTCAAGTTTAACATGTAACGTTCTTGTCACAAGATGTCTGGAACATTTCACACTGGCCTTTGACCTGCTATTCCTCACACTCTCCTGGTCAGCCACAGTGGTGGTTCCGAGCTGCTGGTGCTTTAATCTGAAGATGGGTGCTAAAGCAGAAAGATTGCCACTGTGTTGCAGCTCCTATTTTGTGTGCTTGAGTACTGAAGTAACAGCTCCTGTTTTGAATGAAGTCTTGAGACTGTACCTGTGTTCTCTACTGTGTACAGTAATAAAGTACCTGTATTTTCCTTGGAAACTTGGACTCACCTTCCTGCCACTCATGCAACTCGGTGACCCAAGCTTGACAATACCTGCAAAAAATGTTTTATTTGAAAATTTAACATTAAATGTAACCTTTTTATATATATAAATACAGTGTGAGACTTCTGAACTCTTTTGAGACCTTCCCCAACGACGACATGCAGAAGCGCGACTGTCACGTCTGTTAAGGGTTGTCTGTTGCCGAAGCAACCTCAGAGTCACAGCGCCACAGGAACAACTACAAGCCGACTGCTGCCATGTGCAAAGTGCCAGACACCCGATGGGTGATGCAGGGAACATTATAATGGCCACTGATCTGGCCCTGGCCCTGCCTGTTTGCTGTGTCTGTGTATACTAGAATGGTAGATTCCACTACAAGAAATAAGCTTGCTGTTCCTGTTTAGAGTTGAATAAAGCTGTTTTTGCTAAAGTACTGAGACTCAACCTCATCTTTGGGGTGCAAGACACAGACTCATGCAGCACAATAGCTATGAAAACACAATGAAAATGAGATTTTTTTTTCAGCATAAATTGACACCTTTTCTCATTTTTTTTCCTTCATCGCAATGGAATCTTTGAGAAATGCTATGAAACAGTAGTTTCTGCACATGACACAACTACCCACGTGGATGCTCAGTAGAGCACTGACTCAGAATTTGGCTATGTGTATGATGTCATGCCCACACTCTCGCCAAGACTGCTGGAGACCATAAATTTCACAACAGTCTCTTTCTGTTGCTAGCTTCCCAAGGCTCATCAAATGTATAGGCATAGCATTAAGCATTTTTTCAGTTGCATTCTTTGGTGGCCATTTTTGGTTGAAAAAACATTTCTGTAGTGAAATGTACATTTTATTAAACAAAATCCACTAAACATGATGTTGTATGAACATTTGTCTGTGCCAACAAAAAGTATTTGTTATTCTGAAAATTTTGTTACTTTGGTATTTGCTAAAATAGGATTAGACTTATATAAATCCTTGACTTGTATTTTTTGAAAATCTCTGTACAGTGAGTATATTTCTAAAGAAAAGAAGCTACCAAATAATATCCTACTATATGAAAGGGGTGATCAGTCTAGTCCAAGTAACTAAAGGCCAGTAAGCCTAACATGCATTACAGGTAAAACAGAGGAAAAAAAATGTTATGGTCAGAGAAACATATTAAAAATTCTCTGGTATTAAAAGTGATGTCCCTCAGGGGTCAATGCTGAAGCAGATATTATGTTTAAAATACATAAACAATCTAAATAAGAATAGAAGCAACAAACTGGTAAAGTTTGCAGATGATACCAAACTAGATGGAAGGTCTGTGATGCCACTGGCTTTAAAAAGAAACAGTGCAGTTTAGCTCTGGGGACTGGTTACAGCTGTGTGGAAGTGTGGCATAATAGCACCAGGGCTGCTAAGGGGGATGCTTGCATTCACATGCAGACACACAAAATCTGACCAGTTTCCTTTTTAGCACTCTGGTGTAGATAATTAAGCACCTGGGCCTCCCAATATTTAAAAGGAGAGGCCGAGCAGTATAGTGGGAAGACTGGAGAATAAAGAATGAGGACTTCAAGGCAAGATTAGGAGATCAACTAAACGAGGAGGCAGAGTGGTCAGGCCACTGAGAGGGAGCAAAGGCAATGGGGCTCCAAGAGATTTCCCTTCTGAGCTTTTGTGGAGGAGCTGGGACTTGTATTGGCCCTCTTGAGATCTAGGTAACACAATGCAGCTTATGTGATGATGGAGGTTCAGCTATGCATCGAAGCAGGCAGGCAGAACGGGATTCGATTGATGGTGACTACAGTTGTTGACATTGCCTCCAGCTGAGTGGACCCACTGAGGTGATCTGGAGTGACAGACAGAGAGAGAGAGAGAGAGATGTGCCTATCTTGCTGAGGAGTCTTTTATCTGATGCTTGGGTGTTTTTCACTTTTACATTTTAATGTATTTTTAATCTCCAAGCGAGCATTGACTTTTATCTGAATTATTTCATAACTTATTTATTACTTTCTGAGCTGCACTTGATTATTTTTATTTTTTTCATAACCTTGCACTGTGCACTTTGGCTATTCAAAACTGGTTGTTGTCTCTCACTCACTGCTGTGCCCTTCTGGGTTATGAACTACTAGGAGTTGATGTGTACAGTTTAATTACAGGTATGGAACCTGGACATTGACCCCTGATACTGATTATGAAGAATCTGCTAAATTGTTACAGAGTGATCTGGGCACTTCTTTAGTAGACACAGTACACAGTTCTCTTCGGAGAATCCTTGGTTACTGCTGGTTTGACTTTCTGTCACAGAGTCCCAAATGAGGCACATTACCTGCAATGTGAGGGAGCATCAGTTGTGGCACTATGGTCATGTGGCACGATTCCCAGCGGGTGATCCAGTTCACAGGATCCTCATTGTTGAGGACCCGAGAAGCTAGACCAGGCCTAGAGGATGCCCACATAATACCTGGATGCGGCAGATAGATGGTCATTTCCTGGGGGTGGGACTGAACTAGGGGGTTTCCAAAAGAGGATCCCGAGCTATTTTGTCATGTGATGGGTGTGGCAACACATTGTACCAGTGCATGCTCCCCAACCTGACCTATCCTGATCTGGACAACATACAGACATATTTGTGTCAATTTTAATGGATATATACAAGTATGTAATGTTTTACATGTATAAAACAGAAATGTTAGACATGAATACACAATGGGAGGTTTTAAACTTAAAGTACACTTCATGAGAAGGAACTAGAAGTCATAGTGGTCTATTCACTGTCTACATGAAGGCAGTGTATAAAAGCAATCAAGAAGGCTATTAGAAGTTTATTTTACTGTATGTAGCATGATACGTGGAGTACAACTCAAGGAAGGTTATGCTTAAGCTACAGGACACAGTAGGGAGTCCTTACTTGAGTACTGTGTACAATTTCAGTCTCCATATTACAAAAAATAATGCATAAGTAGTAGAGTCCAGAGTACAAGTCCAGAGGAGAGTGACAAGGCTGATTCCAGGAGTTAAAGGAATAAATTATGGAGAAAGCCTGAAGTAGCTCAACCTTTTCAGTTTAAGCAAACAGAGATGAAGTGGTGGCATAATCAAAATATTTAAAATTATGAAGAAACTTCATGGTGGAAACACAGGGTTGTTTACTTTAAAATAAATAATTTTAACAAGAACACTGTGACACAGTTGTAAATTGATAAGTGCAAATTTCGCACAAATGCTAGAAGGCTTTTTTTCACAAAAAACTATAGAAATGGAATAAATTACCAAGTAGTGCAGTGCTTTAGCAACTCAGATCTCAACTTGATGTTATTTTCTAGAATCTAGGAGAAAAAGATTGCAGAGCTTGTTTGTTTGTAGAGCTGAATGGCCTGATCTCTTCACAGTTGTTCCATTATTCTAATGTTAATATATAGTATTTATCCTCAATGTATGATTTCAACAGAAGTGCTCCTTGATTTGAAAGTTTATAAAGTATCCTCACAGACTCCCATGGACGATAACACACATTTTTCTGCCTATGGGTTAACTTTCCCGATGGTGCTTTTCCTCGTGTGCTTAAGACTGAGCCGTTTCATTTATTAAAAATTCCATGTTCTTACAAACAAGGCCAAATAATATAAATGGGAGAAATCTAAGAATTTCATCATTTTCTTTGCATGCATGCATCCACTGACAGTTTTGCTTCTAAGTAGCCACTTCATTTTCTCAATCTGAAAATAAACACAAGAGTGTAAAGTTACAGCCCTTTGTATGAAAGCTAAAGAGAGGGAGGGCATTGGAACTATAATTTATGCAAATTGTATTCACCTAAATTCATATTAATTAACTTAATTTACTCCTCAACTATTCAATAGGCAAATCTGGTATTTCCAGTCAGCCTAACTAGCACATCTATTGGGAATCTACAAGGAAAACAAAGTGCCTATGTGAAAACTCATGCAGACATGAGTTCAAGAGTGTAAACTCCAAATAAACAAGAACCAGACTCAAGATTTGAACACAGTGGATCTCTAAGAGAACAGTGCTACCCACTATACTACTCTGCTGCTTCACTTTAGTTTTATGTTACTGTAGAAGCAAAAAAAAAACCCCTATAGATGAAACATTATGCAAAAGGCACAGAAAATCTACTTCAAGACGATGGCAGATGTGCTGTAAAGAATGCTTAAGTTGCCGTTATATGAATCCCACTTTGTTAACATTTGGCAGTAAATCCATTAATTGCTAGGATGCATCTGTCTAAATGATTACACAAAAAGGAAAGGAGTGTCTGATATTGAGCTTTCCTGAATAATATTTTCTGAAAGAAAGCCTGACAGATAATAATAGTTTACTTGATTGTACAAAAATGCTGTGTCTGCCTATTGAAAACAAGTGTGAAAGAAAACAATAGCGTGGGAGCTCGCTGTTTAAGGTATACTGTGAAACTAATTGGTAAGCAGGCACTTGGACAAGGTAGAAAGAAAAAAAAAAGATTCTTCTGATAATTGAAGCACATTTTTAGAGCAAGCTTTTCTTTGCTAGAGCAAGCTTAGGAAGGCATATTTTGCAGGTTTTATATTAAAAACTGTAGTGTAGGACAGAATCACAGAAAATATAATTCTAAAACTAGAACACTGCAACATTGACCAGGAACCATGCATCTTAATGAAAATACAGATAATTTATTAGAATTACACTTCTGATGTAATGATTACAAGATGGTTTGTACAAAAATATAATTGATACAAAATACCATTTTAGATTTCTAAGCGTATAATGTATTATTTTTCCTTCATTTAGTTTTAGTTTATTTTAAATATAGTCATGGATTTCGATCTTGAATGTTCCCTTGTGTTTCCATTTTGTTTTTACATTTAGTATGTGGTGGCCATTGCTTACATAGTTCATTAAGCAAAACACAGAGATTTGTGCAGATGCAATTAAAAGGGCAAATAAAATATTAGATTATACTGTAAAAACTGTAACGATATGTTATAGCAGACTCCAAGACCAGGCTGTTTCTAATGAGTTTGCACGCAGTTTGTGTGAGGAACTTTCAGATCTGGGTACAACTGCTGATCCTAATGTGATGTGGGAGACCTTCCGTGACAAGACCCTGAAGGCTGCTGAGGGTTGTGTTGGTGTTACCAGTGTTACCAGAAGGAGGTGTTTCATCTTGCAGCGTACGGCTCAATGACAACTCTGGTCTGTACCGGGAACTGAAAAGGATGACTATGAGGGCTCTGAGGGCAGATAAAGAGGCGTTTGTTAGAGGAATCTGTGAGCAAGTGACACACCATCTGTGGTCTAGCAATCCACATCCTGCTTACAGAGGAATCAAAGCATTACGCACAACTGAATCTGTTCATCGGAGAGTTGCAGTCAGGGCAGCTGATGGAACGGTCCTTACAGATGACACTGCAGTTGTGACCCGCTGGGCTGGCTACTTTGAGCAGTTGTTCAAAGTTTATCCTCCAGCTAGGATGTTGGATATCTCTGGGACCACGGTTCTTGAGGCTGATCCTCCAATTAGCTGTGAACCACCCAATCTCACTGAGATTACACAGGTGGTGAACCAGCTGAGGGGGGAAAGGCTGCAGGGATCTGTGGTATCCGGGGTGAACTTCTCCAGGCTGGGGGTAAGGCTGTCCTCCTGACAATTCAAGCAATCTTTGCTTTCATTTGGGAGACTGGCATCATCCCAACTGACTGGAAAACGGGACTTGTCGGCCCTATCTGGAAAGGGAAGGGTGATTGCCTGGATTGCAGCAACTACAGGGGGATAACACTGCTGTCGGTGCCAGGTATGGTTCTTGCTAGAGTCATCCTCAATAGGATCTGTGATCACTTGCTCACCTACCAGCAACCGGAACAGTCTGGTTTTACGCCTAAGAAGTCTGCCATCGACCGCATCCTGGCACTGAGGGTTCTCATAGAGCTCAAACGTGAATATGGGCAGAGTTTCTTTGCAGCCTTTGTCGATTTTCACAAAGCCTTTGACTCGGTTGAGTGAGCTGTCCTGTGGGACATCCTGAGGGTTCGCGGGATCCCCTCGAGGTTGCTGGATATCATGGCTGGCCTGTACACTGGTACTGCGAGTGCTGTGCAGAGTGGAGGCAGGACCTCTGCATTTTTCCCAGTTTATTCTGGGGTTCGTCAGGGGTGTGTTCTTGCTCCTACTATGTTCAATGCTTGTATGGACTGGGTGTTGGGCAAGGTCATGGGATCCAGTGGCTGTGATGCATCTGTTGGTGAAGAAAGATTCACAGGTCTTGACTTTGCTGACGATGCTGTGATCTTCACACAGTCAATGGAGGCTCTGATCGGGGCGCTCAAGAGACTGAGTGAGGAGTTTGAGTGTCTGGGCTTGGGAGTGTCCTGGATAAAAACCAAGATCCAGGCCTTTTACACTAGAATTACCAGAGTCTACGAAAAAATTTGTAGATCCGTTCCACCTTAAATCGCTTCTTAAAACCATTCTCACCTCTCCGCCAGCCTCGTTTGTCCTGTAAATGTGCCGATAAAAACAAACTGCAAGCAGTCGGCTATTCCATCCCCCCACCGACTTAGAACGTGCACGAACTTCTCCCAGCTCATGCCTCGATTATCTGGGAGTGAAGTGGAGTTTTAGAGTGGAAATAATAGATTCTTATTTGGAACACACGCATTTCATGTGTGTTCCGTTTCTACAGTAATCTGTGTAAACACAATGTTAAAACAGAAACTTTTTCATATTTTAGTAATAAATGTTACAAAATGTAGACATAAACTATAGGGAGGTAGGAAAGGATCATGAAAACAACTGAGAGAATGAAAAGTGAATAAAAAAAAAACCTAACCTTTACAAGTATCATAAATTACAGTGGCTGTTACACACTGAAATCAAATGTATGTTTTTATTTTCAAATAGTACGAATAAGAGCAGTTTACTTCTCAAAACTGAATCGTGTGGGATTGAACTCATGACCTTTTGATTACTAGTCAGCAGCTGATAGCATTACACTACCATGGCAGTTGTAATAAGTATGTGTTAATGTGGCATGCTAAGGCGGCTTTTTTTCTGCAGTTATATTTTTGAATAAAAGCATACTTGTTCTGTTATATTTGTACCTTTTGTGAAAGTGTTTCTTTGATATTTGGACTTCAGGCTTCATACATTATATAGTTTATGCCTACATTTTGTCATTTACTACTACAATATGAAAAACGTTTTGTTTTAAAAATGTGTTTACACGGATTACTGTAGAAACGGAACACACGTGAAATGCGTGTGTTCCAAATAATGATCTATTATTTCCACTCTAAAACTCCACTTCACTCTCAGATAATCAATCAAGGCATGAGCTGGGAGAGGTTTGTGCACGTTCTAAGTTGGTGGGGGATGGAATAGCCGGTTACTTGCAACTTTTCTTTATCAGCACATTTAGATTAACAAAAGATGCTGGCAGAGAGGTGAGAACGGTTTTAAGAAGTGATTTAAGGTGGGACAGATCTACGAGTTTTTTCGTAGGCTCTGGTAATTCTAGTGTTAATGACTTCTTGGGCACAGCCATCAGCAGTGTGTCTGCTTGTGGAGAGAGTGTTGACCTTGTTGAGAGGTTTACTTACCTTGGCAGTGACATTCATGTCTCTGGTGACTCTTCCTGTGAAGTCAGTAGGCGGATTGGGAGAGCATGGAGGGTCATAAGGTCGCTGGAAAGGTGTGTGTGGCGCTCCCGATATCTATGAAAAAGGACGAAGGTCCATGTCTTTAGAGTCCTGGTGCTTTCTGTCTTGCTATATGGTTGCGAGACATGGACACTATCCAGTGACCTAAGACGAAGACTGGACTCCTTTGGTACTGTGTTTCTCCAGAAAATTCTTGGCCACCATTGGTTTGACTTTGTGTCGAATGAGCGGTTGCTCATGGAGTCCCGAATGAGGAACATTACCTGCATTGGAAGGAAGCGTCAGTTACTGCACTACGGCCATGTGGCACGGTTCACCGAGGGTGATCCGGCTCGTAAGTTCCTCATTGTTGGGGACCTGAGTGGCTGGACCAGGCCAAGGGGTCAACCACATAACACCTGGCTGCGGCAGATAGAGGCTCATTTCTGGAGGGTGGGAGTGGACCGCGTGTCTGCCTGGGGGGTTGCAAACCAGGATCTCGAGTTGTTTCGCTGTGTAGTGGGTGCGGCAACGCACTGTACCAGTGCTTGCTCCCCAACTTGACTTGACTTGTTATGCTCAGTCTCTACAATGCACTGGTGAGGTTGCATCTGGAGTACTGTGTGCAGTTAGGGTCACCATGCTACAAAAAAGACATAGCATCACTGAAAGCCATGCAGAGATGAGGAACCTGGGACTACATGGTAAGACCTACTCTGACTGGTTAAAGGAATTGAAACTTGTTATTCTACAGCAGGAAAGCTGAATAGGTCAACAAAATTCTCAAAGGCACTGATAAAATGTACCCATCAAAAATTCTTTCAATTTAGTAGTGAAGTAGAGAGTTTAAGGTGGAAATTACTAAGCACTACTTCACAGCAAGGTTGTGGGAAATTGGTGTATTTTATAGATACATTACATACTAATGCCTGATAAGAACATTTACAGTATAGCTTATAAAACTGTCACACTTTTCTGTGGTGTTTTAATTGCTCCTTGCTGCACCTTATAGACACATCCTGTCATAGCATCATATTTTTTAAGTGTTCTTTTAAGCCTTATGGAGTTCCACAAATAACAATTCTGCAAAAGTAAGGTTAATTTTTTCTCCTATACTATGGAGACATATTCCCATCAGTCATTTTTAAAAATTGCCTTTATTCCACAAATGTGAAAATGTGTTTATATGGTATGTTGACTGGCTCCAAATTGGTGTGTAAGTGAACTGACAGTGCAAGAGGCACATCTCCACTTAAATGATCATTCTGCCCATTTCCAAGTTGAAAAGAAATGCCCAATTTAAAAATATCATTTGCATAATGTTTTATTTTCATCTTCGTTCATCCCATTACACTGCTTATTTTTTTCAATTATCAAAATTAACATGTATACTGCATTATACAATAGATGTATGAGTTTGATACTACTTCAAGCACCTTCATAAAATAATTACATTTCTGAAATTGTATAAGTGACTTATATATTTTGAATCTCCTTTATAATATTACAGTGCACAAGAGGGTTTTTCTTCCAAACAGTGAGACTCTAAATTGGCCCTTTATTGATGTGTGTCTTAGCGAGCAGCACAATGAACCTCCTGGTCTATCCACATTGGATTTCTGTCTTACGTCCAGTGCTGGTGGGTTAGGCAGCATAAACTCTTGCTTGGAATAAGTGGTTTTAAAACTATGAAATTACTCTAAAAAAATGTTTGAGCATGTGCTAAGGAGCTCCACATTTATCAGAGTGAAGAGGATAATGAGACTGTGTGATCTCACAGACTAGATGGAGGGGCAATTTACTTTGAAGAGTCGGTTAAACAAATTCAGAAATGTCATGTTTTCTTTGTCACTTCTATTTATTGAATATTCAGTATCCATACAGTACTGTAATTGGCACAAAACAATTACTATATGATAGGGCTCTGCATATAGTACAGTATATATTCATATATGTGCAATAATTATATATAAAAAAATGAAGCAGTACAATTATTATTAGCACAGTGGTTCTCAACCTGTGAGGCAGGCACCCCTAGTGGGGCGCGAAGTAACAAAAAGGCGGGCACGAAGATGTGAAAAAAAGCAAACAAGAATCAAAAATATGAAAAAAAATCTGTTGAAACCAAAACAAATTAACTTAAACTACATTCTGATACAAGAACAATAAATAAAGAGTTAGATAAATGTTGATAAAAGTTAAGTAGGTATAATAAAATAAGCATCTACATTTCAAAAAAATGTTAGGGGAGCGCGATTAAAACTGTTATGAAAACTCGGGTCGCAAATACTTAAAGGTTGAGAAACACTGCATTAGCAGACTGAGAAGAAAACAATATGGACTTTATTAAGCATAAAAAGAGAGCAAGACCTATAGAGAATCAACTAACATACTTTTACGAACACACACCTGTGACACACCCAGTGCCTGCAGCCATGGGCACTACCCTCATTTGGGACATCTAGTAGATCATGAACTGAGAACTAGGACAAACGAGAAGACAGCAATAAGTTTTAATGCAAATGGTCATCATCATCTGTACCTGTTGAGAGTTCTATAAAGCTCACTTTTCTCATTGCCCCCTCTGGCACTCACTGCAGTGAGAACCCTAGGTCACCCAGTCTTCCCTGCTCCTTCCAATAATCAGCATGGCACTTCATGCACACTCACCAGAGATCCACCATACTGGTCGAGTTGTTCTGACCCTTGTTACTCTGCTGACTTTCTTCATTTTCAACTTTGGTTTCATGCTCCCCTGTCCTCTCTAAGGTCAGACCTAATTGACCCTTAGAGCTGCTAGTGAGGGTTTAGCTGTGCTACTCCAATAAAGTGTGCAGAATGTGAAGGAGTCTAAATACTTTTTCAATCCACTATAACTTTTGAGTTTAGAGGGCATAGTCCAAAAAACGTAGATTTAGTTCATGAAGGTACAGTATATTGCAAGAAAGAAATCTAAAACCGATAGACTACCATTCATGTGCTTTGCATTGCCCAATAAAAACAATATTTCATTATGGTGTTCTTTGTAATAACATTAATGTGAAACCACATTGCCTACAGATTTTCAGTATAAGATACATAATTGTAACCTGGCCCTACATTTTGCTTTCAAATCGGCCATAGCTTACTGGAAAATAGACTATAAAGTTTTAGAAATTAATGATGACTTATATGCATCCCATAGTTGTTCATATACTTCTCATGAAGTATATGAAGTATAGAATCTCATGATCTAAATGGACTGAAATTGGGAAGTCAGGGAGGCAAATCCATTCAGTTAAATTCACCATCAGTAGTTATAGGCAGGGATGTTCTGTCAAAATCGCAATTAGAGCTGT
>JANRMT010062790.1:65832133-65848653 GCA_026402145.1 Polypterus bichir lapradei | reverse complement strand
ACAGCTCTAATTGCGATTTTGACAGAACATCCCTGCCTATAACTACTACCATCATATTACTAAAACTATTCCTGGAATGTATTAGCTTTATGATATTGAGTATCATTTTTCTTAAAACTTTTTCACTGCTGGACACTATACTGGCATAACCTTTCACAGTACTCTGTGTGTATGAAGGAATCCACTGTATACCACAAAAACACTCATTCTGCCATTACACCACCATTACTGATGTCTACCCTGGTGGATTCTGCTACTCTTAGGGTTTTTACCATATCCTCCATGAACTCTTCACAAACTGATATTTAGCAGACAGGGAGATGTTTTTCTTATTGCTTAATGTTTGTGTTCTTTAATCCACTACAACAGCATCTTCTGTTTTTTCACTGACAGCAATGGAATTCATTTGAGATGTAAGCTGCAATTTTCTATTTGCGAGTAGTGTGACAACTTTTGCATTCTCACAGCCACTTTTGGCACTACTTTTCTACATCATTGTAAGTTGACTAACCTGTAGCTTGCTTGGTAGTTTACAACCTTTGTCATTCCCTTTAATGGTCTTTTCTTGGCCACAGGGCTGCAGTTGCTTGTAAGTTTATATTGCATGGTAATATATTCTTGACATACTGTTGGCAGTGCTTTTTGTGGACACCCCCAACAGCATTGCCATTTCTACAATGACAATGTTGTAGTGTCTGACATTTGGTACTTTCATTCATTCATTCATTATTATTTTCTTCTACTCTATTTATTCTATTTATAGAGTTAAAGCAATTGGAGCTTATCTTGATAGCATCTGGTGCAAATTAGAACCCAGCTCTTAGTGCAAGGCATTTTTAAAGTACTTAATATTTACTATATAATTTGTAAGATTTGGAAAATGCTTTGGAATATACATATACAGTATAAACTATAATTACATTCCTTAAAGCTGTGTTTCTCTGAAAGGAATTTGTGTCAGGGGGATTTTTATAGCATTTGTCTAGTATTTTCTTTACTATAATAAGAATATTAACATACTGATATAAGTATATTAACATGAATGTCAGTTCTCATGAAACAAAACTAATTATGAGTTAAATAAGAAAGGTCATTTGGTTCCCAGTAAACCTTTTATTTTGCAGCCTTTATATCATGACTGGATGGAATTTAAAGTGTTGTCAGAAAGGTCTGATTAAACTTATATGAGAGATGGTATGGAGAAGGTTCAGAAATGATAAGTTTAAATTATTTGGAAAGAAGATGCATTCCTGGACAATGAAGTTGTTACCCCTTAATTAACTTAGGTAAAGATAGAGTCTGTCCTCTGTCTGCTTACCAGAGACATGGTTCCTCTCTTTCTGCTCATCCATAGGTTCCATAATTTCAATATCTGTGTCCAGTTTGGTGTCCTAAAACTAAATTTCAGTAAAGTTCATTGTTTTGGGGTGATCCTATCCTAAAACATAGACTTTTTATTCTCACTCCCAGATTCATGGTTATGTACACCAAAACATAGATCCTCAACCACAACACCTGTTTCTTATCCTTACACTCACCTGATCTGCAAAAAGACACAGTCCATACCTCAGTAAGCTTGCACCTGTTACTATGGATCCAATTGCACTAAGAATATTCTGCTACTGTGTTTCATTTTCCCAACTAGGGGAACTTCTCCTCCTATTCTCTATTTCCCAGACAGCAAGACAGAGCAATAAGGCAAGCAGAGGTTGAGTTTAAACTTCTGTTCAGTCATTACAATCTTTAACATTATGATGGGTGGCCACGGCCACTACATGGCTGGAACGCCAACAGAGTGGAAGGACAAGGGGAAAGGGCATTGGTGAGGCAATACCTTCCCTGCGACACTAGAGGGCAGCCCCCCTGGGCAGCTGTGGCACCATGGATTCCTGCAGGGCATGTTGGGAACTGGAGTTTGGTGAAGCCTTGTTGGGGGCCACCAGGGGGAGCTGCAGAGCCCTATAGAGGACCTCCAGCACACCTGGGAGTGATTCCAGGTAATACTGATGAGCCACCTAGAACACTCCCAGGACCTGAATAAGAGGAGCCACCTCACTCCATTAAATGGCCAGAGTTGGGAGGAAGAAAACAAAACCTGTGGAGAAGTGGAGGCGGATGGACTGACGGCAAGAAGGGACTGTATATAGATGTGTTGGGGTGTTGGTAATGTGTGCACGTTTTGCTATAAATAAATACAGGTGTTGAGTTGAGCCTGTGTCCTGCCTGTGTGTGTCCAGGTTAGGGTGGCTTTACACCCCCGGTGGCTTGTTACAATATACTGTATATATTCAAAATATGCCAAAAGCAGAAGAAAAATCAAATGTATAATACAAACCACCAATACAACCTGGATATTTCAGGAGCTGTCATAAACAATACTGGCTGACACACCCATCATTACTGGTGTTCAGTCTCTTAAGGCTACATTTGTGCATATGACAGCATGGGTCTTCCTGGTCGCTGTGTTCTTCTGGTTTCTCCTTTTTCCTGGTTCTCCTTAGTCCTGCTTAAACCTGCTGACTTTTTAAAGCTTATTGGGGCCAAGGGGATCACTCCTGGCCCCTCTCAGTCCAATGTTATTTTGACAGATTATATCAATACAAGTTCATAAGGCATGCATGCACAAAGGTATCCAACGGATCGAGGGCTTTGCTTTTATACATGTGGAAAATCCAGAAAATTGACCATTAGAATATGACCTTTCTGAACAATATAATTTTGCTATGTTTAAAGTTTTGACTAGACTCAAAAAAGGTACTATATAAATACACACACACACACACACACGCACACCCAGCACACACTAGGGGCAATTTTGGATCGCCAATGCACCTAACCTGCATGTCTTTGGACTGTGAGAGGTAACCGGAGCACCTGGATGAAGCCCACGCAGACATGGGGAGAACCCAGGTCTCCTCACTGTGAGGCAGCAGCGCTACCTCTGCGCCACCCTTTAATAAAATGTATTATTATTATCATTATTATTTGCCAGCAGAAGATGCCAGTTTGCTCCACTGAAAAACCCTGCTATATAAAAATTCCTTCTGTTTCAACTAACAATTCTTCTTTCTGTGTTTAAAACTTGCTGCTTTTACAGAGGGCAAAAATTCAAGTAAAGGAAAAGAACTTTAATATACAGTGTGTAGGTGAAGAATCCCATTACATGGATGGGATGCCAGCATGATGATACAGGCAAACTAGCTGGAGGGACAAGGACATAAATTTGTACTTGGCCAGTATACTATAGCAGACAGACTGAGAAAAGCTGAGGATATGGAGTTGTTCCATCCTCCATACGCCAGGTGGCACTGGTCCTCATATGGCAACCCAGTCAGAACACCTGAAGGGGTGCTTGGGAGATGGAGTCCGGAAATGCTGCCCTGTCATGGTCCCTGGGGATCAAGAGAGGTTGCTGTCAGTAGAGGACATCCCTACTTTTCTTATGGCCCGGAAGTGTTTCCTGGAGAATACGACTTGGCACCGGAAGCTCTCCTGGGTCTAGCAAAAAAGAGAGCCTGATGCCTCATATCATGGAGTCAGAATTGGAAGGTAGACAGATGGAAAAATTGTTTGATTTATTGCTTAATTGTAGCAGTGATTATTGGAAGGTGCTTTGGAAAATTAAAAAATTCTTTATTTCATTCAAAAAATGTCTGGCGCTTTACTGTGTCTTGGATTTGGGGATTTCTATAGCCCGCTTGTGGTCACAAGTGCTACTTTTAGTTTAGAGTTGTGAGAAGAACTGAAGTGAGGCCTTATTGGCATGAAGAAACGATTAACAGAGAAAGGAGATAAGAGGGAGAGTCTATTGTTATGTCATTGTGGTGGTACCTCGGGTAGAAGTACCATAATGGACAGAAACAGTAATTTACTGATAAAATTAGGGTAGCAAGGTGTTGCTTGTTTGATTGAGATTGTTAATTTATATTTTGTATGATTTACGGCTATTTATAGTAGTTTATGGGGGTGGAGAGTCACAAGATTGGGTCATAACTACATCCATTGCCTGTGTAGATGAGTGATGAGAGGAGCTGTGGTGACATGTACCACACTATAAGGCAAGTCTGTCACAAATAAAGCTATCTATAGCCTGATTTTTGTTTTTAAATAGCTTTTAGAAAAATGGTGCTCTTTCCTTGACAGAACAGGAGATCTATTGTATCTCTGGAGTTAATGCAGCTTTGCAGTGGGATAGAAGTGCTTTCCTGTGGGGTACATGTCCAATTTTTTTAGCGTTACAGAAGTCGGACAAAGCTCCCTGCCAAGCAAAGCCAGCTGACAATTGCATCTTGCCGTTGCAAAAAATGGAGAAAGGGCAAGAAAGTGTGGTGAGCTGCTAGATTAGAAATGAGACTATAATGGTTTACAACAACAACAACTACTTTGTTTATAGCCCAAAATCACACAAGGAATGTCTCAATAGTTTTTAACAGGCATTGTTTTTGAGAACTCCCAGCCTTGGCTCTCTAAGAAGACAAGAGAAAAACTTCGAAAAAAAAACTTTGTAGGGGAAAAAACAAAGAAATGGAAAAATTTTGGGAAAGGCAATTCGGATAGAGACCTCCTTCCAAGTAGGCTGGGCATGCAAAGGGTGTGAAAAAATGGGATAAATACAATACACAAAACAGAACACAAGTAATCCTCTTCACAGAAATAGATGGTTAAACTATCATTGTAACCTCAGAAATGCAATACAATTGCAGAAACTACTTTGTCCTTGCACAGTACTCCACACCAAGTGCAAGTGCAGAGCGCATTGAAAACAAATGTAAGAATAGATTATACCATTCACAAAAACAAGACTACAACATATGAGGATTTAGATGTGTTCAAATACGTTAAAGTCAATGTAGAAACTAATTAACAAAACTAATAAATAGCAATATCTGCTCATCAGCTAATTGTAGAACCACTGCCAGATTGTAAAAAAGGAGTCAGACAAGATGAACCGCAGTCAGAGTCCTGAGGACTTTGGCCAACAAGCCACCTCCCCAATGCTGGCCAGTCTACAGCTGAGTCAGTGCTAGGTCTGGCAATCTGAAGTCAGGATGCTTGTACCCGATGATTCCAGTGCTCCTCTATCAGAGATGACCTTTCCATAGGCAGGCAAACAATTTGGCACTAGAGCAGTGGCACCAAAAAGAGGAAGGGTTAGTAACAGTTTATAAATATCGTATTTCTTATATTTTAGTACAAATGACTAAAAAACAAGAATGCAGTATGCACAGCTAATCAGCAGCTCTACTCAGGATATGCTGAACTGAAACGGTGTCTTCATCCTGGATTTAAAAGCTGAGACTGAAGGGTCACCTCTCAGAGTAGCAAGCAGACCATTCCATAGCTGTTAAGAACTTGAGTTATGTGTTCGTACTTTCTGGTTCTTGTAATAATTCTTGTAGCAGCATTTTGAATTAACTGAACGCTACATAAAGAATGATTTTGTTTTTCATTTTTTATTGATTTCATTGTAATCATTCCATACAAATAGATACATTTTTACAAAAAATAGGATTGAAAACAAATCAACCCCCACCCCTGAGAAAGAGAGCATGGCCAACGGAGTAAAACTTAAAGCTAGTAAAAAATAAGAAAATTTATGAGTTTAATATACTGATAAAGATAAATGGAGAAGAAAAAGAGATGAGAAGAGAATCTGCCTCCTTAGTGCTTTAAGAGCTTAATCTAAAATGTTATTGATTAATCAGATCACTGGGACAGCATTTTTTCACTTAAGAAATATAGAAAAAGTTAGACCTCTTATATCATTGAAAGATACTGAGAAATTAGCTCACGGTTTTGTTTTCAGTCGACTAGATAACTGTAACACACTCCTCTCAGGACTACCCAAAAAAGACATAAATCGACTGCAACTAGTGTAGAATGCAGCTGCTAGAATCCTAACTAGGAAAAGAAAATCCCAGCACATTTCTCTAGTTTTGATGTCACTACATTCGTTACCTGTGTCATTCAGAATTGACTTTAAAATACTGGTTATGGTTTACAAAGCCTTAAATAATCTCGCTCCATCTTATATATCGGAGTGTCTAACATCTTATATTCCAAATCGTAACCTTAGATCTTCAAATGAGTGTCTGCTTAGAATTCCAAGAGCTAAACTGAAAAGAAGTGTTTATGCACTGTTATGCACCTAAAATCTGGAATAGCCTGCCAATAGGAATTCACCAGGCTGATACGGTGGAGCACTTTAAAGAACTGCTAAAAACAGATTACTTTAACATGGCTTTCTTCATTTTAGTTTAATCCTGACGCTGTGTATGTTCAATTAATTATCATTACTATTCATGGTGGCTAAAAAATCTGTACCTACCCCTACTCTCGCTTCTGTTCTTTTACCGGTGTTCTGTGGTGGCGAGCTGCGCCACCACCACCTAATCAAAGCACCATGATGTCCCTACATTGATGGATTAAAGGCCAGAAGTCCATGTGACCGTCATCATCAAGTCCTTCCATGAGAACCCTGAATACAATGAGGGCTGACCATTTATATTAGGTAGAATGCCTACAGGGGGGTGGGTGGTCTCATGGCCTGGAACCCCTGCAGATTTTATTTTTTCTCCAGCCGTCTGGAGTTTTTTTTTTTGTTTTTTTCTGTCCTCCCTGATCATCGGACCTTACTTTTATTCTATGCTAATTAGTGTATTCTCTGATTTTAATTCTTACTTTGTCTTTTTTCTCTTTCTTCATCATGTAAAGCACTTTGAGCTACATTATTTGTATGAAAAAGTGCTATATAAATAAATGTTGTTGTTGTTGATTAGATTCTGCCAGGTTTTGAAAAAGTTCTGCACAGATCCTCTAAGTGAGAATTTGATTTTTTCCAATTTCAAATAATATAAAACATCAGTTAACCATTGACTTCAAAGAGGAGAGTTAGGATTCTTCCAGTTTAGCAAGATAAGTCTACATGCCAATAGTGTAGTAAAGACAATTACAGTTTGTTTGTCCTTCTCCACTTTAAGCCCATCTAGGAGTACACCAAACACAGTTGTTAATGGGTTAGGAGGGATTGTGGCACCAAGGCTGTCTGAAAGGCACTTAAACATTTTTGTTCAGAATGATATTAATTTGGTGCATGCCCAATGCGTGACCCAGTAAGGCTGGAACTTGATTGCAGTGTTCGCTGGTTGGATCTTGCCCTGGAAACATTTTGGACAATTTTAAACTAAAGAGATGTGTTTGATACATAATTTTGAGTTGAATAATTGTATGCTTTGTGCATATGGAGCTCGATTGAATTCTCTGCATTGCTACCCTCCACTCCTTTTCTGATATGTTGAGTAAGAGATCCTTTTCCCACTGCCCTCTTGGATCTTTGAAAGGGAGGGACTGTAAAATGATTTTATATATTGCAGAAATGCTGTCTGAGTCCTCAAAACTGACCAATATTTTTCCTGACTTGAGGAAGGCGGGAGATGGGGAAAATCGGGAAGGTTCTGTTTAACAAAGTTTCTAATTTGAAGATAGTGAAATAAATGTGTTACATAAAGAATGATTTCAAGAGACAGTGAACACCACATTGCAGTAGTGAATACTACTACAAAAGTAAATGTACAAATGCATTTCTTAGTATCCTGCATATTTAGAAAATGCCTTAATATTTCAACATTTTTAGATGGATTTAGTGGAAATAGTGGTAAAATTTTAAAGCACTTACAAGAGACAGTGTGTCCATGAGAGAGAGAGAGAGAGAGAGGCAGCATAGTCACTTTACAAAACGCGTGTCAGCTGATGCTACAATAAGTAAGGAAATTCCAGGAAGATGGGAAGCACAGCGTGAGGTTGTGTTTTTGCCCAGGTTGAAGGGCTGGTAGCTTTCAAAATAGCAATTATAATGAAGGGAGTATGTGAGCAAATAGCAAAGGCCTAGAACTGAGAAGAGGGTTTTTTTTTTTCTTTTTACTTTCTATTGTAAATAGTTTGTTTGATTTCCCATCCCACCCTTTATAGTTTTTGCTTTGCCTGGGACAAAAGGAAGAAGAATGTTCTTTTTGGTTTATGTAGACAGCATTTATTTATTTTTCTTGTACAAGTTTAATTTTTCCCCTACCTGATTTATTACTAGGGGAAAGAGAGAAGAACTATCTTTTTATTGTTATATTATATTTTTACTTTATATGTTTAGCATTTTTGCCGTTTTTGTTTTCATTTGAATGACTGTTATAGTGGACAGAGTTTTAATTAGTGTGAATCCGGATTTTTGGAATTTAGTTTTTGCACCTTTTTCTGCTTCAGTGAGAACAACTGTATAAAGAACACTTGTTTTTTTCATCATTTATATTTTGACATCTGTGTCTTCCAAATCTCTCACCATCTCTGTGAACTACAAGAGTGTAGCGTGGTGCCAACTCCCACTACATGCTCTACATGGGGTTTCACAGGAGCTTTAAATATGTTTTTTTACCTCAAACAATAGGGTACAATTTAATTAAAGGACATAATTTTTTATTTTGTTGGTGGTTATATGCCAACATTATAAAAACAATGACTTTTAAACAGACTGCACTGTTGCTGGCCACTTTGAAGTGCGCTCTAGTTTTTCTAGTATTTTAAAAATATCCAAATTAAATGTAGGCGAAGCAGAACTGAAGTACAAGTAATATGTGGAAAGTTATTAATCTTTCTGGAAATTCTTTTTGTAAATATCACCACCTAAATTTTTACTGCTTTTATCCTCAAGTTCTGCGTTTTAAGTGTCATTTTTATAATGTATCCAAAGTTTCACAGTGACATTATGACAGGCACTTTTGGCCTAACCAGTCTCCCACTCTGTAAAATCATAATATGCTAAATCTGGTATGTAAATGAGCTGTCGGCTATTTTCGTTTGCAGAATCTGAAAGGCACATTAGTGATGCATGATCAGTGAGCAGCAGGAAGCTTATGCCATTGAGATAGAGCCGAAGTGATGGATAGCTTGTATCAGAGGGAGAAGCTTCATCTGATTAGCGCAGTAATTGTATTGTGCACGGCTGAAGGTCCGGCAGAAATAAGTTGCTGCTCCCTCACCATCCAACACTCTCTGAAAGGGCATTTCACCAACTCCTTGGTGCTATTTTAGATTATCTGTCAAAAATGAGTAGATGAGATTTAAGCAAGCAAAAAATGAGGCAATGCTTAGTTTTATGACATTATATTCTCCATTCCTCTCAAGGACTCATTTGTCTATAAAGTAGTGAAGTGTGATAATATCATGGAAGTCTCTCACAAATTCCCTAAAATCAACACGAAGGCTAAAAATGTAAGCCTGCAAGGCTCTGTACAGTTCCAAATCAAGTCATATTGAGTAATGGTTTAATGGCATAAACCTTCAGAATCAGCAGCAATAGCAGATCTTTTAAATATTCTTCAAATTGCAAGCTGGGGACAGTCATCTAGACATTGAAGATAATAATTGAACACCATTTAAAAGATATGATCAAGCTGCGTGAAAATGCCAGTTACTTTCTGTATAATCTCTTGTGGTCTCACTTTTCAACAGCTTGAAGTCCATTAACAATCCTTCAAAGTACAACTTTATATCCTGACAGCAAGGGAGGAGGGAAGTCACGCAAATTCAGTAGATCTAGTTTTATTAGATCAGATTATCTTTGAAGTCAAAACATACTTTACATTGTGTGTTATCCTTACTTTTGTCATCTATACAGCCATGTTAATTCATAAAGTGCCTTTCAATAGTGAACTTCAAAAAGAAAAACATTTAATATATACAGAGCTATCATACAATTGTTTCAGTATTCTTAGTAAAGTTAGGTTTAGGTTTAGGTAGTCTTTATTATCCCAGGGGGAATTTTGTTTGCAGCAAGAAAGTACAAAAACAGAAGACATTGTTGTAGAGATGCAATAGATAAACAAAGACACAACATTTGACAGCCAATGTTATTGCATAAACACAGATCAATCCAAGAAGAATAATTAGTTTCAACAGTATACAAAATAATAATGCTAAATTTAACATTAAGCAGCATCCCTACAAGCAACAGACTTTAAAATACTTAAAGCTCTCTAGGAATAAAAGAATTCTGAAACCTGTTGCTCTTTACCTTTGTAAACCTAAATCTGCAGCCTGATGACAACAGCTGAAATTTAGTGAAAAGAGGATGGCTACTGTCTAACAGAACTGAGTTGGTCTTCCTTCTAACCTGTTTGCAACACATGTCAGTGATAGAGGTCTGCTGTGAACCAATAATTTTACTGCAAACTTTTATATTGTTATTAAGATGATTTATATGCTTATTGCTGAGGTTGCCAAACCAAAAGATAAAAGCAAATGTAACAATGGATTCAATAAAGGATTTACAAAAAAATGTCATTGTGATTTTGTCCAAAACAGTTGAGTTTCCAAAGAAAGAAAAGTCGTGAATGCACTTTTTTACAGATTTGTACTGTGTTAAGATCAAAGTTAAGTTTGTTAACAATGATTGTTCCCAGGTATTGCTCTACTACTTCCATTGTCTCCCCTTTAATTAAAGTTGAGACATTGGATGGTGGGGAGCACCTGAAATCTACAACCATATCTTTTTATTTTTGAAATATTAATCTGTAAATTAGAGTGCTCACACCATTTGTACAAACTTACTAACAATAGGTGGATGGCTGTATTTCTGATCTTATAAAATCAGATTTCAGGATATGTCTATCCTAGAGTAAACTCCTGCAGTCATTTGTGTACAGTATAAACAAAAAAAAGAGATAAACAACATTCTTGATGAGTGCCAATAGATGTGCTTAGGCTATCAGAGAAACAGCCATTGACGCTCACTCTGTGTGTTCTGTTTTTTAAAAAGTCCAGAATCTAACCCACCAAGTTAGGGCCCAAACAAAAATAATCAATCAGTTTCTCAACTAAATTCTGGGGCTGGATCGAGGTAAAAGCTGACAAAAAATTTATAAACTGCAATCTTGCATGATTTTTTTGATCTTTCCAAGTGCTCAAACAATAAATTCAAAAGTGTTGCTGTTGGCTCCTCCACACCCCTCTTTGCTCAGCATGCAAATTTTTGAGGGTCCTGAAGAGCCTCGGTTTTGTTAAGTAGTTGTCTCTTAATTAACTTCTCAAAGGATTTAATGGTAAGAGAGGTTAATGCCTCTGGTCTAAAGTAACTTAATGCTTTGTGGTGTACAGGTTTTGCCAATGGAATAACAGTCATCTGTTTCCATAGGCTGGACAATTGCTGTAATCCAAGGACATTTCAAATATGGAGTGGAATATTGGTGAGAGCTCCTCTGCACAGTAATGAAGCAGATGGACACTTATTCTGTCTGGACCTAATTTTGTTTTTGATTTTTGTTTGTTTAAGGACCTTTCTGACATCATTCTGGTCAAAGAATGGCTTGACTCCTGGCACCGGTCCTCAGTCTGTTCTTTTGCAGACTTAATTCTGAATCAAAATCCTGTGTTTCAAACCTTGAATAGAACTCAGTCAAGTTTTGTGCCTAATGATAGTCAGTTCAGACCCCTGCCAGTTCAACTCAATTATTGCTTTTTGTATAAATGCCAGGCATCACCTTCATGCCATTCCATAATGAGCCCAGGTTATCAGTCCGCAGTTGATTCTCTATCCTGTCCTTATACGTCAGCTTTGCCTGCTTTGTTTCATATTTCACCTCCTTCTGTAATTCCTACTATCCAATTAATGATCCATGTTGAAATGTCTTATCAATTTTTCTAGATCTCTTGAGTACTAGAAGAAGGGGCCTGAGCTGCCTCGAAAGTTTGCATATTGTAATCTTTTTAGATAGCCAATAAAAGGTGTCATTTTGCTTGACTTTTCTCTAGATCTCTTGTAATCCATGGCTAATTGTTAGCATATATTATTATCTGATTTTGTGAGTATTCGGTTGTGACTAGTTGCACTAAAAAAAGTATAACATTGATATTGTTCATTCAATGTAAATTTTCTCGTTCAAGCAACTTAAGATTAGTCATTTAGTGTTTTAGCTTGAAATATTTGGTTTCAGATCTCAATCAAAGTAAAAAAATGTGTTTGTACCAAAGTAAGTTATGGTGGAGGGAATAAACATAAAAATCCTATTCGGTTAACCTAATATTTTAGGTTGTTTGTGTGCTCCTAGGAGAGGCCGTTTGTATATTCTTCTGATCGAACCTACCAGCATGCTGGCTTTCCATCTGCCAAAAAAGAATAACACTTTCCCGAGTGGAGTGGACGTGGTGATACAGGTCTGAGGCCTCATGCATAACGCCGTGCGTAGAATTCACACTATAACATGACGTAAGCACAAAAGCCAAAATGTGCTTACGCATAGAAAAATCCAGATGCAGGAATCTGTGCGTACTCCAACTTCCGCGTTCTTCCGCTCCGTAAATCCCGGTCAGCGTGAAAAGTAACACTCGTGCACGTGCCTTCTGTCCCGCCCCAACTCCTCCCAGAATTACGCCTCTATGAATATGCAAATCAATATAAATCACCCTTAAGCTCAGCCTTTTGTGAAAAGACAATGGGAAAAGCACAGGGGAAAATATAAGAATTTCAGCGAATACCAAGTGGAGGCAAAGGAAAAGCATACTATTTGTTGATTTAAACAGTAGTATAATCAACAAAAGGAAGTTGATTGAGTGACATAGCGTGTTGGAGAAACTCGAAAGCTCACATTCACAAAGTTGCACAGTGCCAAATAAAAAAAGAAGTCACATATCAAAGTCGCAGTGAAAAGGCGAGTTGTAGCCCACCGTCTGAGCTTATTAGGGTACAGACAAAAAAAAAAAAAAATAGGCACACAGTGGGGAAAAAAGCACAAAATGTCATTAAAGTAGAACATCATAAACTTCATCTTAAATTCATTTAATTTACTAGTTTCTCAAATCCCATCGTAACTAAAGTAGCACATTAAATGCTTTGTTTTGTATTTGATCTTCAATGTGCTCTATGTGTGTGAATCACTACGTGCTTCCGTTCTTTCTCTTTCTCCGACAGGACACAGAATCCATTACATTTGTGATATTACAGCTCTCTGAATAATTAAAATACTGAGATGTATACGTGATATCATTTTCATGGTGATTGGAATGAAAGCATGTTATTAAACATGGAAACACGATGGCGCAGTGATTGTTCGATGAAATAATTTATTGTAGCAGTACTGTCTCTTTCAAACGTACTAAATTCCAATTCCTGTCGTTACTTTTCTTTCCCCAAATACCCAATCGCCACACAATCAGCTCTGTAATAGACGTTAAGCCATCTGTAAGCTTACAACGACGACTCTCCAAAACTTTTAAGGAACATTGAAATATCTTCATAGTACGTGTTTAATTATTCTATCCGTCTATCCTTCCAGTGTCGCGCCAGCCTCAGCAAATATACAGCACAAGGCAGGAACAATATGTGAACTTGCTAGCACTGCGGCACTGTGTATATAATCAACATATTTTGCTGCATTTCATCTTAAAAATTATATGGTCATCATATGTAAATACACACTTTATAAAGTGGCACAGGTTGTGTAATATTATAACTGTAGTGAAAGTTTACGGTGGGGTAATTGTACTTATAAGTACAAACAGTTCTACAAGGAGCAATTGATTGGGTGCGTTTATAGTTCTTGGGATGAAACTGTTTCTGAACCACGAGGTCCGTACAGGAAAGGCTTTGAAACGTTTTGCTGTGGCTTTGGCAGCGTGGGCTTGATGCTGTTTACCGATAATTCTCTTTCTGATCAGCTGCTGCTGTGATTCCCCACTCAGATACAGTGATATAAATACTCCGAGTGGTGCAGTGAGAGTAATATGGAAAAAGATGATCCGCTGTGGCAACCCTTAAAGGGAGCAGCTGAAAGAAGAAAAAGAAGAAGAAGAAGGTGCAGTGAGAGTAACAATGCTAAAGCAGTTATGGAATTTGGAATACTATGGCTGTTCCCTGGGCCATTATATTGTTACATGTAATCTACAATCAGGTGCATTATACTAATAAACAATATGCGGTTAATTTTAGTGTATTTATAAAGCTGCGTCATAAATGTGGTTCTAATAAATAAAGGGTAACCACACAGGAACAGTAGCACTGCTTTGATACTGGGTGCCGCCAGTCTGCAAAACCGAGTGGAGAACTTGCGTACGACAGGGTATGAGGTACTGTGGAAAAGTGTGTGGCTTACGCCAAGTGTAGGTTTTATACATCGCGATTTGAACGTGGAAATGTTCTTACGCAACATTTCTGTGCAAACGCACCATTTAGGCATGAGGCTCCTGGTCATTTTCAGCAGGAGACTTTTATAACGGAGGATTTCTGGTAAGTAACCCTGTTTCTCAACTGTTAATTTTAGGTATAAGAACTCCTAATAAAGCATACTTTCAAGAAAGCTGTAGAAACGTTTAATAATTTTTTCTTGTATATTTAAGATTTACACTGCAAAATGCTTGTGTATTTGCACTAGATTTTTAAATAAATGTAAAAAGTACAGCACTGGAATGTTTTATGTTCATAATATTTCTAATAGCATAAAAACAGGTTATGACCAATAAACCATTTTAAATTGTAACAACTTAAAACATAGATTTACTTCAGTATAAAACAAGTGAATTACACCCAATCACTCTAAATGATTTGCCTCAACTTAATAATTGTGGGTTCGAATAAGATACAAAGAATTATATTGGTTCAGATTGAAAATATTAAGTGTGAATCATTACCGTAATTATTTTAAGTTGAATGGAGGTTATACTTTTTCCAGTGTTGGGTAAGTGACATATCGGTAAAAATTGTTCAGTGCACACCATTTAAAGTCTTCCAAAATAAAGTTCAGAGAGTCGGGAGACAGCAATTCAAGCCTATGTGTCACCCTGGATATGGTGTTAATGGCCTAGCTCACCATTACCTTCAGGTGAATATACACGAGCGTGATGAAAATCTGTGGAATATCTCTGGGCAGATAAATGGGATGCAGCAAGACAGATAGAAGCTCCACATCTTTCATGTACAGCTTTTCTTTAACCACCACCGTTTTACACCATTGTCTATTTATATAAAGGCAGACACCTCCACCTAGTGACTTACCTGTGATGGCTGAGTCCCTGTCCAAACGAGTTGGTGCATCAGTTCCATCAATTGTCAAGTAGTCATCCAAATCATTTCCATTCAACCAGGTTTCTGTAAATGCCAAAATGCATGCATCACTCTAACCGGTCTGAAATCGTGCACATGCTTTAAGTTCATCCACTTGATTGCGGAGTGATTGAACATTTCCCATTATAACATAATTTTGGTTGAACTCCACACAGTTTTTCTCCTTTTTCACTCTTTATGCGACTACTGTAACAAGTTGCACTATTAATAAATGTGCTGAGATTCGTGGAGAAATTGGGTGGTACATTTGTGAGTTCAGGTGAGTTCCATTGAAACAGTTACTCTTTGCTGTAGGAAACTCATGTAGGCTGATTAGGAGGGGGAGCATGAAGACCCCAGGTTAGATTAAAGTAAATCCAAATGATAAAGATAAGAATAAACATTCTAAATTTGTTTTCTTAGCTACAACACTGTTAAGTATCAAACAAAACAAAACCTGCTGCTGCTCCCTAAAAGTGCAGCACGCTACTGCTGGTCCTTATCATACTTCAGACTAAGTTCTGTTTACTTGTTGCAATTTCAGCCTTTATTTCATCTTAAAAAATAATTTAGAGGGATAAAAGAAAGTGACTTCAGTGTCACGTCTTTAGTGACTTCAGACTTGAAAATTTATCAGATTAAAAGTCAGAAATATCAGCTCACTACATTACAATGTCCCCTTATGTGGCAGAGCAATGAGTAAACTTTGGTCTCATATTTTAATTTACTGATTTTAGCCTGGCTGTCTCAGTGATGAAAGTCTAACCAGGTCTGTGGTGTTCCATATACTTAAGAAATGAAATAAACAATACAAGTGAAGTGTCTTTTAAATGTTTTTTCTATCTCTTGTGTGAAGCTACAATGTTGAAAACTGCAATCTTCTGTTTTCTCATATTTAATTTAGCAGAGATCCTGACCGTTCCACTTATATTAAGGTGAGAGCTGTAATGCAACGTTAGTCGGAGCTCTATTGGTTGAACTGATAAGGCTAAGTATTGACTTTCCAAATATATGTCATTCTCAAAGATAACATCTTAGTGATGCAGAGTTTTTTTCACTTTTTCAATTGTGGAATACTTCTCCCTGGGGAAAAAAGTTTTCCATTTAGGTAAATTATTGGGTGTTAATCACTGGAAAATATTGGTGATCAAATAGCACCAAAAGGGACTTGTGAGCAGTCTGTGTAAAAAATTGATGAAAAATCAGTCTCTTAACAATGATGTGAAGAGATAATATTGTTATGTCTAAGAAGGGTTTCTCAGAAAACTAAATAGCTTTAACTTCCTTTTTAAGATTAGAAAGTGCTGTTGCACATATTGCAAAGTTTGTAAAAAAAATTTAAATTTCCCCTTGGGGACAAATAAAGTATAATCTATCTATCTATCTATCTATCTATCTATCTATCTATCTATCTATCTATCTATCTATCTATCTATCTATC
>JANRMT010062790.1:65773758-65801688 GCA_026402145.1 Polypterus bichir lapradei | reverse complement strand
GTTTTTCTTTGTCCTGACTACGTTGTGGTTGTCAGCTTGTTGAAGTATGAAGGAAAGTGAATAAAAACCATTGATTAGTTCTTTTATTTGATAATTTACTACCACTTGTTCGTCTGGGAAGGGATATTACAGTATATTTATTTTCTTACTATTAGTTTATAACTTAGAGCGGGTGTGTGAATATTTTATAGCGTTTTTATGTTGTCGTACATATGCGTGGCTTTGCATGCAGGATAAGTGTATATTTAATTTTATAATATTAGTTTTGATTCTTGTGTTTATAAAATGAGGTCGTGAGTTTATATCTTAGCGCGGGTGTGTGAATATTTTCAGAAAGTTTACACTTTGATGGCAAGACAAGTGTATATTTAATTAACTAATATTAATTTTGAATCTAATGTTTGTAAAATGAGGTCGTGTGTGTGTTTATAAGCGCGGGGGTGTGAATATTTTCAGAAAGTTACACATAGGCATAGCTAAGACTGCAAGATATGTGTATATTTAATTTCTTAATATTAATTTTGAACCTAGTGTTTATAAAATAAACCCACGTGTCCTAAGTGTATAGCTTATAAATACATTTTCATACTTTTATAGTTTCATATTTACATAAATTATGTTTTCATATTTTTATATTTTCATAAATCATATTTTTATATTTTCATTTTTCATATTTCATATTTTCATAACTCATATTTGGGGGCGGGGCTTAAAGTCATCAATCAAACTAACACCTGTTTTGACCGTTGCTGTCTATATGTACTACTTGCCTGCCACATTGTTTGCAGTTGATTACACATGTGTAATGCAAAATATGCCATCATGGTGGCTGTTAAGGGTAGAGTCACATTGTTCACATTGTATAAACATTGGAATTTCCTGAGGAAAAACTTGCTAAAGAACAACTTTAAGTCTTGTAATTTCTAGGTTAGTGTTTTGACCTTCAAAAATTTTTCTTAACTAAACTTTTGTTTTTCATTTTGGTTTATATGATGATTAAAACACTTCTGGTTTCAGATTTCTGCCTGAGTTTAGAGCTGATTCTTCTGACAAGCATTAAAATGAAATCAACCCTCAAAGTCATGCCAGACCTTTAAGATTGTTTACTTATAAAGCTTAAATAGGGCATTTTAGTAAAGGAAAAAAATGTAATATAATGTTCAATGCTACATGAAGTGTCAGGGTGCTACCTTATTAGATTAGATGAACGTGGGAAAAATACAGTGTACAATATACTGTATAAGACATATATATTTGCATTTTAATGCCTCTGGAGGCTGAGTAGGCTTTGTTTCTAAAATAATAGTAATAAGAAGATAAAAGTCAAAAGACAGCAGTTTAACATGTAGAATTTAAAGCTGAAATTTTACTCTCATGGTGAACATTTTTAAAGGGTGACACTTCTCTGTGTTTACACGAATAGTTGTCAGAACTTATGTTGTAACTTACTTGGAAAAAAAATATATCTATATCTCTGTTTTAGACAAATCACTTTTCTTATTCTTAGCATTCAGTTGCTTCCCACCAAAGCTTCATACATTTCAAATCCTAAACCAGGCCACTTTTTTGGCCCAATTTGCCAACTGTAAACATTTAGCATTTATCTGTTTCTTCTGCTACACTCTGATAAAAACAACTATGCAAATGCACTTAAATGTAGACTTGAGCCTAAGTGGGCAGTTTTTTGCTTTATGATTCCTATGGGTTGAGAAGATAAACAAAAGAAAACTTATCTCAGCAAATTCCATTTCAAGAGCCCTATTTTTACATTTAAACATTTCTTCCTTTTCACTAATTTTCAATTTAAATGCTTGGCCTCTTGTGCAGTGAAGCATTTCTAAAATCAACGCCTGCGTTTACTTTGTTTGCATTACTGAATGAATATAAAGCTTAAACACTTGTCTTGTGTGTGAAATATGTGATTTGGAGCTATTTCTCCACAAGGTATTGCTGTCTTCATTTTCTTCTTCCCTTGGTGTATATTTCATGACTCTTTCACACACAAATGTATTGTTCTGTATAGCACATACATATATATATATATATATATATATATATATATATATATATATATATATACAGTATATTGTCACACACTTGTTTAGGAGACAACTAAAGGGCTTGAATACATGTAATTCTGTGCCGGACCAGGGGGTGGCGAAGTGCACTAATTCTCTCTCTTGATCTCTTTTAGACCATTCTAGGGAAATCTTGCAGCCAACGACGTCACTTTCGGTTCCAGTCCTGATGACATCACTTCCCTGACTGGCCTTTAAAGCCGCCATCTTGTCGATAATAGATCAGTTCTGTTTTGGACTCTGTTGTATGAAAATTTCTGTGCTTTGGCTTCAGTTTTGCAGCCAGGAAAAATTATACAGGTGCCTGCCCCAAATCTTCGCAATGTCTTATGGACATTCTTCTTACTATATATATATAAAGTGTCATGGAGGAAAGACAGGCAACCTGGCCAGAATGGAGGATGATTTACTGCCTAGCCTGGAGGTCATAATGGAATGATGGTGGGAGTGGACACTTAACTTGGCCGGAATGCCTGACAGTCTTCATCCCAACTGGGACAGAAGAATAATGGAATGACTAAGCAAATGTGAATACCAGGAGTAGTATGGCATGTGGCAGTGTTACTCTGAGCACAACAAAGTTATGACACCAGCAATGTGGCAAGGGAAATGGAGTCTGGAAACGCTGCCCTGTTGGGATCCTTGGCTGCTCACAGGAAGCTGCCAGGGAAGAATTGCCCTTGTTTCCACACGACCTGAAAGTGCTTCAGATGTGACTCATGCCCTGACGCTATAGGACAAAGTGGGCATAGCCCATTCTGCTTGGCCTTAGGGGCATTTGAGGCCTGTGAAGGCAGCAGATTTAGCAGACCTCCAACTGCACAAAGTTCCCATCTTAGATTTCCTAGCTACAATCTAGAAAATGGCTGAACTGTTTATACTAGGATTGGCTTGTACATCTGATAACAAAGATTTAAATCAAAAGTGACCTGACATCTTTGCTGGGTCTCTTTCCCCAACAAAAGAGCACTAATATAGACTCCAAGAAGGACAAAGATCTACAGTATAATTCAATGGATGATGACTAGGATGAACAGAATAACTCTCTTAATATAAGACCCTAATTTTGTAACTGAAAGTGAGTTTAATCCAATCAGGAGAAGGTTAATCCTACCTTTATAAACTAGTTGCACCATACAGGCTAGGCAGAGAATGGCAAGTTAAGAGAGGCTCAGGAATTCTCCAGAACACACTGACTGACATCCGAAGGGATTCTGAGAAAATTCTGGGATTCTTCCCAGGGCACTCTGTGCTCATTCTACAAAATGACATCCTTCTCTCAGAAACTAACAAGCTATGAGCCTCTCTCTCACTGGAGAGCTGGAAAGGTGACCCATTCATCCTTTTTGTAGACATGAAAGCTGTGATCCAATGTAGAAGACAACAGAAGGCAACCGGGGAAGGCAAAGCCTACCATGGACAAGAGATCATGAAGCAAAGAGAAAGAGTGAATTCCAACAGTTGAAGTATCTACTTGAACCCAAATCAACAACATAAAGACTTGGTATTGTAAAATTAATTAACTGTGCCAAGATAAAATAGAACTTTTAAATAGCAAGTTAATAATCAGTGTATATGTTACATGTTAGTCTGTCTATTCTGTCTGATTCCAGTCTTATATGTCATTTATATATGCATTTATCACCCTTTTCCAATCCTTGTGTTTATTAATAAATTGTATTATACTGTTCCTTAAAATGAGTGTACCTCCGTTACCTTGATATAAGTCTAAAGGCCAGAGAATATAAAAGAGAAAGGTAAGGAAAATAAAGTAGGTGCCTTGCTGAAACCTTTGGTCAATTACCAGTATTGCTGAAGGTAAGACAGATGATTAATTAACCAACTTAAAATTCACTCAATTCCTACTATTTATATATATATTCTACTAAAACAATATATTGTACATAAATACATAGGTTTATGATTTTGGATTTATACATATAACTATGTGAAGATTATGTGAAGATCTTCATAATATACACTGGCATCATTTATTTTCTGTAAAACCTGGCTTTCATACAGTATAGTTCTAACTATGATTTAAGAAAATAAATAAATTTTATTCATCCATGTAATTGTTAGAACTCCCACAAACTGACTTGTTAATTACAAACCTGGGTGTTAGAGCTGGACATGTTGTAATTACAACAAAAAAGGGGGAAACCTCTGCAACCAAACATCGCAGGCAATCACATTCTGGACACTTCCAAGTGTGACAGATTAGGGCTTTCCTTTTCCCTTGTACCCTCAGACCACACGTCAGACACCAGATAAAAGTCCAAATAATTAATTTATTATTATAATAATGTGCACAAAGCATGCTCCTCTCCACAATTCTCCAATAACAATACACTAATCACAATAAACAATCCTCCAAACTCCCAGACGCTTTGCCACCCTGCCTCCCAACTCAGCTCGTCTGTCTGGGATCTCCCACAGTCCTTTATACTCCTTGACCCGGAAGTGTTTCTGAGCCCTCAGTCCACGTGATTATCCAACACTTCCAGGTCGGGTAATCTTCTCTTTTTCTTCAGCCCGGAAGTATATCATTAATTCAGTTTCCACGATTGTGAACTACTTCCAGGTTATAGGGAAAGTATAAGTCCCTGGGCCTCCCTGCAGCGTCCTCCGGTGGCCCCCATGGTATTCAGCAAGGCTGTGGTGAAAAACTCCAAGTTCCATGATGCCCTGCTGGAATTCGGGGCCCTTCCATGTTGCAGGGATGGCTCCATCTGACGGTTTGGGGTTGTTGGCCGGGATACACGGCCGGCAATCCCTCACAGTTCCCTCCCCTCAGCGAAGCCCAGTGGGGCGGAGCGTCCAGCCCCGTGAGGGATGTCATTTTCCAGGAGGAGTTTCCGGTCGAACCTTGGCTGAACCTTGTGTCTCGTTCCCTGGAGAATCTAGGGGAAATATTATTCCGAACCGACATCTGCTCCCCCGCTCTCCAAGGACAGTTTCGCCAAATGTGGCCCGACCTTCGGCATGCGTAGCACTGTCTCCCTCCTCCTGTTATTCTCCCCCTGCGGGACTGAAAACAATTGGGAAAACGTAGGTCTGCCTTTTTTCTTGCTGAGGAGGAGACCCCCTCTGCCTCTAAAGTTTCCATATCTTTTCTTTCTTTGTTAGGAGACCCCCGTTTTATTTTTGGGATCTCCTTTTTAATCTGAGGCTTGTTCACAGTTTGGGTCTCTCTATTAATAAAAGAGAGCCCTTTCACTGTCTGAACACCCTTTGATTTATTTACAACATGGGCCAGAGTCTTTAGGACCGTATCCCTCTGAAAGCCAGCACCATCCAGCTGCTCCGGATAGATCAGCCCTTCCCCTGACCACTCAGTCAATGTTCCGGCCTCTCTTGTAGGGCACGCAGTGATTTGGCACCCGCTATTTATTAAAAGCGGGCCCGGATCACACTGGGTCCCTATTACATCATATACGGTACCGACATTACCTGCCTGTACCGCTAAATCATATAACACGGGAGGCTCACGGTCTAATCTCCGCAGGTACGCACGTACTTTTCTTAAAGGTGCTTCAGCCGCTGCTCCCAGATCTCCAACGATCTTCTTTATTGTCTGCAAAATACTCCGCACGGGCTCCATTAATTTTTCAAGCTCCCGCATGTCAAAATAGTTAGTTAATTCGGCCGGAGGTAGGCTTACTTCCTGGTTCGCCATACTGTCCGGCCGGGAGCCAATGAACACGCCTGCTGTCAGCACGTGCTCTGACGGGTTCCGCACTGGTTTCTGGGAATTGGAGTTCTCTACGGACGAGGACTTGGCCGCCATCTTTGGCTAACTGCGATCTGCCTGTATTAATTTGTCGGCAGATCGACCAGCCATTTCCTGGCCCTCCTTACCTGCTCGTGGGTTGAGCAGTGCTTTGCTCACCTCCCCCTTCCCTTTCGGAAAGTCTGAGTCCGTCTTCTTTTGAGCAAAGTCGAAAGTAGTAGGACACGGACCTCCTCCTTTCCCCAATCCTTTGGGTTGGGTCACGTGTCTTTCGCCAGCATCCGACATGTGGAAGTCCATTGTGTTGTCCGTCTGCCCGCACAAAAGCGCCACACCATCTTCGGGAGATTCTCCTGCATCCCGCAGAACTTCCGGATGATGTTTTCCAAGGTATGTGCATGGTACAAAATGAGTAATTTTAAATAGGTTATCTATATTTCCGGCACATACCTCGTTGTAGTTTTCTTCATCCTGAGTCCTCTCCCGATCCGTGTAGTCACTCTGTCGCTCATCCCGAGTGTCGGCCATGACGAACATGGAATCTTCTGCTGGTGCTGTTGCTCTGCCTTGCCTTCTTCTTCCCCATGACGGGCTTGAGAAAATAGGGGTTTCTGGCGATTTTTCCCATATGTCGTGACGCTACCTTCTTGGGGTATTCTGTCCACAGTAAATTTTTTCCAGGTCCTCTGCCAACTGACGGCCAGCGAATTCTGCCAACTACGCCAACTGTGACAGATTAGGGATTTCCTGCTCCCTTGTACCCTCAGACCACACGTCAGACACCAGATAAAAGTCCAAATAATTAATTTATTATAATAACAATGTGCACAAAGCACGCTCCTCTCCACAATTCTCCAATAACAATACACTAATCACAATAAACAATCCTCCAAACTCCCAGATGCTTGTTGGCCGGGATACACGGCCGGCAATCCCTCACACAAGATAAGTGTAATGTAACTCATCATGCATAAGTTCTACTATTGCTTCTGTTAGCCTGAAAGTTTTAATTTGTTTTTATGTTATTAAACATCTCATTCATAAGTTAAAGTTGAACTTAAACATGCTTTATCATTACTCTATGCATTTTATTTTAGACAGTTGTCTTGATAAAGAGTTTTGCCTTGTGAGTAAGTGTTAAATATAAACAGGTTTGGAATGGTGTGTGATTTTGCTTAGTGCAATGAAGTCTTCTATTTAAATTGTAAAATTTGATTAACTTATCTTTTGATAAATAACATTAAATTACTGGGATCTATTTTATTTCTGAACATATGGTACGTTATTTCTACGTCAACTATAAAGATACTTAAAACATGCCAACTTCATTATGATATGTGTGTTAGCTGCCATTTCAGACCTGTGCACTAGAAAATTGCTCTGCGTCTGTTATTAGATATTTTTATTAACTGTTATTAGATAATATTTGAATTAGGTAAGGCAAGTTAAGCACTCCACAAAGCACTCGCTTATAGCTGGGACCAGTGGAGATCATGACTATAATAAGGTTATGCCACGTGACATCTTCTGAAAATGAAAGTGTGAAAAGTAAGTTGCTTATTGTTTCCTTCAGGGAGATTATGTGAACAGATGTGAAAAAGAACACATAGACAAGGAGGACAATGCAATTCATTAAGCATAATTTGAATTTTTATTATTTGAAAAAATCTTTTTTTTCTGAATAGGCAAGAGGTACAGTGGCTATGGACATTAAATATTCTGTTGAATGTCACTACTTGAAATAAGCCACCCTGGATAAATTAATTTGGAAACTTACCAAATTTTTACCAGAAGAAGCTGACAGGAGGAACTAGAATCACCTTCAGAATTGCAAATTAAAAGACTTATACAGTATGTAGTGTGAAGCGTGTGAAGAAAATAACAAGAATTTGTGGATCAGTCAACTTCCCTTATACAGACTAAATACATTCATTGCATTTGGACAAATAAATGGCTTCTTTCTCTGTCATCCTGTTTTCCGAGAGGTTATCAGACAGTTACTTTTCAGGGGAAGACTTTTACATTTTGATTCTTGTCTAAGAGGCTCACCCATGATGTCTACTTTCTCACACATCTGAGAATTGCCTGGGTTTCTTATTAACTTCTACAGGTAGACAGTGGAGTCCATCCTCAAAGGCTGTATAATATCCAACGATGGCACCTGCTGAGCTCAAGATTGTAAAGCACTGCTGTTCAATAATCTGTAGGGCCCAAACTCCAAGAAAGATGTGAAGCACTTAGGCAGTTAATTAAAGAAAAACACTACTCTGTCTCTCAACTTAAATTTTCTGTCTTACAAATAGTTAGACCTCCTGTTAGGTGTAGGGACATTGACAATCTTGTTATACAGATTGAAGTGCCTTTTATATTTAAATGTGAAATAGTCTTGCCCACTGAAATAAATGTACTCTTTGGTTTTATAAAAGACTGTTATTTCATTTGTTAGTTTGATATTTACTGCAGTAAGATGTCTTTTGTTTATACCTTTTTTCATAAATGCATCAGAAAAAATGGGTTTTATGTTCTCAACTCAATTGTTTGTGTTGTATGTTACTCAGAGTAATCATTGGCTTATTAACTTTTTTTTTAACTGTTCTTTTTTTTGACACTTCTGATTCTCCAGTTGGCAAAGTAAGTGGTGTGAAATCCATTATAATTTGATTGATAGATAGATTGATACAGACTTTTTCCATTTTTATTTGCTCGAGTTGCGCAAATCAGTTTTTAATCATTATATTAGGTTACTTTAGTTTTAAATTCTTCCTGAATTTCTTCAGTGTAATCTTACCTTGCACTAAAGTATAGGCAGTTTGTGTCCTGTCAGAAGCTGTTACATCTTCATTTTTCAGGCTATATAACCTCTTGAGACAGCTTCTTGAATAATTGTAATGTATCTGGGGCCAGTGCCAACATGGACACTCTGTGAAATTTATAATTCCTTCACGTCTTTGCGTGTGCTTTTATCCAGCACCCTGTTTTCATCTCACATTACTTATAAGCATACATTAGCTTGATTGGTGAATCTGAATTGGTCCGAATGTGTGAAGAAACATTTGAATATTTTATAAAGTATAAACCAGCTGATTCTCCACTCAAGTAATGAATTAGGCCAATAAATC
This sequence comes from Polypterus bichir lapradei, assembly GCA_026402145.1. NCBI lineage: Eukaryota > Metazoa > Chordata > Cladistia > Polypteriformes > Polypteridae > Polypterus > Polypterus bichir. The sequence goes on along the minus strand of JANRMT010062790.1, from coordinate 65,792,758 downwards.
ACCCTTGCAATTTTATATTGCAACGAGAGTGTGCAAACCTACTTCATTCTTCAAATAGACGCAACAGGAAAAAAAGTAGCTCACATTTCAACACAATAATAAATTATAACCAATTGTAAAAATAAATATACTGCAATTATAAAATATAAAAGCAACGCTGGATATTTTTACCATTTAAAAAGGAGCATTTTCTCTCTATAACAAAATAATGAGTACTATTCTTGATTTATGAGCAGTAAATTCAAGATAAGACGCTGATTTTTTATTTACATTGTAAAGAAAAAAGACACAGTCGCATAAAGGGTTGGGGTTTTTACGCCCCGTATACTGTAACAAAAAATGGTGACAGGTCTTTTTAAAGGGGCGGACCGGAAATCAGGCGTGATGGTTGCTGGGAACGCGTGATAGTGTATGGGAGCTTGACGTCATCTTTGGGGGACCAGAGGTAAGAAAGGAACCCGGAAGTGGAGATCGTTGTTCATTCCGGGTTGTTTTACGGAGGTAAGTACGCTGCCTTCGTCCCCGGCGGGTCTTATCGCGGTGCGCGTCGGGTCCTTCAACTGCTCCCGATGCACTCGTGCATGGCATAACCCCCTCTCAGCCCAGACCCATCGGGTCAGGCGGACCGAACCGAGAGGTCGTGGACCCGGGAAAGAGCATCAGCATTGGCCTGTAGGCCACCCCGGCGTTAAGTGACAGTAAGCTTGTAGGGCTTAAGTCCAAAAACCACCTCGTGACCCAGGGATTTGACTCCTGATGTAGAGCCATCCACTGGAGAGCGGCATGGTCCATTACCAAGGTGAATTCCCGACCCAGGAGGTAATACCGCACATATGTTACCGCCCACTTAATGGCCAAGGCTTCCCGCTTGACCGTCACATATCTGGTCTTCTGGTCCAGCAGTTTCCGGCTCATGACGGGGTGCTCGACATCATTGATGCTCTGGCTCAACACGGCGCCGAGACCTGTGTCCAAAGCATCGGTCTGGAGGAGAAAAGAACGAGAAAAGTCAGGTGTTCTCAAAACAGGTGCCGAGCTAAGGGCCTTTTTTAAGTCACTGAATGCTCGTTCCGCCTCGCTATTCCACACCACTTGAAAAGGGGCCCGCTTCTTTGTCAACTCCGTCAAGTATGCTGCCCTCTCGGAAAACTGAGGTACAAACCGACAATAATACCCGGCTAGTCCCAGGAAGGCTTGCACCTGCTTCTTGACCACCAGGCGGGGCCATTCTAAAATGGCTTTAACTTTATTACACTGTGGTTTCACTAGCCCTCCCCCTACCAGGTAGCCCAAATACTTGGCCTTGCTCAAACCGAAATAACATTTATGAGGGTTGATGCGGAGGCTGGCTTTCGCTAGTGTCAGGAGAAACGCGTATACCTGTAATACATGCTCCTCCCAGGTGCTGGAAAAAATCCAGGTAGGCAGCACAATAGGACTGGTGGGGCCACAGCACTCTGTCTACCAGACGCTGAAAGGTCGCAGACGCCCCGTGCAGACCAAATGGGAGAACCTTGTATTGCCAGTGTCCACTAGGGGTGCTGAAGGCTGTTTTTTTTTTCGCGGATGCCGTTAAGGGAATTTGCCAGTAACCTTTGGTCATATCCAGGGTAGTCAGATAATGGGCCGTCTCTAGCCTCTCGAGAAGCTCATCTTGGGGTAGGCGTCAAACTTGGAGACCTGATTGAGTCATCTGAAGTCATTACATATTCTCCAGGACCCATCCGGCTTGGAAACGAGGACGATCGGACTGGACCAGGGGCTATGGCTCTCCTCAATAATGTCCAAGTCCAACATTCATTGTACCTCTAGCTCCGCCTCTGTACGTTTCGCTTCCGGGAGGCGATAAGGTCTTTCCCTGACTACCACCCCCGGGTCTGTCACAATGTCGTGCTGAATCAGCGTGGTCCGCCCTGGTGCCTCGCTGACCACTTCCGGGGCTGACCGGATCGCTCCAAGGAGCTCCTGTCATTGTTGGGGACTCAAATTGGGGCCAAGGTTAAGAGCATCTTTCTCCGAGAAAAGGGAGAGGGTCGGCCCTAGGAGGTGCGGTTTTTCCCTGTCCCTCCAGGGTTTCAGCAAGTTCACGTGATAGATCCTCTCACTCAGTCGACGATTTGGCTGAAGCACAAAATAGTCCACAAGCCCTTTCCTCTCTTTTACCTCGTACGGGCCCTGCTAATGGGCCAACAATTTGGAGTGGAAAGTGGGCACGAGCACCATTATGCGATCCCCCAGCTAAAAATTCACGTAGGGACGTGTTCCTGTCGTAGTTGCGGGCCTGCGTTGCGGGCCTGCGTTGCTTGAGCCTTGGACATGTGTTCCTTTAGGATGGGCCTGATTTTTTCCAGCCTATCGCGTAACTGCGCGATATGTTCCAGAATACTAACGGAGGGAAGTGCCTCTCCTTCCCAGCCCTCTTTTAGTACATCCAGAATACCCCGGCGTTGGCGTTCCTACAGAAGTTCAAAAGGGGAAAACCCGGTGGAAGCTTGAGGCACCTCCCGATAAGCGAAAAGCACTAAGGGTAAAAGTTGGTCCCAGTTCCGACCATCTGCGCTGACTACCTTGCAGAGCATCTTTTTCAAGGTCTGATTAAAACGTTCCACCAGCCCATCAGTCTGGGGGTGGTAAACAGACGTCTTGAGATGCTTAATGCGGAGCAACTTGGCCACCTCCCTGAACGTATCCGAAGTGAAGGGGGTACCCTGGTCCATGAGGACTACTTTAGGTATACCCACCCGGGCAAAGAGGGCTACGAGTTCCCGCTCGATGTTTCTCGAATTGGCAGCTCACAGGGGAACTGCTTCAGGGTATCGAGTGGCATAATCGACCATGACTAAAATATACTTATGGCCTCGTGTTGAAGGTTCCAGGGGTCCTACTAGATCAATCCCGATCCTTTCAAATGGCACATTGATGAGGGGAATTGAGATGAGAGGTCCCTTCTGGGAATCTGGCGCAGCTAGCAGACTGGGCAGGACTGGCAGAAGTGCCTGACCTCCTCGTTAATCCCAGGACAATAAAACCAGAGTTTAATCCTCTCCAGCGTTTTTTTGGTCCCTAGGTGGGCGCCTAGGCAGTGGGCATGCGCTAGTTCACACACTTGCCGCCGGTAGGTCCGCGGGACTAGCAACAACTTCCGAACCTCACCTTTGTGTTCCGCCACTCGATACAGCAATTTGTTATCTAAGACAAAGTGGGGTCCCGGTGGCGTGGAATCAGCTAACGATACGTCGTTCACGGATACGACCGCATTCCAGGCAAACTTCAGGAAATCATCATTCCACTGTGCTCTTTTAAATGACGCTGGCGTGAAGCGGAATTGATACTCCATGCTGGCTAGGGGGTCGGGAGCCACGTCTTCTTGTGACGGTGCCTCCTCCGCTTGTATGTCCGGGAGGAGGTCCATCTGCGAGGAAGACTCCCCTGCGTCATCAACAGTCGCCGAAGTGCATGGCGTGGGAGCAGCTGGGAGGGGACCTTGTCCCTCCATGATCAGACCCAACCTGGCTTCCGGAGTGGTGACGGTTTCACTGCGTTTACTTTCCGACCAGTCATGTCTCAGTATAACCGGAAAGGGGGGTTCGGGCAACACCGCGACAAACATTCTCTTAGGCTCCCCTTTCCAGGTCATGTAGCAATATGAGGACCTATAAGACTTGGTCTTCCCATGTATGCAAGTGACCTTTGTATTCGGAGCAGCCCTTTGTCGCGGCAAAACGTAACAGCGAGCAACAATGGTAATATTACTCCCGGAGTCAAACAATGCGACCACCGAGTGCCCATTAATTAACACCACTCCCGTGTTCTTTACCGCCAGGGGATTCGACAGAGCACAGTACCTCTCACCCCGGATCCAGTGGCAGTCCATTGGCTCGTGATTCAGGGGACAGGAGTTGACGATGTGCCCCAGCTCACCACACATGAAACAGTGCGGCGAGGAGGGGGGTCTATCGTGTGGCTTAGGCGGAGCCTCTGGACCACGGTGGGTGGCCTCTGGCATGGCCACACGTCCCTGTCGGGCCCCGCGAGCTGACCTCTCCGCCTCCCCGAGTCGGTTCACCACCAGCTGGCGCTCGAGTGCCTCCAGAATCCCGTCCATGTTTTTAAACGGATATCTCCAGACCTGCTGGGCAAGATACTCCGGCATGGCATAAAGAAAAGTCTCACAGACCACCAGCTCTACCACGTGCCGGTCCTGGTTGACGTCTGGCCGTAGCCAGCGCCCGATCTTACTCCAGAACTCGAAGGCCTGCGCCCTAGGAGGGCCATTGGGGTCAAATTGCCAGTGCCGCCACTCCCTCGCCTGCTGGTCAGAGGTTACGCCGTAGCCCTTAAAAATCTCGGCCTTCAGGAGGGTGTACTGGGCAGCTTCCTCCTCAGGGAGGTCGCGATAGGCCCACTGCGGCGGACCCTTCAGATACGGGGCCAAAATAGTGGCCCACTCCGCACGCGGCCACTGATTGCAGGTGGCCGTCCTCTCAAATATCGCGCGGTACGACTCTATGTCGTCTGCCTCGGATAACGGCAAAATCGGAGGAGGCGGCAGCCGCGCGGGCTCCGGCTTTACCATCTCTGCCGTGGCTAGTCGTCTCCTGCCGTCTGTCAGCTCCGCCCTCGTGGTAGCGTGCTCCACCTTATGCGCCTGCAATTTGGTGGCCAGGGTGTTCAGCACCGTATTTAGATCCTGTCCTTCAGTCATCTTTTCGGACTTTTAATCCTGCCGGCTACGCCACTGTAAAGAAAAAAGACACAGTCGCATAAAGGGTTGGGGTTTTTACGCCCCGTATACTGTAACAGAAAATGGTAACAGGTCTTCTCTTTAGACAAAAGAAATTGCAAGAAATCATAAGACAAAAAATGGCGGGTTGGAGGGACAATATAAAGGGGCAGACTGGAAATCAGGCGTGATGGTTGCTGGGAGCGCGTGATGGTGTATGGGAGCTTGACGTCATCTTTGGGGGACCAAAGGGAAGAAAGGAACCCGGAAGTGGAGATCGTTGTTCATTCCGGGTTGTTTTATGGCGGCGTCGCTTTGTCTTTTCTGAGGGAAAAAAGGAGAGAGCGGTTAGTACGCTGCCTTCATCCCCTGGCCGGTCTTATCGCGGTGCGCGTCGGGTCCTTCAATTGCTCCCGATGCGCTTGTGCGTGACAACATATATAGCCAACCTTTATTTTAAAATTATAAAAGAGTCAGAAAAAAAATCTGTTGAGCATTTAACATTTTGTTCTATAAGGTTTGGAGGCTTTCTAATAACATGGTATACTTGTGAGAAAAGTTTCCTTAAGTTTCACTGATTTTCCATAAGCTCAAATACGATCTACCTAGCATGATCAACCTTCGTGTCTCTCACCTACTTCTTACAAACAGTCAAGTCAAGAAAGAACTTGCACTGCTATCAACTCAACTGTAACCAGATGGTCTCAAATGAGAATACACATTCTTCTCTGATAAGACAACACATGCAGGCCTTCTTCCTAAAAACCGTACACCCAATTGCTGCATTCTGTGCTTTTTTAACAACTACTGGTGTATCTGGATGAGAGCAAAAGATACTAAAAAAATTATTGACTCTGAGACAAAGTAAAAAAGCTAAAATTGCTGTTATCCATTCAGGAGTTCAGCAGCATAAGGTAACTGAAGCTTAATAATAAATTTGCACATTGTGATGAGTGCTGCAACAGTGGAGACAGACAGACACACACTGCAGCTACTGGGCATTGGTAATGACCTCTGTCTACTTGTATTATCGTAGTATTTCACTCTACTTACCTTTTACCTGTTTTTCCTCAAGAGTAAGTGCACTTGTCAAGTTCGTTATCGGGTTGGTCTACTGTTACACTTTAAGATGAACACACACATAAATAGTTATACACATACACACAGACCCTAACCACAACAGTGCCCCATGAATGACATACACACAGTTCATTAACCTTTAGCACTTCAAACCACACAAGTGCTTTAGGAATAACACAGCCTGTCACTCTCTCAGCACTTCAAGAGACTTACTTATTATCGGCATGAACAACATACGATGATTTAATGATATGTCAGACCTAAATACTGTATTACTTTTGGATACATTTAAACATACAAAGACTCAGCACTCTTGACTATAGGCCATTTATCAGCCAAGAATACCTTCTTTAAGTACTGTTCCCTACTATTGAGTGGAGCTCTCACTCTCAGCCTAATAAACCTTGCAGCACAGACGTAATGGCAAATCTCCAGCTGCATTAGGTGCTCAAAGACATCTAACTTATTATTTCAATTACTCTATAGACTTTAAGAGAAATCATAGAAAGTTAAAAGCAACATGGTATTTATTACAAGAATAATAATAATACCACTGGAACAAAGAATAATAGAAAATAGGTACTGATAGGAAAGTCTGAATACATATAGTCTTTAGAAAAAGCTTACGAAAAAAAGTTACAGATGACAAGGATGAATGTCCCAGGGCGGCATTTTATTTAGCAATCGACGTTCATGAAAATGCCGTTAACTGATGATCGGATGAAAACTGGTCATACGAGTCTTTGCTGTCTTCTCTGACGTTGCTCTTCCATTGTCACTGTTTCTCTTCTTCCTCGTTGCTTTCAGATGAGACATATTTATTATAAAGTTTCATGCCATGCAGCATGGTATTCCATGAATGTTCCATGCACCTGATTGGCTGGCTGTCAATATAATGGATGAATTTTGCTCAAACTCTTTAATCTATCTTTTCCCAGATAATAAAGTTTTTTGATATTGCCTCATGTCCTCCTTTCCCAGGCTGTAAACCAAATTGTTGTCCCAGATGTCCATCCATAAGGCAATCAATAACCTGAGGCATGGCTCAATCTCCCTTTCCTAGGCTTTAATACCAATTTAGCACTATGCTGTGAACAACTGTTATAAAAGTGAGGTGTAAGGGAAGAGGATATGCCTTTTTATTATAATGCCTCCTACATCTGAATTCATCTTGTTGGGACTGTGCAAAATATAATAATAAAAATATAGAGAATAATTTGTAGATTTTATACACCATAACACTACTGTCATATCTTTCTATCATTTTGTATATTGCATCACTATATGACATAACAACACCAAACAGAGTTTAGATAAATATTGTGTGTTAAAATGCTGCAGTTATTTTGTCATGGCATATTTGCTTTTCCAATTAGACAGTAATGTTAAATTTCTTTAGTTATTTGTTTAGATGTGCAGTCAAAAGGAGGATGTCGTGCAGCCTTGTTTGTGTATATACTTGTGTTGTTAGACAGATTTGTTGATCCAGGTGTTTTGAGTACTGAAATCTGCACTCCTGTGGTTGTTTGTTATTATGTCTCTTAACGGCAGTTCTTTTGACAGAGTGTAACACACCGTTTCCTTCAAATGCATAATTTGCAGTTGTTATTTTCATGAATTTAGCTGCCAATTCTTTTAAGCTTACAATGGCTCCAACACTATCGTTGTAACACTGAACTGTATCATTCATGATTACTATTTTCCATTGATGCCTTCAAATGTCAGTTTATATCTGAAGCTACAGAAAATTTTCCCTTGCAGCAGATTAAGTTTATTCTTAAAACAAATTATATTTATTTGTAAACTTCTCTCTGAACATGTGACACACATTTATATATCTAACGGTTTTTTTAGGAGACTTTCAACTGCAGGTGGTTCATCATAATCAGATGCTTCCTGCCTGTCGGACTAGGTTAATGAGAGTAACTCAGATTTTTACATTTTAAAATCATCAACCCTGCTTTGAGTGCCGCTTTTATGAAGGGTTGGATTTGTTTAGAAATGTGACACTCAGTGAATTATCTAATTGTTCCCAACCACTTTAAATTCACTAATGTGACAAAGTCCATTTTTGTTTAATTCACTTAAGTGTAAAAACTTCATATTATTTCACAAGAGTTAAATTATTGTAAAATATGATTAATATGAAAAATAATAATATAAAACCTCATAAAGTTAGTAGCTGAAGTTTTATAACACAAAGTTCAGCTACTCATGATGTCGTCGCAAGAAGGTTTGCTGTGTCTCTCAGCACAGTCTCAAGAGCGTAAAGGAGATACCAAGAGACAGGCCGCTACACAAGGAGAGCGAGACAGAGCCGTAGAAGGGCATTAAACCAGGAGCAGGTCCGGCATCTGCTCCTTTGAGCAGGGAGGAACTGAAGGAGCACTGCCAGAGCCCTACAAAATTACCTCCAGCTGGCTACTGGTGTGCATGTTACTGACCAAACTGTCAGAAACAGACTCCATGAGGGTGGCATGAGCGCCCAACTTTCTCTAGTGGGACCTGTGCTCACAGCCCAGCACTGTGCAACTCGATTGACATTTGCCAAAGAATACCACAATTGCCAGCTCTGCCATTGGCACCCCATTCTCTTCATAAATGAGAGCATGTTCACACTGTACGCATGTGACAGACATGAAAGAGTCTGGAGGCACTGTGGTGAACATAATGAAGCTTGCAACATCTTCCAGCATGACCGGTTTGGCAGTGGGTTATTCTTCGTCTGGGAAGGCATATCCTTGGAGGGTTGCATGAACTTCCACGTCCTAGGCAGTGGCATCCTGACTGCTGTTAGGTACCAGGATGAAATCCTCAGAGCCTTTGTCAGACCTTACATGCATCAAGTAGGCCTGGGGTTCCTCCTGGTGCAGGTCAATGCTTGGCCTCATGTGGCAAGAGTGTGTAGGCAGCTCCTGGATGACAAAGGCATTCATTCCATAGACTGGCCAGCATGTTCCTCCAACTTGAATCCAATTGAGAACCTTTGGACGTTATGTATCGGTGCATCCAGTGCTGCCAAGAGCACCACAGGAGCTCATTGATACCCTGATCCAGGTCTGGGAGGAGATTCCCCAGGACACCACCAGCTGTTTCATCAGGAGCATGCCCAGACAGGGATTGTATACAGGCATGTGGGAGCCATACACACTACTGAGTCACATTATGAGTTGCCATGATGAAATTCACACAAGTTGGAACAGCCTGTAATTTCAGTTTTTGACTTTGATTTTCAGTTTGATGTTGAATCCAGCCATCATCGGGTTGGGGATTTTGGTTTCCATTGACCATTGTTACATCATTTTGTTCTCAATGAATAACACAGTATTAATCAGTAAAGATTTTCTACTTGAATATTTCGTTCATTGAGATTCAATGTGTGATTTAAGCATTCTCTTAATTGTTTTGAGCAGTGTATATATGTTTAAATTACAGTCCAAGCACATATCCCAGAGGGACCTAAGTTTATATGGATTAATGTCCTTTTGTCTGTACTCTCTGGGGCTGGTTGATTAACCAGCTTGAAATCCAGTTTGTAAGCTACAGCTGATGCCAATGGCTTCTCGTTTTTAAACTCATCTTTGGAATACTAATAAAGGAATCTCAAACAAATGAATTATGCTTTCACCGTTCCTTTCACCATCTTTCCCTCATAAGTCCATGGTGGCCGTTGTTTAGTATATTATTTCCATATACTGTATGCAGTATTTTTATTTGTTTCTGATTGGTTTTATATGCAATAGTAGTAAAGCTAATTGGTCTTTAATTAAAGGGTTCCATATTGTTTCCTTTCCTGTGGACTGTATTGAATCCAAACATTTGAGAGGCAATGAGGTCATAAACAGATTTTTGAAGCAGCTGCGCTGCTACACTTTGAAAATTAGGGATGGATGGAATTAGCCCAACACCAAAGTTATACTATATTTTTTAGCTTCATTACCCAAATATTAAACAAACACACTACAAAAATGTCAGAAAAAATTGAATATATTGCACACCAAATATAAACAAGAATGACAAAAAACAGTGAAATAACAAAAAAAAGTCATAATAAACACATAATATGTACGCCCAGCATCACTCCCCGATATGATATACAAACTCCAAAAAGTCATTACTGCAATTGCTTTTTGTAAATCCCAAAGTGCAATGAACAGCATATCTGAAAAAAAGATATGTTGGATAGTCACCCTTTTAAATTACTTTACACAAAAATAATAAAGCCATCTACTCCTACCACCAGTATCCAGAAGGCCTATGCAGTCCTCAGAAACGTGCCTTTTCCTTGAAGAGCATCAAGGACAGGGCTGGTAAAAATTGGCCACTACAGCCCCTGTACCTGATAGCAGTGCAGATCCTCCTGGGCTGTGCTATGCAGATCAAGAAAGAACAGAACAGTCAAACATCCCACTGTATATTTCTCTTTGAGTTTTTATATTTGCAATGCCTACAAACACAAACTACAATTTCCTTAAATCCTGCTTAGAACCATTGACTTCGTGTTTACATCTCAGGAATCTGTGCTGTCAGTATTGTTAATATCATGCCTACCATTAAAAAAGACAATATTAAACAAAAGAAAATACGTGGCAACATATCACACTTGCAACTTTTCTTTTATGAGGTACTTCTCTCATTTCAAAAGCATGCTAAAGTACACTTAACAAAAGTTTGTACAGTATATATAAAAAAATCCCAGAGGTTTTATTTGTCATCACCATAATGAGGGCCTGAAGCACATTTAACTTTTCTATTTTTAAAATATGTAAAGAGAGCTTGTTTCTACTTTTACCTGAGGCACTCCATTTATGATTTCTTTTGAAAATATTTCTGTAAAATATTTATTTAGTTAATTTGCTATTCGCTTCCCCTTTTCATTGATTTTTTCCTTGTACATCTCCGAGGATGTGTAAATTCTCTCTTTTTAAACTGGAATACAACTGGAAAAATGGCTGTTAGTTTTAACAAATCTTTTCCAGTTTTCCTTTTAGTGACTGCAAATGATTTTCTTTCATTTGCAGTAGTTTCCAGTATTCATATACGACTATCAACTAAATAAATTTGTAAATTGTACATTTAGCAAACAAATAACATTTAAGCAAAGCACAATAAGTGAGCATTACGACAAACTTAAATAAAAGACAATATGCTATTCTACTATAGAATTCATATGGGGGATGACTCTTACAAAGGTGAGTAAGTTGACCCTATATCAGGATAAATAAAATGACTTCTTTAATATTTTTTTTAAGTTAATCCTGCCTTTATAAAAAAATACTTTTAAAATTGTATCTTATGAAACTGTACTATTAGTTAAAGTATTAAAAAAGGATTATCTGCTGAAAAGGTAAAAGGAAGTGCTTATGTGATTTCTTGTAAGAGGCATATATTCTACTTTTAAAAATCTTCCATCATAGAATGTCACCAAAGGTACAATTATGCTTGATATTTACCTTGCAGTTGTTTTCAAGACCTCTAGCAGCCAAAATATAAATGTGCTGCAGAAAGAAACTGCAGCCTACAATACAGTTTACATCCAGAGATTTTATTCAGAAATGACAAAGGTGCATGCTAGGATTGATCTACATGCATGTGTAGCGGCTTTAGAATGGTTGCTGATGATTTGAAAGAAGACAGACACACCAATACCCAGATTCTGCCATTTATTCTGCAACAGCGTCATCCAGCTTTTTTTTTTTATATTACATTTTTCAAAACCATACAAATTTAACAAATGCATATTAACAATAACAATGAAGGACAAAGTATAATTAACTTTGTAACATACCTATAAGACAAGCAGTAAGGGGCACATTCAACACACTCAGCGACAGGCGCTCTCTCAGTCTCCTGTAGCAAGCCAAACAATATACTAATGAGGCTGGATCTCCATCAAACTAAACACTTTTAAAATCCAACTCAGCACTGACTCTGTTGTAGAATGGCCAGTAAGGGGAGGCTGCTGTTGTGCCGAGGTCTCCAGGATTCTCACTGTGTCTCGCTTGTCTCTCATTCCATTTCTACAATCTGGCCATGGTACTACAATTAACTGATGGACAGATGTTGTTTTTCATTTATATTAATTAATTTATACTTTGTTTTGGATGTATTTGAACAAGTCTGTATTCTTATAAGTGAAAGTTCTGTATTTAGTGAGTGCTATAATCTATTATTGCATTTTGCCTTTAGCACTGTTGTGGTGATTTGCACTAACACTTGGTGAGGAGTGCTATCCAAGAACAAAGTCATTTCAGCTATTGTACTGCATTCCTAAGGTGGCAATGACAGATTGCCCATCTAGTTCTGAAAAAAGGATTACTTGTGTGTTGTATTTCGCCCATTTGTTGATACCCACTGCACGCCTAATCTTCCATTTTTTCCCAACAAGAGTTTTGATTTTGATTTTAGAAGTTTTTTTCTTCTCTTCTTAGGGAGTCAAGACTAGGGTCCTGTCAAAAAACAAGACCTGTTAAAGCCCATTGAGGCACTCATTGTGTAATTTTGAGCTATACAAGAAATAAATTGTTTTGGCTGTTGTATTGCCTGAAAGTGTGTTTTTTCATTTCATCGAAGTAGAATAAATTTAACAACAAGTGGAACATCTTGTAAGAAAAAGAAGGAGAATTAATTTGGTTAATTAATTATCTGTTTTTCCCTCATCAATGCTGGTAATTAATTAAATAATTTGGTAAGACTTTGTGACACCCCATGTATTTGGAAGAATGGCACAAGTCTACAAACTGGGCGTCTTGTAGTTTGGGATCGATTGGGATCAGAATTGAGAGGTGTTAGGCAGGAGACACGGACACAGAAAGATGGTACTGCAAACACAAAAGTTTTTTTGTTTTATAAAAATTAGTATCAGGCAAGCTTTTTTAACACAGTCCTCACTGCAACTGACTCACAAAACACATTTAATAATATTAACAGTGACTCACAAGTCCCCAAATGAAAAAGAATCAAAATCAATAAATGTATATAAACACAAAAAATGGTAATCTTCTTAAATAAAAAATATAATTGGGAAGAATCTACACAAAGACACTTCCAATGATTCCCAAAATATTTGCAGAGAGAATTAGTGTATTTACAAAAAGATAAAAAAGTGCACCACAAACTTAAATTATATAAATACCTCCACCAAAACCATGCTATAACTAGGTGTGATGGTGTAGGACTGCTCCATGCTCCCTCTTCATTCTTGGAAGCGTCTGGAACCCAACACTGTCGATAACGTAACTAAGATGAGCTGGGCAGATGAGGACAAAAACACACCTGAAGCAAGAGGAAGGTGCAAAGTGCTCAGTGCTTTTATTAAAATTAACAGCAATGTCCATAATTAATAAATAATCCATAAAATGAAGTGTTCTGTGGAAGTTAAAATCGATCCATAAATAATCCATTAAAACAGAGTTAAAATTCAGGCAGGAAACTGTCTTTTTATCCTGTGAGCCTCGTGCCCCTTTAAAAATCAGACTCCTCTTTGGCTTGGACCTTGCAGCCCGAGAAGAAGTCCTCCAGCAGGCACAGACACCCTTCTTCTCCTGGCCCATGTCCCCGATGCCAACCTTATGGCATCTGTGGGGAGCCACTGAGCCCTGCATCCACGACCACAGCTGCCTTTCCAGGCTCCACCCAGCGAAAGCCCGCTCTGTTCTCTAACCGTTACTGATCTGTTGGCTCCTCATGGCAAGAGGACACTCCTGAGCCTAGTGGTCACTCCTGCTAGTTGGTTGTTCAACCAGAGCGACTCCTGAGCCCACTCCTAAACATCAGCCACACACTCCTTCCTGGGGCCCAACACCTGTCCGCCTGCTTCCTCTCATTACACCTGCTCTCTCTCTCTCCCTCCTGCCTCTCTTCTTGCTTTCTTTAACCTCCATGCTCTTTTCCTTTTCTTTCATTTCATTCATTTTTTTTTCTCATGCCAGCTTGTTCTTTTAAGGCTCTGTGGGTGCAGCATCTCAATCGCACAGTGCAAGAAGCCAAAGAAGCTATTGAGAAAGACTGTAGCTTCATGTGCAGATGCATCTTGCCCCAACTACTCCACCAACTCTCCACAGCTTCATGAGTGCAACCATGGAGAATGAGCCGGCCAATTGATTATTTATTAAAACTGCCATTTTTTCTGAACCTCTGACCCGCTATACCACACTAGGAAATACTCATCTCTTTATGCAACAGAAAATAAATGCAAAATAAGGCATAAGCGATTATGCTTGATGTATTTTGAGGAATAAACTATACCGCACTATCACTCACCACGACTGAGTCCAAAGATGACCCCTGTAGCCAGGAAGTGCCTTTTATACTGGGAAACTAAACTTTCAGCCAGTTCTGAATCATGCCACACCCTTCCTCCAATAGTGGCTGACACAGGCACGTTCAGTACTTCTTATTTCTTAATTTTTCTGAATCTCATTATGTTGTAGATGAGAATTATTAATAATGGCTTGGGAAGAGAACTTCCACTGGGAATGTGGCCTAATGTGTTATATGAAAAAATGTGCAAGCTTGGGATTTTTACCCATAGTTCCTGACATTTGCAATATAGCAGACTGGATATAAATTCATGAGCTGATGATTCTATACTTGGTATGAACTGCTGGAAAGCTTGCTTCAATTTACATAAGGTAAGCCTTGATTTTAAGACTGTGTAATAAACAATTTCACTCAAGAAATTTCACAAAGAGTTTGGGAAATTACACTGTATAATGTCCATCGGACATGATGATGTTTTGAATGAAATTTGATCAAAAACCATAGCATTTGACAGTGTTAAAATTTGGATTTATATACAAAAATGGCAACAGGAAGTGATTTGGCAGGAAATGACATCAATACAGAAATACAGAAGTGATATCATCCTGCTGGAACCAAAAGAGTGGTCATCAGTAAGAAGCCAGAAGTGACGTCATCATAGTGGGACTAGAAATGACTTCATCCATAGAAGCCGGAAGTGACATCATCATTAGGAGCCAAAAGTGGCGTCATTACTTAGGGGGTCTGGAAGTGATGTCATCCATGGGAGTTAGAAGCGGGATTATTGTGGAGTGGCCATTTTACGAAACCGGAAGTACTGAAGGTAAGTGCATGGGATTGTTATTTTTCTTCTTTGGCTCTGTTGAAAGAGAGAGAGGCATTAGTACCCAAAATCAACCCTTCATCTTGAGGTAGATCACTCACCTTAGGGCTTGTTGGCTGCCTCCTAGGTGCATGTGTGACAACCGTTAGACACCTTCAATCAAATCATACAACATTGATAGACTAAATGGTCTTCTCTCATTTGTCAAAACTATCTTTTTTGTAATAAATTTAGTATAGCCAAGTATGTCACTTGCTCAGGGTTTATAAAAGTGAAATTGTGATAAGGTCTGAATCATCAAGCCAAATGGTCCAGGGTTCAATAGAGCAGGAATGCAGGTTTAGAAAAATCATGGCTTTATTCTTTTCAATTTTTTTTTCAGCAAATGCAGTCCTAACATTTTAGCATGTGGAGTGAAAGAATAACAGTGAAATGTGGCAGGCTATATATTTCTGAAACATATATTAGTCCCAAAGGGAAAACCAAAATTTGCACCGTAAAGGCAATCATTAAGAATTTGAAAGAGACCACATTCATACAGGTTTTATCACATCTTATTCAAACATAAAGACCATTCACGGGAGATTCCACCTGGCCCTCTTGATGTCACTTCCGGGACCGAGCCTATGGAAGAAAACCTTGCCGGCTCCAGCCCATGTGATGTCATGCCCGGGCTCGAACCTATGGCTGAAGACCTTCCTGAGCCTGACCCCTTTGATCTCACTTCCTGTCTTCCCTTTTAAAAGCCTTCACCTTTTCCCTATTCCCTCAATTCTGTTTTGGACTCGGTTTTGTGTACAGCAGTACAATCATTTAAAATGACAATTTGCAGCCAGGAAACCAATTATATGAGTGGCTGCCCCAAACCTTGCTATGGCTCTTTGTGGAGTTTGTGACACTAGTTTAGATGTCCGTGAACTTGTTTTAAATGTTGTCTCACCTACCTTGTCTCGCGGGACATCCAATTGTCTTCTGAGAAGTTCCGAGAAGATCACGACTCGTCTCCCTAGTCTCTCTTCCAAGATTTTTTTTTTACAATAGAGATAATTTGTAGCATTCTTTCAGTTACCAAATAATGAAAAACATATTTGACGACAGTTTTAAAAAAGTAAATCTGAGATCACCTGTACAATATACTATCTATAATTTAATACTATACACTCATAGCTTGAAAAGCATGCATGAAACCGCATACCATGACAAAGTTTTGGTTGTGAAGCTGTCTGAACACAAACCTATAATTTGATGTAATTCAAATGCCTGCAATAATTCAATATATAGTAAAAAAAAATGTTGACAGTCCATACTGAAACTATACTGTATATGTTGTCATTGTTACCCTATTACTACATGCCCATCCACAATCTTATAATGGATAAGGCTGTTTTGGAAAATGCAATGAGATGAGTTGTGTGTGAAGGGTTGGGTTAAATAGCATATGTTATTAAGTAGAGTATATAGACTGCTAATACATCAAAGGTAGGTAATGAGGATTTCCTTTAAAGGCTCTAACAAATATATTAATGTAAAAAAAACTTCTTTTCCATAAGTGCTAACAAATGAATTCAATTCAACAACTCCTCTGTGTATAGATACCCCTAAATGCTGGATTGTTCTCCTTTTCTTCATAAAATATTTTAGGAGATTTCTACTTGATTTTTAAATGACAAACCAGATGCCTCTGATGAATTCAAAACATAGGACTCGAGTGTCACATAACTGCTTGTTTATTGGTTTCCACAAAGGCCAACTGTATAGAGAAGCGCAGCAAAACTCAGACAGCTGTCCACACACTGCTTGAATTTCAAAAAGCATTAAGCACAGCATTGGAAATGGTTATCGATTTTCATTATTTGTTGTACAATGGAAGTATATTTTAGTAATATATTAAGCAACAGTGCTGTATAAATGTATACATTTAGACCCTTATAGTTATCAGTTTGTTCAGATTGTCAGTACCTTACTATATTTCCTATTAAGCTGTTTCTGAAAATTACGTTTTCTGTGCTGCAATAATAAGCACAATAATTCGAGGAAGGTGTAAGACACAAAGTGCATTAACTTAATATATTCAGATTGAACATGTCAAAACTTTTCCAAAACAATCACAGCAAATGACTCAATAATTGTAAAATTTCATATTAAGTGAATTTAAATATTCAGTTTAATGAGGTTAAGTAAAGTAATTGCATCATTAAAGACTGATGCATCGCAAGTTCCATTTTTTGGTCATTTTGGTTAGCCAAGCATGTAATGCAATAGCTCACCCATGAAATATTACAATCTAATGGTATTTAGCATTGCCACATCTTACAATTCTTTCATTGTAAGACAATTTATAAAACCATTAAACATTACAAAGCCTTCTCACATGTTGTTTGCTCAATCTTGGTAATTCTACAGGTAAGACAGAATTTCTGTCAGTTCTGTAGACGCATGTGGAAGTCAGTTTGTTCACTTGGCAATCATTAATGAAAGAACAACCTTTGCAAGAACATCTCTTAGGCTTTGTCAAAATTAACCTTTAAAATGTACATGAAAACTCTAATGTATTAAAAATGGCTTTACATATATTTATATACAGTACATTAATATATATATATGCTGTATGTATATATTTATATATATATATATATATATATGTTGTCACACACATGTACGTGGGTGGCAGTCAAGGTACTTAAATAAGGGTAAAGGAGCTGACTCGGAGGGGGACTAAGAGTACGAATCTCTCTTCTTCCACCTCTGCAGGTCCTCCGAAGGAAAAAACACCTAAGCACCAACCGGGTTCCACTTCTGTCTCTGAACCACACCTCACAATTGACCTCACTTCTGCCTAATCCTGCTGCACCCTCCTCTTCCTATACCCTGAATATAAAGCCCACCACTCGCTTCTCACAGTCAGTCGCAATCCGGACAGTCTTTATTCACTACTCTAATATCCAAATGTTATTAAGAAGAAACGTATTGATAATATACAGGGTGGAACCCCAAACCTTTTTTGTGTATCTTTGTGTTCTTTCCACAATGTGTAATATATATATATATTGTCACACACGTGCACATGGGAGGCATGTAAAGGACTCAAAAAAGGATAATTCCAAGCCAGACCAGGGGATAGCAGAGCACACTAATCCTTTCTCTTTTTCCTTTAAGGCCGAACACAGGAAATTCTGGTTCTGGGCCCAATAACATAACTTCCAGTCCCTGCCCAGACGACATCACTTCCGGTTCCGGCCAGGATGAAGTCACTTCCACTTCCTGCCCGGATGATATCATTTCCCCTGCCCGGCTTTAAAACTGCAATGTTTTTGTCTACCTGCCAGCCTTATTTTGGACTGATGTCTATGAAGATTTGTAAAACCAAACCTTCTCTTTTTTGACAGCCACATTCAACTATATGGGTGGCTTTACAATATATATATATATATATATATATATATATACTAATAAAAGGCAAAGCCCTCACTGACTGACTGACTGATTGACTGACTGACTGACTCACTCACTCACTCACTCATCTCTAATTCTCCAAGTTCCCGTGTAGGTAGAAGGCTGAAATTTGGCAGGCTCATTCCTTACAGCTCACTTACAAAAGTTAAGCAGGTTTCATTTCGAAATTCTACACGTAATGGTCATAACTGAAAGCTGTTTTTCTCCATTTACTGTAATGGAGATGAGCGCGAAAGCCGTGGGTGCGGAGTTTCGTGTGACATCATCACGCCTCCCGCGTAATCACGCAGTACGTAGAAAACCAGGAAGACCTCCAAAAAGCGCTGAAGAAAACATGCATTATATAATTGAGAAGGCAGCGAAACAATAAGAAGCGAGCGAGTGACATACAACTATATTCATGAGTGATGCTACTACGGAAACAAAGCACAGTGTAAACCTAAACTTTAAATTAAGTTCATAGACAGGCTGCCGCTGGCGTTTGTAATTTAGTGCCTGCCCATATAAGGCCGTCCGTCAGTGGCAATCCAATAGAAACACTGCCACTAAATATTCACGGGTGAAGGACTGTGCTTATGCAGAGGAAGATGAGATGGTCAGGGTGGTGTTTGGCACAAACTCAGCGAAACTGCGAGAGAAAGTTTTAAGTGCCGGGACTT
>JANRMT010062790.1:65754530-65773358 GCA_026402145.1 Polypterus bichir lapradei | reverse complement strand
TGTGACTCGGGCAGTTGTTGTGGCCATCCTGTACCTGTCACGCAGGTGTGATATTCGGATGTACCGATCCTGTGCAGGTGTTGGTACCGTGGTCTTCCACTGCGAGGATGATCAGATGTCCTTCCTGTCTCCCTGTAGCACTGTCTTAGGCGTCTTACAGTGTGGACATGGCAATTTATTGCCCTAGCCACATCAGCAGTCCTCATGCCTCCCTGCAGCATGCCTAATGCACGTTCACGCAGATGAGCAGGGACCCTGGGCATCTTTCTTTGGGTGTTTTTCACAGTCGGTAGACAAGTCTCTTTAGTGTCCTGCGTTTTTAGAACTGTAACCTTAAATGCTTACTTTCTGTAAGCTGTTAAGGTGTTAACGACCATTCCACAGGTGCATGTTAATTAATTGATTATGGTTAATTGAACATGCATGGAAAACATTGTTTAAACAATTTACAATGAAGATCTGTAAAGTTATTTGGATTTTTAAAACATTATTGTTGAAATACACAGTCCTGAAAAAGGGACGTTTCTTTTTTTGCTGAGTATATATATATATGTATATATATATATGTGTATGTGTGTGTGTGTGTGTGTATATATGTAGATATGTATGTATACGTTTATATATGTGTGTGTGTGTATGTATGTGTGTATGTATATGTATATATGTAGATATATATATGTATGTATATATGTGTGTGTGTATATATATATGTATGTGTATATGTATAGATATGTATATATATGTTTATATGTGTGTGTATATATACATATTTTTATATATATATATATATATATATATATATATATATATATATATGTGACAGCAACACTCATCACTCACAACAGTGACAAAACAATTAAATTGACAATCATGTTACGTTATTTTCAAAATGTTTCATTTTCTTTTTCATTACTTCTTTAACACACTACTTCTCCGCTGCGAAGCACGGGTATTATATATATGGGAGAAAACCAGAATCTCTAAAGTGACCATTCTTCCTCACAATCTGATTTGTCTCGTGTTTCACTCTGAGCAAAAAATTGCCATATTGACAGAAAAGTAAGCATGAGGAGAATCAGGTTGATTCCTGTGTAATCTTTTTCTGTTCACTTACCTATATTTTC
Source organism: Polypterus bichir lapradei (assembly GCA_026402145.1). Lineage (NCBI taxonomy): Eukaryota > Metazoa > Chordata > Cladistia > Polypteriformes > Polypteridae > Polypterus > Polypterus bichir. The sequence goes on along the minus strand of JANRMT010062790.1, from coordinate 65,772,234 downwards.
TTTAATTGTATTTTTGCATCAAAATATATTGATAACCCCACTTACACACTCATTATATAATTATCAATTTTTTTGTAACTTTGAGAATGGGATAGAGGCTTATTTTCTCTTAAATATTCAAATCCATTATTTGTCAATCAATCGATTTTGGAGGAATAATACGGCTCATTTTAATTCAGTTCATTTTTATATATTACTTTTCAATGAGTTGTGACAATTTCCCAGGTAAAGTGCAAACACGAGCTTATTACATAATCAGCACATAAACACACAAAGTAGTTTGAAACTCCTTAACATAAATGCAGCCCAGGACTCTCTGTCCATTAATTCATTCTTGAGCAAGGACCACTTGACATCAGTGGTGAGGAAAACAGGATCTTCAGTCATCATCATCCCAAGAAAAAATATACCCATGGAGTCAAAAGACAAAGACAAAATCAGTCCTGGAAACATTGGCCAAGTGAATGTGAACCTCTTCAGGGGCATTCTACAAATGAGTCAGTGCTGGGCTGTCCAATGTGGAGATCCATTGATTTCAGGGCTTGCAGTATCTGAAGTGTCTTTTGCATGGAAAGGAGAAACCTTGGCAGTACAACAGTGGCACCAAGTGCCACAGCAGGATTCTGAGATGGGAAACAGAATAGAGGAGAGTATCATTTCACAATTGTTACAATATTTACAAATGCACAGATTTTGTAGAAATTACTAACAACAGAAATGAAATATGGACATTTAATCAGCAGCTCCAGCCAGGATTTGCTAGACTAAAATAGTGAGTTTTCAGCCAGGATTTAAACGCTGAGATTGAAGGGACTTTTCTTATAGAAGCAGTCAGATCATTAAACAACTTTGAGGATATATGACTAAAGGATTGAGCTCCCACTGTTATGTTATTAATCTTTGGGATTTTTAGTAGGCCGGCATTTTGAGATCTCAATGCATGCTCTGTTTTGCAAGTTAAAAATAAACTCAGATAAGTAAATAGGAGCTTTTGCCATTTAAGGCATCATGTGTAAGAAGGAGGATTTTGAAATCTGCTGTAACTTAACTAGGAGCCAGTGTAAGGACTTGAGAACTAGAGTTATGTGTTTGCTCTTTCTAGTTCTTGAAATGATTCTTGCAGAAGCATTTTGAAATCACTGAATGCTGCATAAAGAATGATTTCAATAGCCTGTGAATAATGAATTGCAGTAGTTATGAGTTGCAGTACTAGAAAAAAATGTATGAATTAATTTTTCAATGTCCTTCATATATAGAAAACACTTTAATTTTTCCAACACTTTTAAAATAGAAATAAAAATGTATGTTTTGGATAGTTTTGTAATGTGTGCTTTATATGACATATGAGTGTTAAAAACAACACCTAATGTGCCAGCTGATTCAGTAAAACAAATTGTTAGCCCAACAGAGTTAAAAAGTAACAGAATATTGCTGTGGACTGCATCATTTCTCTCCCTTTTTTTGTATTCAGAGATGGGTGGTTATCATCCATCCACCCTTTTGATTCACTTACACAATTAATTAATGACTGCATTGGAGAAACATTATTTGGTCTAAAATAAAGGTATAGCTGGGGATTGCCTGCAAAGAAGTGAAAATTAAGTATATGTTTTCTAATGATAGTTCACAGTGGAAGTACGCAAAGTGGAAACAGTACAGATCAGAGTACTGAGCTCTGCGGGACACCATATTTAACGTCTGAGTATAGGGATACAGTACTGTCAGCACATTTCTGCATGCACTGAAATCAATTTGATAAATATAAACTAAACTGTTCAGGCTCAGTGACTAAGAGCCCTGAGTTATTTTTATGTAATAATAATATGTAGTGGCCAGTGGTGTCAAAGTCTGTGCTTAAAACTAACAACATAATTGCTGTTGAATTTCTTTCATTAAACAATATTAGAATGTTGTTTACAACATGGATTAGGGCCATTTCTGTAGTGTAATTGGTGTGGAGGCCAGACTGGACTTTCTCAAATACATTTTGATGTGTAAGGTGAGACTAATGCTGTGTGGTGATTAGTTTTTCTAGTATTTTTGACAGAAAGGGTAAAATGTGTCAGGCTCCAGAATAAAAGAGGCAACATCTCTGTATATTATTTTAGTCAGCCTGAATTATCTGTAGGCACTTTTAAATTCAGACGTAAGTCAATATGAATTCCTTATGTTGTCTGGGTCACAGGAAACCTCATCATAATAAAATTTAAAAGTTACATGCTTGTATCCTACAGAGCCCACTTTTTCACATCAGTTTATATTAGTGTCTTTTCATAGCATTTTAAGAACACATTTTTTACTATAACATAAACAAAATCTTTTTATTTTGTAATAGTTTTTTTATTCATAAATAACAATTGGTCAAACATCTAAATGTTGTATATTTAATTCTATTTAATTCTATCCAAAAACAGAATTGCCCAATGCATCACCAACAGCAGACCCAAGAAAAAGAATTTACAGTTACATTTATTTATCTTAGCAGACAGTTTTATCCAAATTTGTTATCTATAGTGCTTCAGCGTCTTTTTTTTTCTTCAGGTGACTTGTCTATTCTTTCCTCTGATTGAGTCCTCCAGTTGTTAAGAGTTCCTTAACTTTCCAAATATTATCTTAAGCTCTGTCTGTGTTACATGAAAGGAGTTATGAAACAAAATGTTCATAACATTGGTTATTGTTTTGAACAGTGCATTTTCAGTACAAAACTTGCATTGTTTATAAATAAATAGAAGTTGTCAATTATACTTATGAGTACCCACTTATGATTGAATGCAATGTTAATTGGAGAAGTAATTTCCCTCTTTAACTGTCCATTCATATCTGAATCCAGTTTTTACACAGCAGGGAAAGGGGAGACAGCATTCAAGGCACACATAGAGATTTCTGTCAGCTGGCCTTGATGAAAAGAAAAAACATAATTGTAGAGAAAAAGGAACAAGCACAGACTTTGTGAAACATGTTTGTAAAGCATGTCATGCACATCCTAGCACATCCCATTTTTTTGGTGAATGGTCAAAAGAATGAATGGGTGATGGTGTCTTTTCTCTCAGCAATGTCTCTCAGAAAGGAATTTCTAGACATCTAACTCAGTAGTCTCAACGTATCCTTAGTGCAATGTAGAAAACACATCTAATAAAAAAATAAAATCACTTACCATTCAATGAATAAAATGCATGTTTCACTTGGCAACTCTGTCAGGTGGTATAAGTCCTAAATGGTCTATTTATTTAACAAAATGTGACTTTCATTGTAAGAGTCTGCCATGAAGATATAATTTCTTTGCTGCCATGGTTTTTCTACTTTTAAACTGTTGTTGACTAACCCGATCACAAGTGCACTTTCACAAATGTGAAAGTGCATATTTAAGGATGCTCTAGATCTGTGTATACACATTCAAATATACGCTATACCAAATGATGATCCCATTAATGTAGACATTTTTATTGTACATATCACGCTTTTCAGAACAAACCTTTAGAAACGGATTTAAAAGTACAGTTCAGAGCAATAATATAACTAAAAAGGCATTATAATATAAACATATGATGGACCACAAAGTAATAAATTGGCCCTGTATGTGTGACTCTCCATCGTGCCCTTGGTTTGGTGAGTCTTGTGTCAAAGAGGATCAATAGGAACAGAGCTCTACAGTCAAACAAGTCACTGCTTTTCTCACAATGATTCTTTGAGAAATATTCTACTCTTTCTTTTACATACAAAATAGGACATATGAAAAAATTATGATTATTTGATTTTCAAGCATTAATCTGCAATTTTTGATCAAACTTAAGTAAAAAAAATAATGAGCTCTTATTGTGAAATGCCAATTCACATTGAGCAAAACTTGCAATGTACACTAGCTCACATGAAGTTCAGCTAGCCTAGATTAAGACAAAAATTGCATGCGTTGATCAACTGTTTTCACCTTTGTGGAAGAATAATTTTAGGGTAACATAGCATTCATCTTAAAGAAATAGCATAAAGGGTTAATAAATGTTCAGGCACAACAGGAAACCAGATAAAAGTCAAGTGAACAACAAAAAATGTACACTGAAATATAAGAATTGGTTTAGGAAAAATAATTAGATAGTCAAATAAAGAATGTACCAGAAGAAAGGTTGATGTAATATACAAAATTTATTGAAGGATGACTAAGAGATGACTAGGAAATCAGTAGATGTCCTATAAATGAAAATGGACAGTTGCTATATGCACTGAAATTTCAAGGGTGGTAGCTCAACTCAAAAGGTATAAGAGGAACCAGAATATAACCGGCTTTTATTTTATATAAGGCATCCATCTATTATCCAACCCACTATATCCTAACTAATCATTTGGGTGTAAACCAATGAACCAACCAGAGTAAAATGTATGCATTGATTGATACTGTATGTAAATTCAACAGTTTATAAAATGAACCTCTATTCTTTGTTTCTCCGATCATTCTGACCAGGCCGTTACAGACTGCCTTTAAAGAATGCTCCCTCTAAGGCATTTTGCCGAGGAGCAAATAAAAGATACAATGAACAGCCTTTCTCCAGCCTGATAACTGATTTGTCCTGTTAGAGGATGTTTCTTTCTTTAATAAGATGATACATTTCTACCACACCTTTTACACACTCATGACCATTCAGCATCTTATAAGAAGAAATAATTTGCTCATCTGAAGTACTGCCCTGCTGGCAAGAGACTGGAATATGCTCTGCCAAACAGTTTGCAGGAGGAAAGCTGGTGTGTTATTATTATTAGTAATTAGAAGACTGGAGGAAGTTGGTCTCGTCCGATGCGAGAGATGGACGTCTAAAGTGGAGCTCCGCTAGCAGCGGTTTTATTTTTCATATTATTTGCTTATTACCCTGAGATATCCTGTATCTATTCAACCCAAAGAGACTGCTACAGTATATATGTAAGCGTATATAAACATGGCCAGCAAGAAAGGGGGTCCGAAAGAATCGAAAACTAAAGCTGCACCCAAGCTAAGATCAGCAAGCCCTAGCTCAAGATACGGCCTTTCAGAGAGAGACCTGGATCAGCTGGGCGAAAGTACAGACTCTTTGGGACCAAGGTCCGCTACATCGTCACCGGCTGAGAGTGAAAAGGGGAGCGAATTTATGATCGTGAGTGCAGATCTCGATAGCTCGCCGATCGGAGAAGAAAACCTGAAAATGGAAAAGGCCTTACAGTCCGCGATCTCAATTACTGCACGCAAGCCGGGAATAGCGGGGGCACCGGCTACAGCAGAGCCTGACGCTACACCTACGGTACAAGAAAGCACAATTGTAATGTCTAAACTGGAGGTGATGCTCACTGAGCTCATACAAGATATAAAGAAAACCGAGAAGGCAAATGAGAAAGCAAGGGCAAAGGCACTTGAGAGACTGAAACAAGAGTTGCTGGAATTGAAGCAGGAATGGCAGCAAGCAAACGAAACGCAGCGACTGATGCTGCAACAGGCAAATGAAAGGCTGCGACAAGAAATCCAAGTGGAAATGCAACAGGTGCTGGGCAAAATTGAAACGCTTACTGATCAATTGGAGGATCTCAAGGAGACATTTACGACTAGGATTGAATTAGCCGAAAATTTAGCTACCAGTGCTGAAGAAAAAGCAGAAAATGTCAGCTCCGAATGCAAAAAACTTGCAGACAGACTGGCTGCTTTGGAAGATGGTAGTAGAAGGTATAATGTCAGAATTGAAGGTCTGCCTGAGAATCGAGAAAGTTCAAACCCGGTGAAATTCGCAGCAGAACTTTTTTCTAAAATAATCGGGGACGACTTTAAAGCAGAATCTGAGATAGCAGCGGCTTACCGCGTACGCGGATCAAACACCGTTAGACCCAGACCAAGGTCTTTTATAGTCTGCTTTGAACGATTATCATTTAAGCTAGAGGTGATGGCACTCCTCAGAAACAAGGAAGATATTACATTTGAAAATAACCACATTCGTATCTTCCCTGACTTCTCTCCAGCAACAGCTACTAAACGCGCAGCCTTCTACAATACCAAACAGCGGTTACGGCAAGCCAGCGTCAAATACAGCCTTGAATCTGGCAAAACTTAAAGTGGAATGGCAGGGTCAATTCTATGTCTTCGCTAGCAAGGAAGAAGCAGAAAAGGAATTAAGAAAACAGATCTATTCTGATACATAATAGTGAGTCATGGCGGTTAATGATAAAGCAAGGATTAATAATCTACTGTCTGATCTATACGTTTTAAAATACGGGTTTTTATCAGCATATATTTTCATATATTCTCATTATTACTTAGTATTACTAGGGCGCTATCTGTTTATGTTTTATTGTGCGTAATTACTTTTTCTTTCTTTTTTTTTTTTTCTTTTCTAATTATTTCATCTCTACTCTCAACGAGACTGTTCAATATCATACCCTTGGTTTATTGTTATTGCTATTACTGCATTAAGACTTGTTATGCTTATTCTGGACACATCTTTAACACCATCACCCGGGTTTATTATCTGGGTGTATCATCTTAATGCACTAAAATTGCTGAATACTATATATATATTTTAAGTGCAAAATTCTTTTTTTTCTTTTTTAAAGACTATATTGGTAATAGGTATCTCTATCTTTTAACCCTAAAAGGCCGCTGCATTGGGGCTTATTTTGCTTTGGATGTGCTCTGGGTATGTCAGAGGACTGGGACTGTGTGAAGTGGGTTTTAGCCTCACTTGGGGAGGCAAAAAGGGAGGGTGGGGGGTTAAGGGGGGGAAGAGAAAGAGAGCAGGCTTGATCTATACCTAATCTATCCTATTAATCTTTATAATTATAACTACCAACGTAATAATAAGCTGCATGGCAACAACTCTAGGGGAAATAGGAAATTAAGGCCAAAGCTGTCTCACTTCCAGTTAAGACTATAAAATGACATCAAAAACTCAGAATCAGTGTCTCCATGATGGGACAATTAACTTCGTAACCTGGAATGTTAAAGGCCTGAATCACGAATTAAAGAGAAAGAAAGTACTCTCTCACCTAACAGGTCTAAATGCTAAAATAGTATTTTTACAGGAGACCCACTTACTAAGCAAGGATCAGTTCCGGCTACAAAAAGACTGGACTGGCCAAATGTTCCATTCTAGTTTTACTAAGAAAACTAGAGGTGTGGGAATTCTCATACATAGAACAGTACCATTTGTAGCATCAGATGTAGTATTGGATCCTAAAGGGAGATATGTAATGGTCATGGGAGACTTATCTAACTGTAAACTGATTTTGATAAATGTTTATGCACCTAATGCTGATGATAAGGAATTTATACAAAATTTATTTGCATCCATTCCCAATCTGAACATTAATAAAGTTATAATGGCTGGGGACTTTAATTGTGTTCTAAATCCACTTTTAGATAGGACTTCCTCCACAGGGGGAACGGCATCTAACACCGCAAAGATAATTACAAAGTTTATAACTGATCACAACTTATCAGACCCCTGGAGGTTTTTAAACCCAATTTCAAGAACATATTCTTTCTACTCACCAGTACATCATTGCTACTCAAGGATTGATTACTTCTTTATAGACAATAACTTCTTGCCTATGATTAAATCTTGCAAATACGATGCTATTGCTATTTCTGACCATGCACCTATGATCTTGAAGCTAAAATTACTAAGCCCCATACACTCACCTTGCAGATGGCGCCTCAACCTGCTTCTATTAGCTGACGAGAATTGTACGGAATTTATATCCAAACAAATCAAATTCTTTCTAGAGACAAATACATCACCCGAGATCTCTGCAGAAATACTCTGGGAAACTCTTAAGGCCTTTTTACGAGGACAGATTATCTCATATCTTTCCCACAGAAATAAATCCGAAGCCAAGAAAGTAGCAGAGATAAAAAGCGAAATTACTAAAATAGATGAAGAACATGCCAGACTACCAAGCGAGACTCTACATAGGAGGAGGCAGGCTCTACATTCGGAATTAAACCTCTTGACAACTAAAGAAACTGAACAACTAATCTACAAATCCAGACATCATTATTATGAACATGAAAGCTAATAAGCTTTCAGCTCAACAAATTCACAAGCAAGAAGTGCGCAACGCAATCTCGGTAATCACCAACATGAACAGAGATAAAATCGCCGAACACAAAAATATAATGCACACTTTCAGAGACTACTATAAATCCCTATATACTACTGAGTTTAAAGAAGACAATACACAATCTAATACATTTCTGGATACATTACAGATACCACAAATAGACGCTTTTAGTGCGGAGGAACTTGATAAACCTCTGGCGTTATCAGAATTACTAGATGCTATAAAGTCACTCCAAGGCGGGAAAGCAGCAGGCCCTGATGGCTACCCTGCAGAATTTTACAAGAAATTCTCCGCTCAGCTAGCTCCCCTCTTATTAGCAACATTTACAGAAGCCAGAGATAACCAATCTCTTCCTCAAACCTTTCGCCAAGCGCTAATTACTGTTTTTCCAAAACACAATAAGGACTTATCACAATGTGCATCATACAGACCAATTTCACTTCTGAATAAAGACATTAAAATACTCTCTAAAATCATAGCTAGAAGGATGGAGAAAGTGCTCCCCTCGGTAATATCACAAGACCAAACTGGATTTATTAGGGGCCGACACTTATCTTCAAATCTTCGACGCCTGTTTAATGTAATATACTCACCAACTAAATCAAACACCCCAGAAATATTATTATCATTGGATGCAGAAAAAGCATTCAACATGATTGAATGGAAATACCTTTTTACTACATTGGAGAAGTTTGGGTTTGGCCCGAACATTTGTGCATGGATTAAATTACTGTATACTAACCCAGAAGCTTCAGTTTGCATCAACAACATTTGCTCAGACTACTTTAAACTAGAACGTGGCACTAGACAAGGATGCCCCTTGTCACCGCTGCTGTTTGCGATTGCCATTGAACCACTGGCAATACATTGTCGAAATACTGATCAGATAAAGGGGATTAGCAGAGAAGGACTGGAACAGAAAATCTCATTATATGCAGATGATATGGTATTGTATATATCGGACCCAGAAGATTCTGTGCCTGCAGTCTTAACAGCACTCACAGAATTTCAAAAGATATCCTAACCCTAATTCTCAAGCATATAATATTAGATTAGATACTCTACCTTTTATCATTGCAGAACAGTTTAAATACCTAGGGGTAAACATCACAAGTAAACATAAAGCTCTATATCAACAAAACTTCGCCGTCTGCATGGAAAAAATTAAACAAGACTTGCATAGATGGTCAACCCTTCATCTCACTCTAGCTGGAAGAATTAACACTGTTAAGATGAATATTCTTCCTAAGCTCCTTTTTTATTTCAAAACATTCCAATATACATTAATAAATAATTTTTTAGGCAATTAGATTCAACAATAACCTCATTTATTTGGAATTCAAAACATCCACGCATCAAAAGAGCGACCCTACAAAGACAAAAGGCAGAAGGCAACATGGCTCTACCTAACTTCCAGTTTTATTACTGAACAGCAAATATACAGGCGATAAGAACCTGGACACAAATAGAAGAACATACACAGGCATGGACCGCGATAGAAGTAAAATCCTGCAGTACTTCTTTGTATTCCTTGCTCTGTGCTCCAGTAAATACACGTTATCGGCAATATACAAATAACCCAATTGTGCTCCACTCACTTAGAATCTGGAACCAATGTAGAAAGCATTCTAAGACGGAGAAGCTTCTATCTGTGGCACCTCTGCAAGAGAACCACCTCTTTAAACCTTCACAAACATATGCAGTTTTTAATATCTGGAAAAAATTTGGAATTAACTTGCTTAGAGATCTTTATATAGACAACATCTTTGCATCCTATGAACAATTACATTCCAAATTTAACATTCCAGCTACACATTTCTTTCACTATCTTCAAATCAGGAACTTTGTTAAACAGAACCTTCCAGATTTTCCTCATCTTGCACCCTCATCCATGCTGGAAAAAATATTGCTCAATCTCAAGGACTTAGACTCCATCTCTACAATATATAAAATCATTTTACAATCCCTCCCTTTCAAAGATCCAAGAGGACACTGGGAAAAAGATCTCTCAATTAATATATCAGAAAAGGAGTGGAAAGTAGCAATGCAGAGAATTCACTCGAGCTCCATATGCGCAAAGCATACAATTATACATCTTAAAATTATTTATCGAGCACATTTGTCTCGACTAAAACTCTCCAAAATGTTTCCAGGGCATGATTCAACCTGCGAACGCTGCAACCAAGTCCCAGCCTCACTGGGTCACATGTTCTGGGCCTGCACCAAATTAACATTATTCTGGACAAAAATTTTTAATTACCTTTCAGACAGCCTTGGACTCACAATCCCTCCTAACCCATTAACAGCTCTGTTTGGTGTTCTTCCAGAGGGGCTTAAAGTGGAGAAAGACAAACAAATTGTGATTGCATTCACTACACTTTTGGCACTCAGACTTATTCTGATAAACTGGAAGAACCCAAACTCTCCTCTTTTAAGTCAGTGGGAAACCGATGTGTTATATTATTTGAAATTGGAAAAAATCAAATACTCAGTTAGAGGATCCGTACAGACTTTTTTCAAAACATGGCAGGATCTAATCAGTAATATTTTAAAATAAGTTCATGAAGCACAGAGAATTTATTAATTTAGGTATGTTCAAAAGCCGTAAAAACTTTTACGCCGTTTGGCTTGCTCTCTCTCTCAAGGGTGGGGATTGATCTGTTCTTAACTCAATTTTTCTTTTTGTAAAAACTTGATTGCTTTGTATGGATTGCAATAAAATTATTAAAAAAAAAAAAAAAGAAGACTGGAGGATGTAAATGCAAGAACAAAAGTCATAGTAAATACTGGCAAGGGTAGAAAGCAAAAGATCAAAGAATAGAGCACCAGACAACAAAACACTGACAAACCAAAATCGAAGTCTCAGTCAAAGAGAAATTCAATATCAAAACGAACTTAGCTCTTGGTGTACTTGAGTTAAAGCTAACAATGACTAAAGAGTTTTTTTTTTTTTTTATGTATTCAATTAAACAATAGTCTCAACTGGAACTGTGGCCATGTTTATGCTGGAAAGCCAGTGAAGTGAAAAAAAGTAGCCACTGTCACATGACACGCCAATTGCATCCTATAAAGAAATAGGAATAGTTTCAAAATGCATTAAAACAATTTTCAAATGGTTTGAAACCTCCAAAAGCAAGTTAAAAATGAAGAATAACTATAATAATGTTACAAAAACACATGTGGTTATAACAGCTGGAAGCTGGTTGCCCTTTTAAAAGGCAAAGTCAGAGAGACCTAGCAATATACTGGTCCTTCTATGGCTATCTTCTGGGATCAAAAAGACTTTGAAAACTTTAAGAAAACTGATAGTTGAGTATCTGTGTTGATGACCCTTTATTTTAACAGCTATGCAGAACTAAAGAGTGCAGGAAATTCAGGGGCCACAAGTTGAAATTCGAGGCTGATGTCCCTATATGACGTAACTCTAGTAAGGATTGAAGGTAAAATCAGGCAAGATCAGAATAAAAAGGAATCTGACAAATGAGAGGAGACCATAATGATAAGACCATCAAGCTTGTTAATTTAGGTAATAGATAAGGTTTCCCAATATCTCATACAGATACTTCTTAAAGGTGGTTTCAGCTACATGGCATTTGTTTCAGATTCCCACAACTCTTTGCATGAAGAAGTGCCTTCTGGCTTCACTCGTCAATGCACTTCTGCTTAATTTCCACTGGTGTTCTCGAGTACGTGCTTCACCGTTTAGTAGAAAGAATTCCGCCAAATCTACTTTATCAATGTATTTTAGAAGTTTGAAAAAACTGGATTAGGTCCCCACATGGTCTCCTCTGCTTGAGACTAAACAGTTTTAATTTTCTGAGTATCTGACTGTTCAAGATATCCTTAAGTTATGGGGTACACCTGGCTGCTCTCTTCTGCACAGCTTCAAGTGCTAGGTGTAATTTAAGTAATCATATTTGTACCTTTTGTCTGCAATTTCTTTTTGGCTTTTTATGTATTACTAGGGGGCATACCTCCTGCTCACTTCGCTCGCCAACCCCCATTGCCTGCACTGCTCACCAGCCACTTCGTGTCTCTGCCACTTGCGTTGTGAAGAGGGGGGCAGAACGCACTCCAAGGAGACGCGGTTGCTTCTCTGAAACCCCCTCTTAAACGGAGACACAATGGGAAACAAATACATTTTTTTTACCTCCTCTTTGCTCAGTCAGCTACTGGTTTGCTGCTGCTGCCATGCCGCATGATCTGCATCTCACGCGGAGCTTCAAACATTTAAAAGCCTGTACAGCAGCTGTCTTCGTCATCTACTCTTTGTCTTTTATTTACCGCCCCGGGCGTGGTTAAATCTGTTGGCACAAAGCCTCGTCTCGCTGGACGTGAGTTCTTGATATTTTTTAGTTTATAATTTAAAAACAGAATAAGAATCTGAAAATCTAACAACATCACATTAAAGGTGAATAAATTCTGAAAAGAATGATACCAAACATATATATGTAAGTTTTAAAATAAACCCGATATAAAGCATGACAAAAAAATGACATAAAAACGTCACATAAAGTCGTTGCACAAAATCATTGCACTTTTAGGCTTAGGATTTTATATATAGGGAGTAGATATCATTACTATGGTGATGTCGTGTTGTGTTTGGTTTTTTCAATCATTATTGCCACTTTGGGAGAGTCTTTCTTAGCCTTGGCCAAATTGTTTATGGCCAATATGGTTGCGGTCATGTGCTATCAGAGTTTTTGAAACTGTGACTTTGCTCTGATGTTTTCGCCTTCCTACTTCAGTTTATTCGCATAAATTTTGATTTTGTATAAGCTGTTCCCAGTCCAGTACCATCTGCTCCCTTAAATGTAATTTTACTAATTTGATTAAAAGGAAAGCAGATTAGTATTGGGAATGCATCAAGCACATGACACAATCAGAATAAGGTTGAAGAGGACCATCTGATGGCATTAAAGTTACCTGTCATGTGTGCTAGTAGTACGTTGCTCCTATTTCAAAGAAGTTACTTTTTCAATTGTTTGCTGGCCTCACACTGAGTAGCAAACACCTGGCTGAATGGTGTTAAGTGCTGCTATGTGTTAGCCCTGGTGTTTTGTATTTCATTTGGGCAGTATCTGCACCCTGCATGTCCTTCTTTGTTATTTTGGCTTGTTTTTTTTTTTGTCTCAGAGCTGTTAAATTCCATTTACTACTTTTCTACTTAATGTTTGAATCAATACTGCTGTACTCACATGGTATCACAATGATCTGATGCCAATCAAGACAGACCAGGCACCAGTATGCCATTGTTTGATGGGTTTATTGTGACACAGATGGTCCACAAAGTTGCATTTTACTAGTCCTTAGCAAAGGAGGGATATATTATTAGTTAGGCAAGTTAATGTTAGCATTAAAGATGTCTGCACACATAAAGCACAATACTGGTCTAGTCTCAACAGAATTTTCATGCCAAAAAAAAACACTGGTAATATTATTTGGAATTCTTTAAGTCTGACATTTCAGACTCAGTCCTTTGCTTTATTGCTGAGTTTGTTTTGAATTCAGAGTTCATATTTTTAAAAATATGACCTAAAGGTGAAAAATAAAGTAGATTTTTCTTGTTGTTGCCTAACCTTTATTTTAAAGCTGAGGTTCTTTCTTGAGACTTTCACTTGGAGCTGATATCTGCTTTATATTTATATCAATAAAATGTTTTTGCCGCTTGAATGTGTGATATATCCTTGGATACCTTGAAATGTATTTTAAAACAATCTAACACCAGTCTGTTGTTTTAAAAAGGATCCCGGCTTTCAAAAGTTTTTTTGAAGCAAGTTGAATTTGTAACACTGGGACCTGACATTTTCTTTTGTTGTATCAAATCTTTAAAGCTCACACCCAGCATGGTTTGTTTTCTGGAGTGCAGGTTTTTAAAAAGTGTCTGCATTGCTTTCTTTGAAAGTTTTCAGTGTCAAATATTTGAAACTACACAGCAGGCACTATCTCCCCGAGAGACTTGGCTAAGCCCTTAGTAACTATTTTAAGGTGTACACATTTGTCTCTAGTTGGATTCCTTGGCAATGCATTTTGACAGATGTGCCATCAGTATTCCTATTAGAATGTAAACAGCTGGAATGAAATTGCTAATTTAACCATTTATGATTTGATTAAGTGGGCTGACAGTCGTTGGAAGGAGCTGTTTAGAGTGAATAGTGAAATGGTTGTCTGGTAATTGGTATCATTGGTGGAGAAAAACCGTGTCATTGGTGGAGAAAAACCGTGTAAACACAGCAACGGTGCACAATACTGGAATTTGAGCTCAGGGTTTCAGAGCTGTGAGTGTTACCACTGAGAAAGGTTTATTTAAGTGTATTATTTATTTTAATGTTTGCTGTACTAAGTTATTTATTTGTTGTACGTCGTAGGGAATTTGTGAGGGATCTCTTTTTCATGGGCCACCCAGAGACGCCAATAAATGTAGGAAATTGTGTATGATATAAGAAGAAGAACAGATTGATTGATGTTAATCAATTAGTTAATTAATTATCAATTTTGCCCTTGGCAATGCCGGTAATTAATAAAATAATTTGGTCAGGCTCCCAATTTACCTTTCTTACCTTTCTCTGTATTAGGCGGCCTCCAGAAATTACAGGTAAATGAAGCACACACATTTTAAGAAACAGAATATTACAATTTATTGATAGACACAAAGATTATAGAAATATGATAACTGTATATATTGACATAGAAGAATGGACGGAAGACAGACGAGACTGACAAACATATAACACAGACGAGGCTGGAGGTTCACTGGCTATTTAGACTTCTAACTTATTCAGGCAAAGATAAACAGTTTTATGATACCAGGCCTTGAAGGATGATGTCTGATGCTGTGTGGAGATGTGTGTTGTCGCTCCAGGTTCAATATGTGGGACTCTTCTTAAGTTGGAGTGCATTATTGGTTTTTGTTACATGTTCCTTTGTCCATGAAGTGGTGTGATACTGCCTTCTTCAGCTTGCAGTTAGACTCTTTGCTGTGTCCTCTGCAACTTCACAGGGAAAGGTGATACTCATTCAGATACAAGAGTGTAGAATTCTTGAAGAAATAGCTGCTTCTCAGTCTTCTAAACCCACTGGCACAGGCTTGGCTTGGAAGGGTGGGTCTCAGCTTTCAGGTCCACAATCAGAAGAGATTGTCAGTTTTCAGTTCCCTAAACAGAGGATGGCTCATCTGCTTTTTAGTTTCATAGAGAGATCCTTTCAGACAATGCAAGTGTTCATTTTGGAGAATGACAGCGGATTTCCCCAGATAGCAATTTTTGAATGAAGTTGTAATCTCTCGCGATTGGATTAAAGTCACTTCCAGTTACAAAATCAGTGCCTTAACATAAGTGCATTGAAGTTCCCTTCTTGAAGCAATGGGCTCAATCACTTGCACAAAGCTAAAGCATTCAGAGTGGATCCTAGAGCTAGCTGAAGGTGTCCGGCTCTATGGAGACTAGCTCTCAGGCCATAGAAAGCTTTTGAGCTTTTTTCTTTGCAGAAAATGGGTGGCTTCTGGCTCCAGAGAGAACAGATTGTCTGCTTTCTACTCCCCAAAGACACTGGCTCATCAGCTTTCAGGTCCCCAAAGAAAAAAAAGAATAAGAATGCTGCTAGTTTTGAAGGAAGATGTAACCTCTAGTGATTGGATCAAACTCACTTCCAGTTACAGATCCAGTACCTGCTTATAGGTAACTTATTTTGCCCATAACATCATTTAGTGGTTACAAGGCTTTTGGACGCCATTTAGTCTGAAGGACACTCTGTAGAGGTGTCTGTTCTGTGTCAATTCTGATTTACACCTTTGTTATGAGATGAAATACAGAGCTGTATTGATAAAGCTGCTGATTAGCCATTCACTTAACGTTCACAGTCGAGGGGGGTGCAGCTGAATCTGCTATCTTAATAGGCCTTATGTGACACTAAAAGCATATCAAAAAGGGCAATGCCCACTTTATTTTACAATATGTATACCCTGTACATACAGAATATATAGTTTGCAGAGAGGAACAGTGGTTAGTGCTGCAGAATCACAGCTGTACTACAGCAGCTTGCTTTGCTCCTCAGCCTGGGAACTGTCTTTGCAGAGCTGGTAAGTTCAGCCTTTGTCCATTTGACATTTCTCTGAAGACTGCATTTGCATTTCATCCAGGTCTGGTGCCTGCCTTCTACCTTATGCTGCTAGGATTGGCACTCCATGCATCTAATCACGTATACAGAAAAGTGTGAGTTCAGAAAATGGACATATTTGAAGGCATCATGAATGGGATGAATGTTTAAAGCACACCTTCACTAATTTTAAGTGCTACATGTTCTTTAATTAGGTTGCAGTTTTTTTAAACATCATACACTAGTACTGATTTAGAAATTGTGAATGGTGACCTTTTGCTGTTTGCTGTATATGTACAGGTGTTTTACATGCTGTAAGCATTACTAAAATGTGCCATTATTTTAGGTTTTCATAGTAAGTTATATCCATTATTATTATTAATGTGTAAAGCTTAGTAACAATTTAATATTTTGAATAAACCATTCCTTTAATTAAGTCATTAAAATAATAACAGATCTGAGAACAAAAAAACAGTTTAGATTTAAGTGTCACTCGTCTGGAGGGAAAATGTTGATTTTGGTGCACACTATTACAAAGGCCCTTCAGCTGGCCTTCAGATATAAAACTGTCCTGACGTTTAACAAACTGAACCAAGGTTAACATCTAATCAGATCTGACCTTCACTGCCTGATGTGCTCACAAAGCTGCACACCTTCTCAATGAAATTTTAAACAGGAATACATTCATTCATTTGGCAGCTTGCATCTTTTACATTATATACTTAAGATCAATTTTGCTAAGTTTGCACAAGCTGCTTTGTTTTAAAGCAGATTATATTTCTGTTAAGCATATTTTGTTTTCAGGATTATTTTATTAGGATTGCTAAAGGGAGGGAGCCGTGGGATCCAGACAGCCATTTCTTCATTGTAAATTGAAAACTGTAACCTTGGTCTACTAGAACTAAATAAAAAATGTCTGACATCAATGGTGCCTATGGCAGCCTTGAAAGCTGCATATGTTCAGCTAAAATGCTGCATATACAGGCTTCTGTTCCTCCTTAAGTTTCAAAGAGATGCAGTATTTTTGAAATGTGTATATTTTATTTAAGTATTTACATTTGGGATTACAATGGATGCTCCTCAGTAACTGATTCCTTATCTTGAAATTTAAGAACTGGTCCAAAAAAGAAAGATTTTGTTACTCTTCTTAACATTTAACTGACACCTCATACCTGGACAGACTGGTGAGGAAGGCAGGCTGTATTGTAGGCACGGAGTTGGACGGTTTGACATCTGTGTCAGCGCGACGGGCGCTGAGCAGGCTCCTTTCAATTATGGAGAATCCACTGCATCCACTGCACAGTATCATCTCCAGACAGAGGAGCAGCTTCAGTGACAGACAGACAATGCACAAGATTATAGACTGTTATACCTGCCTAACACCCTCCACCTTGCATTTTTTAACTTGCACTGCGCTTTTATTGCTCTTTAATTAATATCAATATACAGTATGCTGCTGTTGGAGTATATGAATTTCCCCTTGGGGATTAATAAAGTATCTATCTATCTATCTATCTATCTATCTATCTATCTATCTATCTAT
>JANRMT010062790.1:65726971-65740390 GCA_026402145.1 Polypterus bichir lapradei | reverse complement strand
CTGTCTGTCTGTCTGTCTGTCTGTCTGTCTGTCTGTCTGTCTGTCTGAAACAAATTCACATAAAATTATAACTGTGCCTTTGTTGTCAGGTGATTTTAGAAAGCAGGAGATACGATGTCCTACAGTCTAGCTTAAGAGAGTCCACATTCCTTTCATCCTAAACAAGGACTAAGTAGAGTACAAAAAAATTTTATTTAGCATTTGAGATTTGATAAAAAGAAATCCCTTTTCTGCACAAATGTATGTATTTTAAATTTTCTGAACAGGGAAGGAGGAAACAATGGGAGTATCAAACTAAAGAAGTTTTTTTTTGAGGTAGTACATTAATTTTTATGATTGAGAGGCACACAAGAAGAGAGTTGGAAAGATGCATCTATTATGCAAGCTCATTTGAATTTTGAGGTGCACAGCACTGTAATTAGCGTCATCTGTCATGTAAAAGGATGAAAAACTTCAAAAGCAAGAATTTTAAAGTGCTTAACCCTTAGTATATTCACAGGTGAGGAACTTGTTAAGACAGGAGTAGAACAGAATGGGGATCCTTTTTCCTGTCATTTTCAGGGTTTCTTCATTTTTAAACTGGGAAAAAAGGTAAAAACACTTAATGTACTGTATCAATTCAATAATCACAGTCATAACACTAAAAATGATTGCATAAAATACAGTGAAATGCTGAACCTTATGTTTGGGCAAAATTGATACAGTTCACTCGGTATAATGTACACCACCTAAATAAAGCATTTGGTTTCTGCTTGTATGACCACCCTATGTTAGCCAACTTGAAATTGTCATCATTGGTATAGCTCATCTCATGGGGTTCAAGATTATGGAAAAGGTGGTAGTCAGATATGGCCAGGGTTAGAGGAAGGGATGAGTGACTTTTCTTTGAATCCACATTTTCTCTGTTTGGGATAGTTGACATCTTTCCTTTCCAATTTCCTTGGTGCTGGAGAATCTCCATAATCCCATTGGTTTGAATATTCAACAGTTGGTTATAATGGTGTATGCAAGATTTACTTGGTTATGAAGCACTATTTTTAAATTTCTCCTAGTCTTAATTCATTACCTCAAGATTCTCCTTGGAGCACTGGATGCAGTAATCCTTAAATCTGAAAGTCAAAATTCTGGATAACCAATGTGCAAGGCCTCTGTTTATGTTTAATTGTTTAGGAAGAATAGGTTCAGATGATTCATAACTAATCCCTATAGTATCTGATCTGCAATGCCCCATTATCCTTCAATTCTACATTACGAGTCATTTACATTGGCCACATTCTCTTCTTTTATCAGTGCTAAAGATTGGTGAGACCTGGGAACAGCTTGAAAAGACCTCCAGCTACAAGGGTATTCTTCAGGCATCTCCTGACTATGGAACATATATATATATATATACTGTATATAGTGTTTTAGAAACAGTCGGACACACAACAAAGGTTTGGGGCAGCCACCCGTAGTTTCCCTAGCTGCAAAAGGCTTTAAAGTAGAGTAAATGTTTAAGAATGGAGGATGAGGAGTTTTTATACCTGGATCACAGGAAGTGATGTCCTCGGGGTCGGGACAGGAAGTGACGTCCTCGGGGCAGCAAGGATTTCTCGTGTTTGGTGTTTTCTCGTGAGAGAAAAAAGAGAGGTTAAGTGCCCCCCACCACCCCCTAGCCTGGCATGGAATTGTCATTTCCTGGTCCCTTTGGTTGACTCCCAAGCGCACGTGTGTGACATGGAAGCCCAGACCCATCGGGTAAGGTGTACCAGGCTAAGAGGTCATGACACCTGGAAAGGGCATCGGCATTGGCCTGTAGGTTACCCCGGCGGTAAAGGACCAAAAACTTGTATGGCTGGAGGTCCAAGAACCACCTCGTGACCCGTGGATTCGACTCCTTATGCAAAGCCATCCACTGCAGTAGCACATGGTCTGTCACCAGGGTGAACTCACGGCCCAAGAGGTAGTGCCTCAGCTGGGTGATAGCCCATTTAACCGCCAGGGCTTCCCATTCCACTGATGCATGCCTGGTTTCGCGGTCCAACAGTTTCTGGCTAAGGTACAAGACAGGGTGTTCAGCTCCATTGATGCTTTGGCTCAACATGGCACCAAGACCTGTGTCCGAAGCCTCCGTTAGGAAGATAAAAAGTGAAGAAAAGTCAGGGGTTTTCAAAACAGAAGTTGACGTAAGGGCCCATTTCAAGTCACTAAATGCAGTTTCCGATGTAGAATCCCATACCACATGATTCGGGCACCTCTTCCTTGTGAGGTTCGCCAACGGCGCTGCTCTCTTGGAAAAAAGGGGCACAAACCAGCGATAGTAGCCTGCTAGTCCAAGAAAGGCTTGGGCTCGCCGCTTGCTCCTCGGACGGGGCCATTTCAATATGGCGTCAACTTTTGAACACCATGGTCATACAGTACCCCGGCCTACTAGGTAACCTAAATATTTGGCCTCGTTTAACCCAAAGAAACATTTCTTTGGGTTAATTCGTAGGCCAGCTTTGCTCAGTGTCCACAATACCTCTTGTACCTGCTGTACATGTTCCTTCCACGTGCTGGAAAAGATAACAACATCATCCAGGTAGGCAGCACTGTATGAGTTATGGGGCTGAAGCACTTTGTCCACCAGACTCTGAAAGGTTGCGGGGGACCCGTGTAACCCAAATGGAAGGACACAATACTGTCAATGTCCACTAGGGGTGCTAAACATGGTCTTCTCCTTTGCGGAATCAGTTAAGGGAACCTGCCAGTACCCCTTTGTCATATCAAGGGAGGTCAAGAATTTGGCGTGTCCTACCCGTTCAAGGAGGTCATCCACGCGCAGCATTGGATAAGCGTCGAATAAGGAGACCTGGTTAAGCCTACGGAAGTGATTGCAAAACCTCCAACTTCTTTCAGGCTTTCTGACCAATACGATAGGACTGGACCAGGGACTATGGCTCTCCTCTATTACACCTAGTCCCAGCATCTGTTTGATCTCCAGCTCCACTTCAGTTCTTTTCGCCTCTGGAAGGTGAAACAAGTGTTCTCGGACTATTACCCCGGGTTCAGTCACTATGTCATGCACAACCAGTGAGGTCGGCCCTGGGTTTTCGTTCACTAGCTCGGGAATAGCCAAGATGGCTGCTTCCAGCTCTCAGCGTTGAAGGGTGGTCAAATCAGGAGTAAAGTTAAGGTCAGATTTGCGAGCAAAAGATGAGCGGTGCTGCCCGGAGGAGGGATCGCGATCTCTATCCTTCCACGGTTTCAGCAGGTTCACATGGTATATCTGCTCGCTCGGTTGACGATTTATTTGTTTAACCAAATAGTCTACAAGCCCCTTCCTCTCCTTAACCTCATAAGGGCCTTGCCAATGGGCCAGGAGTTTAGAATAAGATGTAGGAACGAGTACCATAACACAATCACCTGGTCGGAACTCCCATAGAGATGTGTTGCGGTTGTAACAGCGGGCCTGAGCTGCTTGCACTTTTTCCAAGTGACTTTTGAGAATAGGCCTAATTTTAGCGAATCAATCCTGTAACTGCACGATATATTCTAATATGTTTGTGGAAGGGAGGTCCTCTTCCTCCCAACGTTCCTTTAGAATGTCTAATATGCCCCAGGGTTCTCATCTGTACAATAACTCAAATGGTGAGAAGCCCGTAGAGGCTTGTGGGATTTCCCGGTATGCAAAAAGAATGAGGGGGAGGAGCTGATCCCAGTTCCTTCTATCCTCACTGACCACCTTCCGAAGCATCTGTTTGAGGGTCTGGTTGAACTGCTCCACTGGTTTATAGATGATACACCAAGGTTTTTAAATGTTTAGTTCTCAGTAACTTAGCTGTCTCCCTGAACGTTTCCAAGGTGAAGGGCCTCCCTTGAACCGTAAGGATTTCTTTAGGGATGCTGACACGTGAGAAGACCCCTACTAATTCCCGTGCGATAACCTTAGTGGTAGCTAAGTGCAACAGAACAGCTTCAGGATATCGGATGGCATAATCCATCAGGACCAATATATATTTATGGCCCCGGGCTGAGGGTTCCAGGGGTCCCACTAGATCAACCCTGACACATTCAAACAGGACATAAAGTAGGGGTAGAGAAACGAGAGGAGCATGGTCCCTTTTTGGAATCTGCTGCAGTTGACATTCCGGGCAGAACACTTAAAAGCGGTAGACCTCCTCATTAATTCCTAGCCAAAAAATCTGAGCTTGATACACTCAAGAGTTTTTTCGGGCCCCAAATGGGCTCCAAGGAAATGGCTATGTGCTAGCTCACAGACTTGACGCCGGTAAGCGAGTGGGACTATCAACAGGGAGCACATTTTCCCCTCATGTTCAGCCACCCGATATAGGAGGTCGTTATTTAGCACAAAGTGAGGACCCTGTGGCGTAGGATGCTGAGTGCGATGGCTGTCTATCAGGACGACTGCATTCTTTATAAACTTAAGGGAGTCATCATTCCATTGCTCCCTTTTAAAATAAGCCAATGTCTGCCTGAATTGGAAGTGCAGTTGAGAAAGAGGGTCAGAGGTGACCTCAATGGGTGTGGTTTCCACCTGTACCACCGTGGTGCCTGGGTATGATGCATCAGTGTGTGACAGCCCTGGGATCTCCACTGCATCAGTAAAGGCCGTACTCAGCCCCTCTTGCTGCTGTAAACACGGAGTGGAGTCAACCAAGGACGCCTTCGTAGAGTCCATTATGTGGCCCAACGGTTGTTTAGGAAGGTGGAGTGTTACACCACTTTTACTGTCTGACCAGTCTCTCCCAAGTATCGCTGGGGACGGAGGGTCTTCCATGACGGCTACCATCAGTTATTTAACCGCCCCGTTACAGCTGACAAAGCACATGGCAGATTTATACTGATGGACGTACCCATGTACACAGGTTATACTGGTCTTCAATCTACGCCATTGTCAAAGCAACACTAAGTGGCAAGCAACAATTGAAATGTTACTGCCTGAATCGAAGAGGGCTGGTGTTTTGATCCCATTTAATAAAACCTCCCCAATATGCTCACAAGCCAGAGGGTTAGCAAGAGCACAGCACCTCGCAGTCTCCGTGCCTCCACAGACCCCTTGCTCACCACCGGACGACGGCTGCTGCCAGCTGAAAGATTCCCGGGTTTGCTCTGTGGTGTGGCGATGGAGTGTTGAGGTAGGGACACAAGACTGTCCGGGTTCACAGGGTTCCTTTCTTTTTTCCCTGGGTAGGTCTCCGCCTTTGCGGTTTGTATGATCTCAATTAACAAGACCATATCCTTGATTAGCCGACCCCAGGCCGGCTGGGCAAGGTCAGTCGGGAGGGCTTTGAGCAGCAGCACACACACTACTTGTTCAACTGTTTGCCGGGTGTTATTTAGTTCGAGGCCATAACTAACACTCGACTTTAATCCACAATTTCATGGCTTGGGGAGCCACCAGCAGTCCCACTGCATCACTCTCCTTGCCTGCCAACCTGGGACACTCCCACAATTACTAGGATTGTTTCCCTTTGTGGGGGCTTTGGGAGCAGACTGTTCACTCAGGAGCCCATAATCAGTCCCGTCTGTGTCCCCTTTTGACCTCGGCCCTATTCCGTAAGCCCTATGTCCACATGCCCAGGGTTTTGTATCAGACCCTTGGGTTGAAGCGCCCCCCAGGTTCCCTATACTAATGCCAGCTGACCTCACCATGGGAGCTTGGGAACGATACTCTCCCACCTGTTCTTTGTTGGTTGGATGGTGTATCCAGGCTCCTCTAAGGGTTCTCTCCTGCTTCTTCAATGAGACCATCCTGCTGACTACGCCAGTGTGAAAGAAACAGCTGGAAAGACAACAAAGGTTTGGGGCAGCCACCTAGCTGCAAAAGGCTTTACAGTAGAGTACAATACGTACTGGTTAGAGTCCAAAACAAAACTGTTTAAGAATGTATATATATATATATATATATATGTATATATATATATATGCCAAAATCTGTCTGTCTGTATGTCTGTCCTCTTTTCACGAAAGAACTACTTAATAGATTTAGATTGGTTTTTTTCTATAATTTACTTGAACATTCTGGTTGATTTTGCAACTTCTGTCATCACACTAAGTATCATAGCTCGCTTGCAGCAGCAATTTATTTGCTCAAATGCCAGTCTCTGTTTGAGTCGGTCTACCTCTCGCCAAATGTTGGAGCGTACCTTGCCTCCGCTTAGCTAGCGATACCTGTTTGTTCAGCAGACATTATCATCTACAGATTGTTAAGGAATAATGTTTGATGTTTTTGAGAGAGAGACCAGAACTACGTGTGCTTTAGAGTTACACTTCTCTTCGCAGGAGACTTCCGTCAGACTTTGCCCATCATTCCAAGACGAAGTCGCTCCAATGAAGTGGAAGCGTGCCTTAAGTGCTCATCTATCTGGAGTGAAGTCGCCAAGTTGTCACTGATCCTCAATATGCGCACCTTTTGTTTGGGGATGGAACCACAAGGTTTTCCCAGCTACTATTTAAAGTGGGGAACAGTTCCTTACAGACTAGAGACAGCGCTATTACAATAAACAATTTGTACACCTCTGTTCAAGATTTGAACAAACTTATTACTGCAGTATACCAGGACATGCCTTCCATTCTAGATCGTCCTCTTTCTTAGTTTGGGGAATGTTCTACCCTCGTTCCAAGAAACAATACTTTTCATAAAATTACCTTTACCAAAATGGCCATCACATATCGCACCATCTCCTGCCAATGCTATTTTGCCTCCAAATAAATAAATCATGGGTTGACCCAGGCCACCAAGCTGTGACATTTGTCAGTCTCATCTTGGCATCACACATGATGTTTATGGTAATGGAACTTTTACAGCTTACAGTTAACAAAAGAAGTTTCGGTCATGCTTGGTGCCCTTATTGCAATATTAGCAGTCAATTGCTCCAATTATGCTAGGAAAACTTGCCACTGCTGTGAATTGCTTTTAATGTTGTCCTGCACACCCACACCATATGGAAACTTTATGTAGCACTTTGCCAGTTGGTTTATGGCTTCCAGTACAGTTTGCTTGATGTAGAGGAAGTTTGGCTGAGCTATTCCTGACCTGTCAGTCAGTTCCCTCTGCTGGGTGCTTGTTGCCAGAAAGCCAAACATTGTTAAGACCTGGATATGAAAAGGTACAGTATGTTGACCAATCTGTTTTCTAATGTTGGACCCAACTCCACAAATAGTTCCAAGAGAATAACTCTTAGAGGCCTACAAAAACTCATAAGCCTGTCACCATCACGGGCAAAAAAATCCTGACAGTCCCCAACAGCTCTCTCCCTTCATACTATATATATGACCTTTTCCATAGACTTCAAGTAGCGCCAATTAAGCCATCTTCTGTCAAACCATTAGGAAATGAACAGGCTGTAGGGCATGAGATTTATAGCTTTCTATATGCAGGGAGGGAATCACATCTAGGTTTTTACTTTATGCAATTACTGACAACATGGGATTGCATTACTTTCTAATCCTAAGAAATGGCAACAGGTAGGCTGTATAAACTGACAAATAACCAAAAAGGTTCTTTAGAACAAATATGCAGAATTTGCATTAGAAAGGAACTAAAACAGAGTTTGTACATCATATTCATCAGTTTTGTTTTTTAATATGCAACAATAACTCAGTGATATGAATTGTTACATGTGACTCATCATTTAGCTGGTTTGGCTGTATTTACGTGCTTTATCAAAGGCGTCATCATTTATTACTTTCCCTGTGTACGCATTGGTCAGAGTTTCCATAAATATATGCAAGTCATCCCATCTAGTTTTCTTTTATAAACTTCAGTTTTTGTGTGGAAAGTTGCGTACGTGCATTTTGAGACTCTTTTTGTGAATATGAAAGTTTTATAAATCTGACCCCAGGTCTCGAAGCATTTCCTGACAGAAGGGCAGCACAATTTCATATGATGCCTTTTATAGCCATGTGTTCTTTATAAGCCAGTACTTGTTATCTTCATTGCCCTTTCCCTGGACTCAATCTCTCCCTCTTTTAGGTCAGTGTCTCTGCCTATTGCCCTTCCAAGATACCCACTACATATTCATGGCAGATCACCCCTCTGGTCTCTGGTCTTCTCTTGTTACCTAGGCAGTCCTTCAAACGTGCTAATTAATGAATAGAAAATGGATTGAGGAAACCTGATTTTTTCCTGCACGACCTGATTAATAATGCTAGTATTACACATTTTTGCTGGGTTTGTTTCTTGGCTCAGTTACTATCTTTGTGGCTCAGTTACTATCTTTGTGTAGTTTGCATGTTTTTCCTCTGTCCACATCACAAAATTATGCAGTTAGGGTGACCGGTGTCTCTAAAGTCCCATCCAGGGTTGATTCCTCTCTGAGTTGCTGAAATAGGCTGTGCCTTCCAGCTTTACTGTAGAGAGCTAAGCGATTTATAAAAATTGATGAAGTGAGGGACTACAAAAAAAAAGCATGTGAAAGTCGATAGTGATTCGTCTGTTGGGGCCATGGAGCTATATTATCTAATCCTTGAAATAAATGTATGTGAAATGTACATGGGTTAAAACCCATGTCTGTTATAACTGTAAATCAAATATTTATATGCAGAAGTTAGTGTTACAAATTAAACATAATAATTGATGCACAGGCTCTGGCATAAAGGAGGGGGAGTTCATAACATGTTATAGCTGACTATATCTTCATAACTGAGCTTAGGCATCTACCTTATATTTTCCAGAGATTTACAAAAAAAATCCATTAATAACCTAAATTTATTTGCAATGTTTCTATAATCCAATACTATTTTAAATTAAATTATTAACATTTACATAATGTTTCTTTACATATGGATATGTCAGATTCAGCAAATTTATATTAGCATATAGAATGCTTTTTCCCATTTCAATATTTTTCCCAAAAGCTGGGATTGGGCATCTTATTACATGACCTGATAAAATCAATACAATCAATTAAAATAATTTAAATGTTAAACAAATGAAAAAAGAACAGAAAGCTGGACCTGTTTGAAAAGTTCTTAGAAAACATAGTTATCACAGTAACAGTTAGTTCAGGAGTTAAAAAAGACTACAACATATAAATTCAATGTACAGTATAAGAAATGTAGAAAGGTGCTCAAAGTGACTTTCAATTGTAACCTTAATTCAACATTTGGACAAGTTGTAGAGATGATTTATGATATTAAAAATTCAGTAAATTAGTTTTTGTGTTTCATAACCACCTCCTCCCACCAGATATTGCAAGAAATGTGGGTCATTTCAGTGTGAGAAATACATTCTCAAAAAAAGCACAATTGTTGTTATTAATCACATTGACTAACTCTATAGTTAATCTCATCGTTATCTGTTACAAGCTTGCATATCCTGAAAGTTTTCATGTTTTTATTTCTATACAGCAAATATTCAGTTATGAAACAGAAATACACAGACACATTTTTCCTTGATTTATCCCTCTGCTCCACAGTTGAAAATTATAAATCAAACAATTCAGATGTGATTAAAGAGCACATTGCAGACTTTAATTTCAGGGTATTAGCAAACAATATGGTAACATCATGTAGAAATTACAGTACCTTTTTCTGCATGGTCCCCCCATTTCAGGGCACCATAATGTTTCGGACAATTGGTGTCCCAGATGTTTGCGATTCCTCTGGTGTGTTTCATTGCGGTGTGTTTCATTAATGCAGCCATAAGATACCTCAGCTTGTTTCTACTGTTTGGAGTCTGTAGTTGCCATTGTTCAACAACAGGATAAGAGCTATGCCCATAAAAGTCAAAAAAGCTATTATGAGTCTGAAAAACAAGAATAGGAGTAGGATTACCTAAATCAACTATCTGGAGTATCATGGATATGAAAGAATGTACTGGTGAGTTCAGTATTCACCAAAGGACTAGTAGGCCAAGAAAAAACCTCCACTGCTGATGACAGAAGAATCCTCACTATGGTAAAGAAAAAGCACTTAAAATGTGCCAATAGTTACTTTGGAAGATGCAATGAAGAATTTAGAAAATTAGAGCCATGGAAGATTTGTCAAGCTTGAAAAGCTATGCCTGTCACTTCAAATACATTCAGTATTAAGAGTAGACCTAAGTTGTCTTTATACGCCAAAGAAGGTAGGAATTTCAGCAATTTCACCCTTATTCCACACAGCTATTGCTTGTTTGCTGATGATACCATTGTAATGGCAGATTAAGTAGAAGCATAGCATGCAATCAGTGCCGTCAACCGAGCCACTGTTACACGTATACATTTAGTTTTAATTAAGTTCTTAGTACTGATGCTTCAATGTGGGCAGTGCAGTGTAACAGACTGAGGTCCTGTCACACTGTTCTCTGTTAAATGTGCCATCAAATGGAAATGATTCAACTGCATTCTATATATATAAAAGCCAAATACCACTGACTCACTCATCACGAAATCTCCTAAACCATGAGGACTTGGAACTAGAAATTTGGAATGTAGGTTACCCTTGGCCCATAGGTGCTCGCTAAGAAATGGTTTTAAAACTTTTTGGAATCTCTTATAGTTTTTTAGACCCGTTTGTATGTCTGTCCACTTTTCACGAGAGAACTACTTAACAAATTTAGATCGGGTTTTCTACTATAATTTGTTTGAACATTCCGTTGATTTTGCAACTTCTCATCGTGCTAAGTATCATAGTTCACTTGGGGTACTGATTTATTAGTGTAAATCTGAGAGAGACTCATCGGGGTGCGGGGAGGAGAGGCGGGACCCTCCTCACTCTCACGTCTGCCTCTGGGTGTAACCTTAACTCCACTTAGTTAGCGAACAAGAGAACTAATTAACGGTTTTAGATCTTTTTTTTTCTATAATTTTCTTGAACATTCCGGTTGATTTTGCGACTTCTATCATTGTGCTAAGAACCATAGTTCGCTTGCAGGAACGACATATTCGCGCTAATCCGAGATATAGGCTGCGGCCCAAGGGGAGGGGGAAGAGTGATGTCAGAAGTAGAGAGCTGGCTGGGGCCCTCCTCAATGTCCTGTTTCACTAATATGCAGGCAAAGCCGCGGGGGATGGCTAGTAATCTATAATAATAAAGGGCAAAGCCCTCACTGACTCATTCATCACTAATTCTCCAACTTCCCGTGTAGGTAGAAGGCTGAAATTTGGCAGGCTCATTCCTTACAGGTTACTTACAAAAGTTAAGCAGGTTTCATTCTACGTGTAACGGTCATAACTGAATCCTACTTACGTACATATATACGTCCATAGCCTGCAGCTCAGTTGCTGTGTGAGGCGGAGTTGCGTCCCCCATCCCCACGCCTCCCACATAATTGGCTGCCTGCCCATATAAGGCTGTCTGTCGCTCCGGTCTCTTCATTCTCTTCCTTGCTTCGCCATGGTATTCATGTCTCCCTGCTGATAACTGCAGCCTTTTTATTTAAACCATGGCTTCTCTGCTGTTTTATTGTTTGTTTATTACACTTATAGTTATTGTGTCGGTATTTTAGACTTAGTTTACATTGTTTAGGTACTCATTTCTTTTACCGTTCCGACCGTACCCCCATTAACATGTCTATCGAGGTGATCACCATTGATCAAAGAACTGTCACTTACCGAGTGGTTTCCATGCCCGGAGATGCCACCTGCCTTTTACATTCTCTATGTTACATATTGCATGACCATATCAGGCTCAATCTTGATATCCAGAGGAACATTGTGTCTTATGTATTGAATGACTGGGACAAGTTCAAGGTGTGGACTGATGACGGTACAGGAGACAATTATACTACACAGGAGCACTATAACAGTGAAATGCTTAAGCCCTTCACCTATGCTTCTGCATGTGAGTTGATGGCTGCCGCTGAATTGTTCGGTTGTCGCTTTCAAGTGTACCAAAATGGCCAAATATTTTACACCTTTGGAGAACCGCTAATGCCTCTTAAACATCTTAGATTCACAGGTGACGATTTGAGTAGTGGACACTTTGATGTTTATGAATGTTTTAACTCTCAAAAGCTGGATGCGAAGTTATCGATGAAGCCGGCTGTATGCTTACAACGCTTGACAGATGCTGAATGTCACTTCAACACAAGTCCTGCAAATACTAACGTAATTGAAGCAAACCATGAAACTCAAATCGATTATGACAGCAGCAATCCAAGCTGTGAGAAAACAGTAAAAAGGAGGCGTGTCAGATGTCGTGGTACATTTTCTGATGCAGCTAGACGGAAACAACTTCGTGACGCTGCCACCAAATACTCGCAGAAAAATCCACAAGTTAATAGACACGCTGTCGCTAAATACTCGCAGGCAAATCGACAAGTTCATAGAGACGCTGTCGCTAAATAGTCACAGAAAAATCCACAAGTTAATAGACACGCTGTCGCTAAATACTCGCAGGCAAATCCACAAGTTCATAGAGACGCTGTCGCTAAATAGTCACAGAAAAATCCACAAGTTAATAGACATGCTGTCGCTAAATACTCGCAGGCAAATCCACAGCTTAATAGAGACGCTGCCACTAAATACTTGCAGGCAAATCCACAAGTTCATAGACCTCGCTGCCGCTAAATATTCGCAGGCAAATCCACAAGTTAATACCGGGAATGCCTGTTAAACATCATAGATTCACGAATAGTGATTTGGGTAGTGAACACTTCGATGAATAAAACCTGTTATCTTTACAACGGTTGACAAACACGTGAATGTAACTTGAACACAACACGTCATCCAAATACGAACCTGATTGAAAGAAATAATGATAATCAAATCCTTGATGACAGCAACACTTATAACAGTGACAAAGCAATTACATTGACAATCATGTTACATTATTTTTACAATGTTTCCTTTTCTTTTTCATAACTTCTTTAACACACTACTTCTCCACTGTGAAGTGCGGGTATTTTGCTAGTCTTATATATTTTGAATGCCACGGTATTACAAAGATTTTAACAGGGGACCATGATGTCACGAGGCTGTGCTTGGGAGCTTATCAGCACCCGTAGAGTAATTCTGAAGTACACCGTTCCACTCAGGATTTATTTTAACAAGATTGATATAAAAAATATGCTCTATATTGAAATAAACTCTGGCAATGGATAGCTGTGCAATGAACTTATTTTTTAACATTGTGTGCTTAACATATGGCTCACCAGTGGTAAAATACTAGAACTATCTAATTGACTGCAGACTACAATCTTGATATGTCATGTAAAAATATCTATCTATTATAAAAAAAATCCTGTGGAATGAATGACTAGGAGACAATACGTGATCTTCACACTAAGATCACGAAAGACAAATAAAAGAACTGCGAGATGAAAGAGAACGGGAAAGGGTGTAAAGGGAAGCAGCACACACAGATACAGGTGTCTCAGTGCATATAAAGCGTACAAAGGACAATACATTATACTGTAAATGAAACGTCAATGAATAAAAGATCTCATTAGCGCAAAAAAAAGGAAATTAATCATGCTTTAAAAAGATCAAAGTGTAGCGCAACAGCAGCGCT